>CM062295.1:517360004-517865129 GCA_031216915.1 Pictodentalium vernedei
AGGAATGATCAATTTTCAATATTTTTATACTGTAAACTGATGGCCCAGACTTAGCTAGTGCTAACTCCAAAATATCCAGGGCCAAACACAAATTTTGCCGCCCAAATCCCCCAAATTTGCATCCAAAACCAAAAATTAAATGTCCTATATGGTCCTCCATACTTTTGACCACTGCACATGTGCAGTGTCCAGGAAGTACCGAAATTGGTGCCAAGCCTCATTCTTTGTTTGGCCCTTCTGTCACTAACAACAAACTGACTTCTGTGCTTGTAAATCTCAGTTTTTATGATGCCAGACACAATGTAATGGTGATTTTGGTGGATCCAAGGATGCTTTAAGATGATGAGAGGAAAAACAGTGATTTGGTGTGTTCAGGGCTGTAACTTACAATTTTTATTTAAAATTATTTCTGGTTTCCCATATTTTTATACTGTACCAATGACCCAGACTTAGCTGGTGCTAACTCCACAAAAACCAGGGCCAAACACAAATTTTGCCCCCCAATCCCCAAAATTTGCATCCAAAACAAAAAGAAATCATGTCCTAAAGGACCTCCATAGTACGACTCTACTGCGCATGCGCAGTGACGCAGTCGTCCCGAAATTGGCGCCAAATATCATTCTCTGTTTGGCCCTTCATCAGTCAACATCTCACTGATCTTTGTGCTTGTAAATCTCAGTTTAAAGGATGCCAGACACGTAATTCTTGGAGAAAATGTGATTTTAAGGAGGATAGAAGGAGGAGAGGAAAAAAGAAGTGGCAAAAAATAATCAGGGCTGTACTTAAAATTTTTTGTTGAAATTATGTTAAGTTGCCTATTTTCGAGGCAAACGCCTCTTGTTGTCATTCTTGCTAATTGCTGCACTGCTTATTCAGTGTTTCCTCTCCCCTAACCTTCTAAAGTCCCCCCTTGCAATTCTCCCATGCTTTTGGCATATTTTTGAGAAGTTTCATTTCTAAAAATTCCCTGGGAGAGTTGCTTGGTTACAGAATGTTTTCTGTTATTTTCCCCATAGTTACGTTTTCACCCATGGGTGTATAACGTTTGTGTTCTGCATCTTCCATCTGATGTTCTGCAGATTCTCCCCTGGGAGTCTCTGTTTTGCATCAGATAGAGTGTAATTGATGACTGATTCCGGGCCAGTTTTTTCAGTGCCTGGAGTCATGTTTTCTTCTGTGTTTACACTGTTTGTTTTCATTGGCAACAGCCTTTTTTGAGGGGGGCTGTTTGCCTTTGAGGTAGTTTATCTCATTATAAGATACATTTATATTATCCGAAAGTGTCTCATTAATTATTTTATATAATTTTAAAATTTTTGACCACACTTTGCCATCGGATCCATCGGGGCTCAACGTTACTTTTCAGCAACTTGGGCTTCTCTGAAAAAATATTTTTTCAAAATTATTTTGTTTTGCAATTGTTTTTTCATTTATTAATGGATCATGTTATTATGTATCTTTGTGTCAGGGGTTTTTGCGAGTAACTAGGACTTATTGTTGTTCTTTCACAATGAAGGGAACTTGTTCAAATTGTAATAGGAAGAAATCTTCCTCTGACTTTCATGATTATTGCATTAATTGTAGTCAGTGTTCTCGCATTAATCCCTGTCCTGTATGTGAACATTGGGATGAGAAACATTGGAAACGTGTGTCACGATATGTTGTTTCTGGAGAAAGAGCGATGCCGGCTCTTTCTCCACAAGGTCACTCTACTCTCTCAGTTTCTATTTCAGAGGAACCAGAACAGGGTGATGTTTCCATGTTATCTTCTTCAAGTGTGCGTCCGTCGTCACAAATAAATACAGAGCTAGCGGCAAAAGTGCTCATGGAGATTAGACAAATGTCGTCCGCTAGCTCGCCCGGTGTAGCGTCCATTCACCGAATGGTTCGGCAGCCGGGTTCGTCCGATGCGGTCCAAGAGGAAATTTTGGGTGATGCGAGCACTATAAAAATAATAGATGCACACCCAGTGACGGCGGATAGTGAACGAGAACGGAGGAAGCCTTTTAGTCCGGTTCCTAGCTCGTCCAGGTCCAGCCGGGCCGCGAGCGAGAGAGGCCCCTCTCTCGTACAACAACATCTGGGACCAGATGTTGTGGTACAAAATGTGTCTTTAGCGGAGCATACGTCCGTCGCTCGGGACGCTCCGTTGTATAAGCAGTCCGCAGAGACTGTTAAGGCTTCCTCTTCTCGCCGGCGCACACGACCGCACCTTGGCTGCGTGACCTCCGATATTTTGCCAGCTTCGCCGATGAAGGATTCTTCGGCGACCAGGTCACACCATCCGGCAGCCAGGGATTCGAGACCGATGGACTCCGAACGTTCGCATAGGAAAAGTATGCGGGAGCCATCTGATGCGGAGCTGCCCTCGGCAAAGCAGCGAAAGACCGCTCCTCCGCAGGTCTCGACGTCGGACATTCTAGTGCAGATAGCACAGCTTATCGCAGCATCCCAGCAGCCGACAGAGACGGTGTCGGATCGAGAATTATCCGACGGCGCTGGGTCGGTACGCTCCGCCGAAGCATCGGGGGCGGACGACCGGGAACATCGGGAGGTCCGACCGGATGGTGAAAGGGATACGGATGAATTGGAGCTATCCCTTTCGGAACAACACAAAGCTGCCGTGGACTTCATCCGGCACTTTCTTCCTCAAGTTGTTCCGTCGGGCCAGACTGCTGCGCTTCCGGACAGGAGAATTATAGCGTCATTGGACTCTGATTTTTTCGAGCGGTTCAGGGACATCGCTCCCGAGTTTCCGTCGCAGTCCAATAATGTTGCAAGAACATTTGAATTATTGAACGACGCTATTTTTAAACTTGCTTCCAGGACGGGGAAAGCAGGCTTCTTGTCCGCAAATACTCTCAACCTGCCTTTCATTAATGCAAGGAATAAATTCGACACGGCAGGTCAGGGTATACCGAGAGTTCCTCTGCGTATGGACGACGAGGCGGAAGACTTAGAGCTATCATTACCGTCGTCAGCTTCTATTCCAACCGCAGTGTTGGAAACAGCTATTGCGTCTAACAGAGCCAATTTAGATGCCTTATCTTACGCAGATCACCTTACGAAGGCGTTATCACTGCGTCTTCAAGGGGAAGAGTTTCAGGATATACAATCCTCCTTAAGACTTCTTTCAAGGGCAGTAGCTTATTCCACGTGTAACTCCGCCCTTTCAGTGGCAAATCTGGAGTTGGTTAGACGTGACGCAGCCCTGTCTACATCCACACTAGTGGATTCTAAGGTGAAGAACTCTCTTAGAGTCGCTTCGGTCTCAGGAGATCTTCTCTTTGACGGCAAGCTTTCCGCTATTTATGATAATATTAAAAAGAAAGCTAGTGATTCTCTGTTGTTTAGATCCGCTCCTAAAAGGTCGGATACAGCAGACACGAATAAGGCGGGCACTTCTGGGTCTTATCCGCCCAAGAGAGGTTCCTATAGAGGTTCCGGTGCGTCCTCTAGCTCTTATTCGAGAGACCGTCAGGATAGCGACTCTCGTTCGGGACGTCCTTCAGGCCGGGACAATCGGTCGGACGCCCCGAGGTCGACGAGGCGAGGTGCGGGTCGTGGAAGACGTGGTTTCTCCTACCGCAGGCCTCGCAGATCCAGGAGGTGATGGCTCAAACCTCTATCGCGTTCCGGTTGGCGGAAGGTTGTCGAGTTTTTCTCAAGAGTGGGCGTCGATTACGGACGACCCGTGGGTGAGAGGAGTGACTTCGGAAGGTCTAAAGATATCCTTCAAACGAAAGCCTCCATTAACTCGAAGTCCAAAGTGGACTCATCTTCCGTCAAACCCTCAGAAAAGAGACGCTCTGCTATCAGAGGTGCAGTCTCTTTTAATGAAGAACGCGGTAGAGGTCGTAGAAAACCAGGAATCGCTGGGATTCTACAGCCATCTGTTTCTGGTTCCGAAACCAGACGGCTCGTTCCGTCCAGTCATAGATTTGAGCTGGATAAACAAGCTGATCGTCGCTCCGAAGTTTTATATGGAGACGATTCGATCGGTCAGAGCGAGTATTCGGGTGAACGATTATGCAACGAGCATAGATCTCAAAGATGCGTACTTTCACGTCATGGTACATCCGACATTCCGAAAGTATCTACGCTTCGCAGTCCTAGGAGTGGTGTATCAGTTCCGGGCCATGTGCTTCGGATTGAATCTAGCACCCTGGGCTTTCACTTGGGTAATGAACTCGGTAATGATCTACTTCCGAGCTCATTCGTCTGCGGTAACGTCGGCCTACCTGGACGACATTCTTCAGAGGTACGGCAACAAGTTAACGCTTCAGAACGATGTTCAGAATCTTCTTCTATTGCTCCGACGTCTCGGTTTCATAGTAAACGAGGAGAAGTCGGATCTGGTGCCGTCCAAGTCATTCACTCATCTGGGAATGAGCTTCGAGACGCACAACAATCTCGTTCGTCTGCCGTTAACCAGAGCGAAATTAGTCAGTTGTTACGCTCGCTATTGTCTGAATACAGACAAAGTCATGGCGAGAGAATTTATGAGACTGATAGGTCTGTGCGGAGCCACCGCGGATCTCATTCCGATGGGACGGCTACGCACACGGCCTCTTCAAATTTTCCTGACTCAGAATTGGAGTGTGAAAATTCATTCGCTCGATGTAGACGTTCTCTTGTCAGATCAAGTGAAACAAGAGATTCAGACTTGGGCAAACATTCAGTGGTTAACTCAAGGAGTTCCGCTGCAGTTGCCGGATCCGAGTTTTACCATTATGACGGATGCCAGTCAAACAGGTTGGGGTGCATCATTAATCCCAACGGATTCGAGATGCCAGGGTCTTTGGGATCCGCAATTCCTGTGCAAGCACATAAACATCAAGGAAATTATGTCAATTTGGCTTGCGTTACGTCACTGGATGGACATTATTCACGATGCTCATGTCCAAATCCTATCCGACAATACGACAGTAGTGGCGTATATACGGAATCAGGGAGGCACTCATTCAGTTCCGTTGTTCAATCTAACGGAAAGAATCCTTCTGTTTGCGTTGGAACATCACGTTCTTCTTTCGGTCCGTCACATACCGGGTCGTCTGAATGTGCTAGCGGACTCCCTTTCACGAAAGGGTCGCTTGTTGCCGTCGGAGTGGACTCTCAACAAACAAGTATTCAATCAGATTTGCTACCAATGGGAACGGCCAATGATAGACTTATTTGCGACACATCTCAACAATCAGTTGCAGACGTATGTGTCCCCGTGTCCGGATCCAAGAGCATTTGCAGTAGACGCTCTATCGATCCCTTGGGACGGAATGATAGGATATGCGTATCCTCCAGCGCCGTTAATTCAACAAGTATTGCTAAAGATAAAACAATCTCAATGCAAGATTCTGTTGGTAGCATCTCTGTCGCCACAGAGACCGTGGATAAATCTACTCAGGTGTCTGTTGTGGGACCTACCGCGGAAGCTCCCTCCACGAGAGGATCTTCTTTGGCAGGGGAAATCGCGCCAACTACATCACAACCCGCAAGGTCTCAACCTTCACGTTTTTCCGTTGTGCGGTCCTTCTTGCATGGCAAGCACTTTACAGGACGAGCAGTGGACGCGATTTCTAACTGTAGGAGGACCTCCTCTTCGCTAAACTATGCGGCTAAGTGGAAGGTTTTCCGTCGTTGGTGTAGGGATCATTCTGTTGATATATTTGATCCCTCTAAACCAGACATTGCTAACTTTCTAGTATACTTGTTTGACGAAATCAAACTGCAACCTGTTACTATAAAGGGTTATAGATCTATGTTATCTGATACCTATGCACATCATGATAGTTTACAAATTGGATCTAATGTCTCTTTATCGAAATTGGTTAGAAACTTTTCGATAAATAGACCCAGAACTCTTAGATTATTTCCTAAGTGGAATTTAGCTTGGGTTCTCCTTAAATTGAAGGAAAAGCCATTTGAACCTCTTGGGACAGTAGATTTCAAATTCTTATCTTATAAGACAGCTTTTCTCTTAGCTTTCTCTTCTGCCAGAAGAGTCAGTGAGCTTCATGCACTATCGGTGGATGATTCTCATTATCGTAGTGTTGGGAACACTATCACCTTCACTACTAATGTCGGTTTTTTAGCTAAGAATCAGGCTCCTAATAAATATCCGGAACCTATTGTTATTAAGGCTCTTCCGTCTTCAGACGGGCGTAGGCCTTTACTCTGTCCTGTTAGAGCACTACGTATCTATAAACAGAGATCTCAGTTCATCAGAAAGGGACGGAAACGTTTCTTTCTGTCTTTGATGCCTAATAGAAAGGACATTTCAGTCCATTCTATTGCTAGATGGATTCAGTTAACTATCCGTACTGCGTATGAAGATTTATCTTCTTCTCAGCAGTCTGTGCTTAAGATTTCTGCTCATGAAGTAAGAGCTCTTTCTACTTCCTGGGCTTATGCTAATAGTGTTGCTATTACAGATTTAATGAAGGCTGCTTATTGGTCTCAGCCATCCACATTTACTAATTTTTATCTCAGAAATATTGAGTCCATTTCTGGAGACCTGCATTGTTTAGGTCCGTTATCTGTTGCTCAGAATGTCGTCCACTAAACAGTTGCAACTATAGTTATGCAGGCTTTCTGTTCCGGCAGTGACTCCGTCCGGCTGCCCTCTTCGCTCTGGGCTATTTGACCCAGGGCAAGGGGAAGGGGGGGGGGGGGGGGGGGGGGGGCGGGTGTTCCCTTAGGTCACCTGCTTTATAGTGAAAAGCAAGGGAATGCCTCCTCCAAGACAGTATTTCTGAGTCGCTTCCGGGATGGTTTTAAAGTGTAATATTAATGTTTAATTTCATTCATGTCTTATTTTTAAAGTGTAGCTCGGTGTGAAGCATTTGTATATGTCAAGTGTCAAACGGGCTTTAATATACAATACTCGGACACTTTTAAATGATTATAAAGAGTCTCAATTCTCTGGACTACTTTATTTATTGGCTTGCTTTAAAAATAATTAGTATAAAGGTTATACTGGATGTTAATAGAGAACATGAATGTTATTGTGCTCAATTATTAAGGGTAGTGTATCTTTCTAATTTAAATATTAAATAAGAAAGATACATGTAAAGCCTAATACTCCTTTTTCTCCTTAAGGGGTTACCTCTTTATTTTATAATTGAGCTTATTGGATTTTCCTCTATGTCCTAGGCCCTCCAGCCTGTTTACTATTCAGCTAAGTCTGGGTCATTGGTACAGTATAAAAATGTTAAAAAATTTATAGTAATTTATATATTTTTTATACTTACCAATGACCCAGACGGGGATGGCCCTCCCTGAGTTGGGAACTCTTGCCTCCCCGCTGAGTACATAGCGCTGACCAGGCACTGCCAGTAAGAATGATATTTGGCGCCAATTTCGGGACGACTGCGTCACTGCGCATGCGCAGTAGAGTCGTACTATGGAGGTCCTTTAGGACATGATTTCTTTTTGTTTTGGATGCAAATTTTGGGGATTGGGGGGCAAAATTTGTGTTTGGCCCTGGTTTTTGTGGAGTTAGCACCAGCTAAGTCTGGGTCATTGGTAAGTATAAAAAATATATAAATTACTATAAATTTTTTAACTTTCGGGGCATGGGCCTGATGTTATCATTCTTACTATGAATTTGCCACTGTTTGTTAAGTGTTTGCTCCTTCTCCTTCCTTGTAACCCCCCCCCCCTCCCCCTCCCTGTTAAAATCCCATGCTTTTTGAACCTTTTTGGAAATTTTTTTCTTTAAAATTTCTTGGGAGTTTAACTTGGTTACATAATGTTTATTCTGTGTATCCCCATGGTTACGTCACACCCTAGGGGTGTTTAGGCATTTTGGTCATGCATCTGCCATCTGATGTATCGCAGTTTCTTCTGACGAAGATCCTGCCTTTGAAATCTGTTACTGACTTCAGGCTGTGTTCTTCAGTGCCTGGAATCTTGTTTCCGGTTTTTATAACATGTTGTTTACATTGACAACGGTTACTTTCTGTAGGTAGTTTCCTCGTCATTTTATTATGATAGGTCTATAGTTAGATACATTATATACTCCAGAAGTGTGGCATTAATTTTTAGGAACAAGAAAAAAAATTTGTCTGCACTTAGGCTTTTTGGGATCCATTTGAGCTCATCGTTCCCTTTGGGAACTTGGGCTCATGTCAAAATTTTTCGAAAAATTGTCAGATTGTTATAGGAATTAGTTCGAGTACTGCTGACTTGTCGTTTTGGGCAAAATGAAAGATTATTGCTCAAATTGTAAGTCGAGGAAATCTTCCTCTGACTCTCATATTCACTGTGTTTGTTGTAGTCATTGTACTCGCACTAAATCTTGTTCTGTTTGTGTCAATTGGGATGACAAACATTGGAGACATGTGTCACGGTATGTTGTTAGTGGTGAGAGGTCGATGCGGGTTCTCTCACCACAAACTCACTCTAGTTTTTCAGTTTCTTTTTCAGAGGAACAAGAACATGGTGATGTATCAGTGCTGCCATCGTCGCAGTCAAATATAGAGCTAGCGGCAAAAGTGCTCTATGATATAAGACAAGGGACTAGACCGCAGAATTTGGGGTTTACTACCTTGTCGCCAGCTAGCTCAACCGCTGGATCTATTACTCAGGATATGAGTCGTGTGAAGCCGGGTATGTCCATAGCGGTCGAGGAAAGGAAAGAGGGTGTTGCAAGCACTTTAAAATTAAAACATGCTCACCCTGCGGTAGGGCTGGGCAGTTTATCGGTTTTTTCGGTTCGGTTCAGGTTTTTTTTTTAAACCGAACCGAACCGCCGCCTTAACAAAAAAACAAGACTTTCGGTTTCAACAAATTTCCCATAATTGGTTAAGTTTATGACCACTCAATCACTTGCTTTCCGCACGCCAAAGGCTTAAATGTCAGGCAAAGGTAAATGCTGTGCCATTTATGCTTACTTCGAGAGGACTGACAACAAATCCCCCCTCCCCCCACAAATAGAGGTAGCAAATTTCTTGTATCTTAAACAATATCTACAGAACCACCAGCAGGTGGAATATGAAAAATTAAAAAGTCTTACGAAGTTACGTAAAAATCCACACATGCAATTCAAGAATCGTTAAGTAAATTTAATGAACCGGGCATATTCGACCAAAGAGGTATTGCAAGTTACCTGACAATATATGGTTTAAAAGTATTACAAATTACCTTTGACCCCAAATCATCTGCGTACGGCACGTTGTAAATTAGATTGGAGGTAAACATAAAATTTATTGAGTTTTAAAACCTCAAAGTTCACATGGGAAAAATGACGAGTAAATTATGTTAATTAACCGACTACAGGCACGTTCTCTGAAGTCACATGCTCATAGATAACACTGCGCAGTGGCAGTTATGTTTTCTGTCAACAATAAAATGGTTAAATTAAAATAGAACACGTCCTATTAAATGGATGGCAGGTAACTATTGAAAGATTTTTTAAAACTTACTGGGAATTGTTTGTATACTATTTGAACTTACTTTAAGGAATCGTGCAGTACTGCAGGTCTGTCAGATTAAGGAATCGCGCAGTACTGCAGGTCTGTCAGATACACACGCTGCATTCCCAATACGAAGATGTTATAATCAACACGTTTTTTCCCATGACCATATGTATTTTGTAAACACAACAAATCCCAAGATGCAATATTGCAAACTTTCTTTCAAATCCCATTATGCAGCCATCTCCCTTCAAAAACATCAATCGTCTGTCTTGACTGAGATGAAATCAATGCAGGGATCAGCCAAGAGGGCAAAGTAAAGTTGGTAATATCTTCGCCTTGGCACCGCTCATTTCGCCCAATTTCTTTGTTTGGGCAAAATCAAAGTAAAAAAACGAACCTCTACAGTCGAAATCAGGAGAGATATTGTGAAAGCATTGGAGTGAGTTACCAATAAAAGTGATTCGTATATCACGACTTACTTCAATAATAGTTATCAAAATCAGAAGAAATATGAAATATGATTTGTGTTCCTCTTATTCCACTGTCATTTGAAGCAGGAACCATCAAGAAACACAGGGCACGTCTATTTTCAAGCGATGTGATAATTACCAAAATAAGCACAACAATTGCATATTATCTAATAAGGAAATGTTGATTTTTGCTAACATGTAGCTTTTCTTGTGAATTTCTGCATCTTGTCTTGACAAGGCCCCAAATCTCACTGACAGAAGAAGGCAGATCCTACCAGTGGTGGAGCCATGGTTTGAAATCATGTGGACCATGCTGGTGATGATTTTTTTTTTTTGGGGGGGGGGGGGGGGGAGGTGGGGAATCTCAGGACTGAGGGAACTGTACTTGTACTGAGGGCAGGAAATTAAAAAGAATCTTTTCAAATTTGGGGATGGGAGAAGCAAGTGGGATTTTGAGTGGGGGGAGGGGGGGGCTGGTCTCCCTAGATACCTCATGGCTCCACCACTGTTGCCCACTACAGTACCCAACACAATATGTCCATTAGCTGAGAAGAGTGGTGAACACTGAGTAACCCAAATGACTCAACACGTTCTACGAGCCTCATGACTTGGATGACAAATACAGACAGATTTTATGATATGATATTTGATATATATATGATATTTTATTCAACAGTACACATTATACAATTCAATGGTGAAGGTGTTACACAAAATATTACTACAGTTTTAATGTATACTGTTAGGAAATGGCATAGCCAGATTGGCTGTCTACCTGCCATTTCCTCAGGGAAAAAAGAAAATCGTATGGCTCTATATGGTATCAAACAGACTGTGGCAGATGTTTCAGTAAGTGATTATATTAGTAACTGTTATGAGTTAGAATGGTAATTTTTGTACCTCACTCACCCAGCGTGCTAGAAGGAATTACTAACGCTATTAAAACTCTTACTTTTAAAATGGTGTTATTTTTTAATTTCACACCTTCAAAGCACTGCCAATGATGCCCCGTCGAAGCGAGCTTATGGCTCTCACTTCAATGAGGGGTCACAAGCTATGCCGCTAAAGCAAATATTTAACTTGTATAGTTATAATTGTTCACAACCTACGCTGGGCAATGGGTTAATTTGAAAAGGTTTGTTGGTGAAATGTTTCGTAACAACTTCGGTGCTGACAACTGTTTTATTGAAATGAGTCAATTGCTCCGTCCGTGCATTACAGATTCTAGAAGCGCGAACAAAGCAATGTGCCCCTCCAAAATGGATGAGAAAATCAGACATAATTACTGTATATCGAATATTTTATGCATATGTATACTTACTCTGATTTGTGTTATTCGGGTGCAAAAACAAAAACTGGGACTTAGGTAGATCCACAGTCGGGACAATATGGATTGTTGCACTCGATATTTCGTTCAGTCATATATGTACTTATAAGTTTGAGTGTCAGGGTCTTCTTAAAAACTTTTCTATTTTCTATATTACGAATCTCCCGGTCCAGTCGATTCCAAATTTGGGGGAACGAATATGTAGGCAAGTAGTCTAAGGACTTAGTATGCGATTTGTTTAGGGTCAAGAGACCTGTTTGTCTTGTTGTGGTACCGGTTGGGTTATTGACACAACTAAAGAAATTATTAAAAGAATTTGGTAGAAGACTATTGTACCAGTCAAATATGAATAATGAGACGTTCAGTGTGTAAAGATCGGTTACCTTGAGTATTTCATCGTGGAAAAAGAGAGGGTCTGTGTGGGCGAAGCGTCTTTTATTATTCAGTATTCGTACTGAGCGCTTTTGTATTTTTTGAAGTTGGTTAATTCCTCTCGAGTTGCCCCAAATATGTATACCGTACAGGAGATGACTGTGAATAAGTGAATAGTATAGTGTTTTCATTGCACTGTGTGGGAGAATATGTCTAACTTTATTCAATGCAAAGTTGGCCCTTGCCACTTTGGAGCATACTTGACAAATATGTGCTTTATAAGATAGCTTTTCGTCCATGGTTATCCCCAGAAATTTAGCACTTTGTGTTGCCTCATTGTTACCAATTCTTTCTATTTTTTCGTTGTTGATCATTATGTCTTTGTTGCTGTGAACGACTGACCTTGCAGAAGGATTAAAGATCACCTATTTTGTTTTTTTAGCATTTATCGCCAGTTTGTTTGCTGAGCACCATTCAAATATTTTCGAAAGTTCTTGATTAAAATTTTCGATTTGCAAATCTATGTCGGAACCTGATGAATGGGTAGTAGTGTCGTCTGCAAATGAGAGAAGATTACACGAAGTGGCCAGATGGATATCATTTATATATAGCAGAAATAGTAACGGGCCAAGTACTGAGCCTTGTGGAACTCCACATCTCACTTCTTGCATGTCTGAGTTGTAATCCCCAAATACAACGTATTGGGTCCTTTCCGATAAATAACTACGAAACCAATGGTTACATATACCTCTAATACCATACCTTTCCAATTTATTCAGCAAGATATCATGGTTTATTGTATCAAAGGCTTTCGAGAAATCCAGGAATAATGCAAGAGTAGATTCTCATGTTGGTTTGTTATTTTAGTCTGCTGTCCCTTTCAATAAATGTAGTACTGGATGAATGGTTGAATGTTTTTTCCGAAATCCATATTGATGGGGATAAAAAATGTCGAATTTTTCTAGGAACTTAATGAGTCTATAGGACATGGCTTTTTCTAGGACTTTGGAGAAAATTGATAAGATGCTAATAGGTCTGTAATTTGAGAGATTGTGTTTATCTCCTGTTTTGAAAATTGGGACAACTTTAGCAATCTTCATTCGGTCTGGAACAATGCCCTGGTTAAATTATTTGTTTATAATATCTGATAAGGGGGATGCTATAATATTGATAGAACGCTTTAGAAGATTTGTAGAAATATTATCCGAATCTCTTGTTGTTTTTGGTTTAAAAGACTTTACTATATCAATAATTTCACCTGGCGTCGTCGGGGTCAAGAAAGAGTTGTGATCAAAATTGTCGGTTAAGTAATCAGTGAAATGTTTACTTTGTGGAGGTATTTGGTCGTTTACCGTTTTTCCAATACTGGCAAAAAACTTATTAAATTCTTGTGCTATTTCCTTCGGGTTCATTATTCTTTTATCGTGATGGCTAAACCACGAAGGTGAAGTGTGGGTTATTTTCACTTTTTTGATGGCTTCATTTAGAATTTTCCATATTTTTATACTGTACCAATGACCCAGACTTAGCTGGTGCTAACTCCACAAAAACCAGGGCCAAACACAAATTTTGCCCCCCAATCCCCAAAATTTGCATCCAAAACAAAAAGAAATCATGTCCTAAAGGACCTCCATAGTACGACTCTACTGCGCATGCGCAGTGACGCAGTCGTCCCGAAATTGGCGCCAAATATCATTCTCTGTTTGGCCCTTCATCAGTCAACATCTCACTGATCTTTGTGCTTGTAAATCTCAGTTTAAAGGATGCCAGACACGTAATTCTTGGAGAAAATGTGATTCTAAGGAGGATAGAAGGAGGAGAGGAAAAAAGAAGTGGCAAAAAATAATCAGGGCTGTACTTAAAATTTTTTGTTGAAATTATGTTAAGTTGCCTATTTTCGAGGCAAACGCCTCTTGTTGTCATTCTTGCTAATTGTTGCACTGCTTATTCAGTGTTTCCTCTCCCCTAACCTTCTAAAGTTCCCCCTTGCAATTCTCCCATGCTTTTGGCATATTTTTGAGAAGTTTCATTTCTAAAAATTCCCTGGGAGAGTTGCTTGGTTACAGAATGTTTTCTGTTATTTTCCCCATAGTTACGTTTTCACCCATGGGTGTATAACGTTTGTGTTCTGCATCTTCCATCTGATGTTCTGCAGATTCTCCCCTGGGAGTCTCTGTTTTGCATCAGATAGAGTGTAATTGATGACTGATTCCGGGCCAGTTTTTTCAGTGCCTGGAGTCATGTTTTCTTCTGTGTTTACACTGTTTGTTTTCATTGGCAACAGCCTTTTTTGAGGGGGGCTGTTTGCCTTTGAGGTAGTTTATCTCATTATAAGATACATTTATATTATCCGAAAGTGTCTCATTAATTATTTTATATAATTTTAAAATTTTTGACCACACTTTGCCATCGGATCCATCGGGGCTCAACGTTACTTTTCAGCAACTTGGGCTTCTCTGAAAAAATATTTTTTCAAAATTATTTTGTTTTGCAATTGTTTTTTTCATTTATTAATGGATCATGTTATTATGTATCTTTGTGTCAGGGGTTTTTGCGAGTAACTAGGACTTATTGTTGTTCTTTCACAATGAAGGGAACTTGTTCAAATTGTAATAGGAAGAAATCTTCCTCTGACTTTCATGATTATTGCATTAATTGTAGTCAGTGTTCTCGCATTAATCCCTGTCCTGTATGTGAACATTGGGATGAGAAACATTGGAAACGTGTGTCACGATATGTTGTTTCTGGAGAAAGAGCGATGCCGGCTCTTTCTCCACAAGGTCACTCTACTCTCTCAGTTTCTATTTCAGAGGAACCAGAACAGGGTGATGTTTCCATGTTATCTTCTTCAAGTGTGCGTCCGTCGTCACAAATAAATACAGAGCTAGCGGCAAAAGTGCTCATGGAGATTAGACAAATGTCGTCCGCTAGCTCGCCCGGTGTAGCGTCCATTCACCGAATGGTTCGGCAGCCGGGTTCGTCCGATGCGGTCCAAGAGGAAATTTTGGGTGATGCGAGCACTATAAAAATAATAGATGCACACCCAGTGACGGCGGATAGTGAACGAGAACGGAGGAAGCCTTTTAGTCCGGTTCCTAGCTCGTCCAGGTCCAGCCGGGCCGCGAGCGAGAGAGGCCCCTCTCTCGTACAACAACATCTGGGACCAGATGTTGTGGTACAAAATGTGTCTTTAGCGGAGCATACGTCCGTCGCTCGGGACGCTCCGTTGTATAAGCAGTCCGCAGAGACTGTTAAGGCTTCCTCTTCTCGCCGGCGCACACGACCGCACCTTGGCTGCGTGACCTCCGATATTTTGCCAGCTTCGCCGATGAAGGATTCTTCGGCGACCAGGTCACACCATCCGGCAGCCAGGGATTCGAGACCGATGGACTCCGGACGTTCGCATAGGAAAAGTATGCGGGAGCCATCTGATGCGGAGCTGCCCTCGGCAAAGCAGCGAAAGACCGCTCCTCCGCAGGTCTCGACGTCGGACATTCTAGTGGAGATAGCACAGCTTATCGCAGCATCCCAGCAGCCGACAGAGACGGTGTCGGATCGAGAATTATCCGACGGCGCTGGGTCGGTACGCTCCGCCGAAGCATCGGGGGCGGACGACCGGGAACATCGGGAGGTCCGACCGGATGGTGAAAGGGATACGGATGAATTGGAGCTATCCCTTTCGGAACAACACAAAGCTGCCGTGGACTTCATCCGGCACTTTCTTCCTCAAGTTGTTCCGTCGGGCCAGACTGCTGCGCTTCCGGACAGGAGAATTATAGCGTCATTGGACTCTGATTTTTTCGAGCGGTTCAGGGACATCGCTCCCGAGTTTCCGTCGCAGTCCAATAATGTTGCAAGAACATTTGAATTATTGAACGACGCTATTTTTAAACTTGCTTCCAGGACGGGGAAAGCAGGCTTCTTGTCCGCAAATACTCTCAACCTGCCTTTCATTAATGCAAGGAATAAATTCGACACGGCAGGTCAGGGTATACCGAGAGTTCCTCTGCGTATGGACGACGAGGCGGAAGACTTAGAGCTATCATTACCGTCGTCAGCTTCTATTCCAACCGCAGTGTTGGAAACAGCTATTGCGTCTAACAGAGCCAATTTAGATGCCTTATCTTACGCAGATCACCTTACGAAGGCAAGGCGTTATCACTGCGTCTTCAAGGGGAAGAGTTTCAGGATATACAATCCTCCTTAAGACTTCTTTCAAGGGCAGTAGCTTATTCCATGTGTAACTCCGCCCTTTCAGTGGCAAATCTGGAGTTGGTTAGACGTGACGCAGCCCTGTCTACATCCACACTAGTGGATTCTAAGGTGAAGAACTCTCTTAGAGTCGCTTCGGTCTCAGGAGATCTTCTCTTTGACGGCAAGCTTTCCGCTATTTATGATAATATTAAAAAGAAAGCTAGTGATTCTCTGTTGTTTAGATCCGCTCCTAAAAGGTCGGATACAGCAGACACGAATAAGGCGGGCACTTCTGGGTCTTATCCGCCCAAGAGAGGTTCCTATAGAGGTTCCGGTGCGTCCTCTAGCTCTTATTCGAGAGACCGTCAGGATAGCGACTCTCGTTCGGGACGTCCTTCAGGCCGGGACAATCGGTCGGACGCCCCGAGGTCGACGAGGCGAGGTGCGGGTCGTGCAAGACGTGGTTTCTCCTACCGCAGGCCTCGCAGATCCAGGAGGTGATGGCTCAAACCTCTATCGCGTTCCGGTTGGCGGAAGGTTGTCGAGTTTTTCTCAAGAGTGGGCGTCGATTACGGACGACCCGTGGGTGAGAGGAGTGACTTCGGAAGGTCTAAAGATATCCTTCAAACGAAAGCCTCCATTAACTCGAAGTCCAAAGTGGACTCATCTTCCGTCAAACCCTCAGAAAAGAGACGCTCTGCTATCAGAGGTGCAGTCTCTTTTAATGAAGAACGCGGTAGAGGTCGTAGAAATCCAGGAATCGCTGGGATTCTACAGCCATCTGTTTCTGGTTCCGAAACCAGACGGCTCGTTCCGTCCAGTCATAGATTTGAGCTGGATAAACAAGCTGATCGTCGCTCCGAAGTTTTATATGGAGACGATTCGATCGGTCAGAGCGAGTATTCGGGTGAACGATTATGCAACGAGCATAGATCTCAAAGATGCGTACTTTCATGTCATGGTACATCCGACATTCCGAAAGTATCTACGCTTCGCAGTCCTAGGAGTGGTGTATCAGTTCCGGGCCATGTGCTTCGGATTGAATCTAGCACCCTGGGCTTTCACTCGGGTAATGAACTCGGTAATGATCTACTTCCGAGCTCATTCGTCTGCGGTAACGTCGGCCTACCTGGACGACATTCTTCAGAGGTACGGCAACGAGTTAACGCTTCAGAACGATGTTCAGAATCTTCTTCTATTGCTCCGACGTCTCGGTTTCATAGTAAACGAGGAGAAGTCGGATCTGGTGCCGTCCAAGTCATTCACTCATCTGGGAATGAGCTTCGAGACGCACAACAATCTCGTTCGTCTGCCGTTAACCAGAGCGAAATTAGTCAGTTGTTACGCTCGCTATTGTCTGAATACAGACAAAGTCACGGCGAGAGAATTTATGAGACTGATAGGTCTGTGCGGAGCCGCCGCGGATCTCATTCCGATGGGACAGCTACGCACACGGCCTCTTCAAATTTTCCTGACTCAGAATTGGAGTGTGAAAATTCATTCGCTCGATGTAGACGTTCTCTTGTCAGATCAAGTGAAACAAGAGATTCAGACTTGGGCAAACATTCAGTGGTTAACTCAAGGAGTTCCGCTGCAGTTGCCGGATCCGAGTTTTACCATTATGACGGATGCCAGTCAAACAGGTTGGGGTGCATCATTAATCCCAACGGATTCGAGATGCCAGGGTCTTTGGGATCCGCAATTCCTGTGCAAGCACATAAACATCAAGGAAATGATGTCAATTTGGCTTGCGTTACGTCACTGGATGGACATTATTCACGATGCTCATGTCCAAATCCTATCCGACAATACGACAGTAGTGGCGTATATACGGAATCAGGGAGGCACTCATTCAGTTCCGTTGTTCAATCTAACGGAAAGAATCCTTCTGTTTGCGTTGGAACATCACGTTCTTCTTTCGGTCCGTCACATACCGGGTCGTCTGAATGTGCTAGCAGACTCCCTTTCACGAAAGGGTCGCTTGTTGCCGTCGGAGTGGACTCTCAACAAACAAGTATTCAATCAGATTTGCTACCAATGGGAACGGCCAATGATAGACTTATTTGTGACACATCTCAACAATCAGTTGCAGACGTATGTGTCCCCGTGTCCGGATCCAAGAGCATTTGCAGTAGACGCTCTATCGATCCCTTGGGACGGAATGATAGGATATGCGTATCCTCCAGCGCCGTTAATTCAACAAGTATTGCTAAAGATAAAACAATCTCAATGCAAGATTCTGTTGGTAGCATCTCTGTCGCCACAGAGACCGTGGATAAATCTACTCAGGTGTCTGTTGTGGGACCTACCGCGGAAGCTCCCTCCACGAGAGGATCTTCTTTGGCAGGGGAAATCGCGCCAACTACATCACAACCCGCAAGGTCTCAACCTTCACGTTTTTCCGTTGTGCGGTCCTTCTTGCATGGCAAGCACTTTACAGGACGAGCAGTGGACGCGATTTCTAACTGTAGGAGGACCTCCTCTTCGCTAAACTATGCGGCTAAGTGGAAGGTTTTCCGTCGTTGGTGTAGGGATCATTCTGTTGATATATTTGATCCCTCTATACCAGACATTGCTAACTTTCTAGTATACTTGTTTGACGAAATCAAACTGCAACCTGTTACTATAAAGGGTTATAGATCTATGTTATCTGATACCTATGCACATCATGATAGTTTACAAATTGGATCTAATGTCTCTTTATCGAAATTGGTTAGAAACTTTTCGATAAATAGACCCAGAACTCTTAGATTAATTCCTAAGTGGAATTTAGCTTGGGTTCTCCTTAAATTGAAGGAAAAGCCATTTGAACCTCTTGGGACAGTAGATTTCAAATTCTTATCTTATAAGACAGCTTTTCTCTTAGCTTTCTCTTCTGCCAGAAGAGTCAGTGAGCTTCATGCACTATCGGTGGATGATTCTCATTATCGTAGTGTTGGGAACACTATCACCTTCACTACTAATGTCGGTTTTTTAGCTAAGAATCAGGCTCCTAATAAATATCCGGAACCTATTGTTATTAAGGCTCTTCCGTCTTCAGACGGGCGTAGGCCTTTACTCTGTCCTGTTAGAGCACTACGTATCTATAAACAGAGATCTCAGTTCATCAGAAAGGGACGGAAACGTTTCTTTCTGTCTTTGATGCCTAATAGAAAGGACATTTCAGTCCATTCTATTGCTAGATGGATTCAGTTAACTATCCGTACTGCGTATGAAGATTTATCTTCTTCTCAGCAGTCTGTGCTTAAGATTTCTGCTCATGAAGTAAGAGCTCTTTCTACTTCCTGGGCTTATGCTAATAGTGTTGCTATTACAGATTTAATGAAGGCTGCTTATTGGTCTCAGCCATCCACATTTACTAATTTTTATCTCAGAAATATTGAGTCCATTTCTGGAGACCTGCATTGTTTAGGTCCGTTATCTGTTGCTCAGAATGTCGTCCACTAAACAGTTGCAACTATAGTTATGCAGGCTTTCTGTTCCGGCAGTGACTCCGTCCGGCTACCCTCTTCGCTCTGGGCTATTTGACCCAGGGCAAGGGGAAGGGGGGGGGGGGGGGGGGGGTGTTCCCTTAGGTCACCTGCTTTATAGTGAAAAGCAAGGGAATGCCTCCTCCAAGACAGTATTTCTGAGTCGCTTCCGGGATGGTTTTAAAGTGTAATATTAATGTTTAATTTCATTCATGTCTTATTTTTAAAGTGTAGCTCGGTGTGAAGCATTTGTATATGTCAAGTGTCAAACGGGCTTTAATATACAATACTCGGACACTTTTAAATGATTATAAAGAGTCTCAATTCTCTGGACTACTTTATTTATTGGCTTGCTTTAAAAATAATTAGTATAAAGGTTATACTGGATGTTAATAGAGAACATGAATGTTATTGTGCTCAATTATTAAGGGTAGTGTATCTTTCTAATTTAAATATTAAATAAGAAAGATACATGTAAAGCCTAATACTCCTTTTTCTCCTTAAGGGGTTACCTCTTTATTTTATAATTGAGCTTATTGGATTTTCCTCTATGTCCTAGGCCCTCCAGCCTGTTTACTATTCAGCTAAGTCTGGGTCATTGGTACAGTATAAAAATGTTAAAAAATTTATAGTAATTTATATATTTTTTATACTTACCAATGACCCAGACGGGGATGGCCCTCCCTGAGTTGGGAACTCTTGCCTCCCCGCTGAGTACATAGCGCTGACCAGGCACTGCCAGTAAGAATGATATTTGGCGCCAATTTCGGGACGACTGCGTCACTGCGCATGCGCAGTAGAGTCGTACTATGGAGGTCCTTTAGGACATGATTTCTTTTTGTTTTGGATGCAAATTTTGGGGATTGGGGGGCAAAATTTGTGTTTGGCCCTGGTTTTTGTGGAGTTAGCACCAGCTAAGTCTGGGTCATTGGTAAGTATAAAAAATATATAAATTACTATAAATTTTTTAACGTTTCACGCATATTGTGTTTGTTTTCTATTAATATATTTTTGTAGTATGATGCTTTACTCTGCTTTTTCACTCTGTTGAATATTCTGCAGTAGTTTTTATAATTTTGGATGTTTTGTGAGTTTGGATGCTTTAGATTTTTGTTGTAGAATTTTGTTTTATTATTCGAAGAAGTGATGAGTCCCTTAGTCATCCAGGGATGCTGCTTAATAAACTTTTTTTTTATGCGTACTTCCTTTAGTGGAAAAGCAGCTTCATAAGCTGTTTGGAATGTGTCAATGAAGATGTCATAGCTTGTGTTTGGGCAGTTTGAATTGGTGATTTGGGTAAAATCACTCTGTTCAAGAATGGCTTCGAAGTTTGCAATACTTTCGTCGTTTATTTTTCTAGTTTTTATAGTTGGTGGATCATTAATAGGTTTGGGATTTAATTCAATATGAAATGTTCCGATGTGGTCAGATATGTCTGCAACAATGATACCAGAAGAGAAAGGTGATGTGATGTTTGATGAAAATATATGATCTATGAGGGTGGCTGAATGTTCAGTTTCTCTTGTTGGCTTTGTGATGGTAGGAAACCTTCATTTAACATTGTGTCGATAAATGTACACGTCTTGTTTTGAGTTGCGGATTTGAGAAGATCAATATTTAGATCACCCATGATATATGCCTTTTTGTTTTCAGTATTTGTAATTTCTATTATGTCATTTAAGTTAGACAAAAAGAGATCAATGTCAGCCCTTGGTGGTGTATTTGGTCTATATATAATCCCAATTATCCTTGGGGAATTTTGTACATTGATTTCAATGAATAGGGATTCAAATACATGAGGGACGAATTTTGATAGGTCGTCCCGGAGGTTGAAGGTAATGCCCTCTTCAATGAAAACTCCAACCCCCCCCCGCGACCATCATCATCTGGTGGTCTAGATTTCACTAATAGTGGTTGATAGCCTTCTAAGAAAAAGGTTGTATCTGCGGGGACTTTAAAAATTTCAGTTAGTCCAATAATATCGAAAGTGTTTTCCTTGTCTTGCATGTCAAACAATAAAGATTTTAAAGAATCCCAATGGGCACTAATACTTTGACAATTCATGTGAAATATTCCTAGGGATCCATTTGTCTTGGAGAATTTTGACTGAAATTCATTCGGAGAGTAGTACTTACAGCTATCTCTGAATTCCTGGAATGGAGATTCATAGTCGTTTGACGTTGAACAATTTTTTTCAGTATAAATACTTATAAGATCAAATTCATTGTTAGTCTGAATCTCATCCAGTGTTATGTTACCCGCCATGAGTTGCCTCGCGGCCACCGAAGTTGAAAGTATCATCTGAAGGAAACATTAATGACACTGGAGTTGTGATTTTAATAGACAGTCGTTTTAATATGATTTCTATTTTTTGTAGGTTAAGTTGAGACATTCTGACACAGCCTGGTTGATAGTGGAGCAGTCCTTCATGGTCTGCGTTATAATGTACTAATAAAATGAATTGGATCGTGGGCGGACAATAGGAAGACAGATCCTGCATTTTCTGTATTGTGGTTGAATGAGTTTCAGCATATCGGACATAAATGTGTAGGCTAGAAAATATGAAATGAATGAATAAATAATTGATCACACGATCAAGTGAATAAACAGTCAAACGGATGGATTAACGAGCGAAGATATGAAATAATAAATAAATAAATCAATTGATGAACGTTAATTACAAACGAATCTCATGAATGAAAACATTCGGAGAATGAATAGTAGCATTGTTTGTCAGCATTATTTATCCTCATTTAATATTGAACAGTTTATTTGATGAATGAATTAGTGAGTGGGTGAAGGAATGACGTTTACTAAACTGCTGCATATTCATGGCTAAGGACTAACTGAATGAATGTATATGTCGGGATGAAAGAGTGAGTGACTGGTTGAGTGAAATTGAGTTCAATAAGTATGCCACATATGCGCTCATGAGTTCAATCATGCACCCATTCAGTCACTCGCAGTGTGTGACTGAACAAGTGCATGGATCAAAGAATGAACGAACGAATGAACGAAGATTTAATTGCTTGTTGTGGCGGAGCGATTGCGCAGGCGAATAAATGAGAGAAGAAACTATTAATCTAAAAACTTGGGCAAAGACTGCTGACAAACAATTACAAATGTTGGGGTTTCGAAAAAGGGGTTGGTAACAGATAAAAACAAAAGTTTCGGTTTCGAAAAAGGGGGGTGAGGTAGGTGACAAGAACATGAAGGACATAGGCTTGTCTTGTCCGCAGTAGCTATTGAGTAGCTATTGAGCTACTGCTATCGCCAGCACATCAGTTCGGGAATACACCTTGATTGACAGAGAAAATGAGCGAGCTGATGAATGAATAAATGAAAAACATTACCATGCTGATGCATTTCCATTATGATTTCATAAGTAATCTTATGATTGAATAAATGAACGATCTATTTCAGTATGTTACTGTATTTTTAAGCTCGTGCATTCACTCGTGCAACCGTCCAGTCGCTTGCGATGAGCGACTGAATGAGTGTACGAGTGAATGAGTGAGCTAACGAATGATACTTGTTAATCTCACTTAAGCTATCACCAGCACACCAGTACGGGAATACACCTTGAATGACTGAGAAAATGAGCTAGCTGATGAATGAATAAACGAAAAACATTACCAAACTAATACGATTTTGTCAGGATTTCATACGAGATCTCACAATTAAATGAATGAACGACTTATTTCAATATTTAACTATATTCTCGTGCTCATTCATTCACCCGTGCACCCACTCAGTCACTTACCGTGAGCGACTGAGCGAGTGCCCAAGCGAATAAGCAAGCTTGCGAGTTTTACTTGTTAAACGTTTGGAAGAAAGAATGAACGAACGAACGCACGCACGAAGAATTAATTGCTTGTGTTGGCTGGGCAAATGCTACGGCGAATTGATGAAGGAACAAATGATAAACATCAAACTTGATCAAGCAATGTTGGCAGGGGGGGGGGGGGGGGGGGGGCAGTACACGAAGGACGTGGGCTTATATTGCCCGTAATGGCTCTTGTGCTGCATTGCCAGGTTTCTCACTTAAGCTATCACCAGCACACCAGTACGGGAATACACCTTGAGTGACTGAGAAAATGAGCTAGCTGATGAATGAATAAACGAAAAACATTACCAAACTAATACGATTTTGTCAGGATTTCATACGAGATCTCATGATTAAATGAATGAACGACTTATTTCAATATTTAACTATATTCTCGCGCTCATTCATTCACCCGTGCACCCGCTCAGTCACTCACAGTGAGCGACTGAGCGAGTGCCCGAGCGAATAAGCAAGCTTGCGAGTTTTACTTGTTAAATGTTTGGAAGAAAGAATGAACGAACAAACGCACGCACGAAGAATTAATTGCTTGTGTTGGCTGGGCAAATGCTGCGGCGAATTGATGAAGGAACAAATGATAAACATCAAACTTGATCAAGCAATGTTGGCAGATAATAACAAATATTGCGGTTTCAAAAAGTCAGTTCGAGAATACACCTTGATAGACTGAGAAAATGAGCGAGCTGATGAATGACAAAACGAAAAACATTGCCATACTAGTACATTTCTGTTATGATTTCATAAGTTATCAGCGAGCTGATGAATGACGAAACGAGAAACATTACCATACTGGTACATTTCTGTTATGATTTCATTGTACATAACCCTCTAAAATGTGGATTTCTGCAATATATTTTGAAAAACCAAAAACTGGAACCGAAGCGAAATGCAAATTTCAAAACCGCCCAGCCCTACTCTGCGGTGACGGAAGAGAGGAAGCCGGTTAATTCTGCTGTGAGCACGTCCAGGTCTGTCCGGACCGCGAGAAAGGCCCCTCTCTCTTTCAACAACATCTGGGGCCAGATGTTGTTGTACAGAACGTCTAAACATCAAAGAACCGCTGCTCCACAGGCCTCTGTTACGGACTTGCTGTCGCAAATAGCACAGCTCATCGCAGCATCCCAGCAGGTTCCAGAACATCCTACGACAGCTTCTGATGTTGAACTGTCGGATGAAGCTGGGTCGGTTCATTCATCTGCTCGTTCAGATAGGGATGAGAATCTATTTTGATCCAATCGGATGGTGAAAGAGATTCACTTCTATCAGAAGTAAAATCTCTTTTAGAGAAAAATGCAATAGAGGTCGTAGAAAACCAGGAATCACTAGGTTTCTACAGTCACCTGTTTTTGGTACCGAAGCCAGACAGCTCGTTCCATCCAGTAATAGATCTAAGCTGGATAAACAAATTGATCATGGTTCCAAAATTTTATATGGAGACCATTCGATCAGTAAGGGCGAGTATTCGGGTGAACGACAATGCAACAAGCATAGATCTAAAGGATGCGTACTTTCGTGTTATGGTGAATCCAGCATTCAGAAAGTACCTACAGTTCGTCTTCCTGGGGGTTGTTTATCAGTTCCGAGCAATGTGCTTCTGACTCAATCTAGCACCCTGAGCATTCACTCGAATAATGAACTGGGTAATGGTGTATTTCCGAGCTCATTCGTCTGCGGTAACATCGGCCTATTGGGACGACATTCTTCAGAGATACGGCAACAAAACAGTTCTTCAGAACAATGTTCAGAGTCTGCTACTATTGCACTGACATCTCGGTTTCATTGTAAACGAAAAGAAGTTGGATCTAGCTCTGTCCAAGTCGTTCATTCACTTGGGAATGAGCTTTGAGACTCCCAACAATCTGGTTCATCTACCGTTACCCAGAGTGAAATTAGTCAGTTGTTATGCTCGCTTTTGTCTACACTCAGACGTATTAACAGCGAGGGAATTCATGCGACTGATGGGACTGTGCAGAGCGACTGCAGACCGCATTCCGATGTTTCACTTACACACATGTCCACTCCAGATATTTTTCACTCAAACATGGAGTGTGAAAACGCATACGCTCGAAACAAATATTATTCCAACGGACCAAGTAAAACAAAAGATTCAGATTTGGGCAGACATTCAGTGGTTAACTCAGGGAGTTCTGCTGCAGCTGCCAGATCCGGCTTTCACAATGATGATGGATGCGAGTCAGGTAGGCTGGGGTGCGACCCTGAGCCCACAGACTCAAAGTGCCAGGGTTTTTGGGACCCTGCGTTCAGGGAAAAACATCAAAGAGATTATGTCAATATGGCTAGTGCTATGTCATTGGATGAACAAAATTCAGAATTCGCATGTTCAAATACTGTCGGACAACTCGGCAGTAATAGCGTATATAAGGAACCAGGGAGGCACTCATTCAGTTCTGTTATTCGAACTAACGGAAAGAATTCTTCTGTTTGTCTTGGAACATCAGGCTCATCTATCGGTCTGTCATATACTGGGTCGTCGGGATGTTCTAGCAGCCTCGCTCTCTCGGAAAGGTTGCATGTTGCCTTCGGAATGGACTCTCAACAAGCGATTGTTCAGGCAGATTTGCTACCAATGGGGTCGACTAATGATAGACTTGTTTGCAACACATCTCAACAATCAATTGCAGACGTATGTGTCGCCATGCCCAGATCATTGAGTAATGGCAGTAGGTGCTCTCTCAATTCCATGGGAGGGAATGATAGGATATGCATATCCTCCAACTCCGTTAATTCAACAGATCTTGTTAAAGAACAAGCAATCGCAGTGCAAGATACTGCTGGTAGCATCTCTGTCGTCTCAGAAACCATGGATAAATCTTCTCAGGTGTCTGTTATGGGACGTTCCCCAGAAGCTTCCTCCACAGGAGCACCTTCTCTTTCAGGGGAAATCTCACACACTGCATCACAACCTGCAAGGTCTTAACCTTCACGTATTTCTTTTGTGCAGTCCTTGCATGGGTAGTGGTTTACAGGACGAGCAGTGGTCACAATTTCTAACTGTAGGAGAGCCTCCTCTTTGCTGAATTATGTGGCAAAGTGGAAGTTTTTCTTTCGTTGGTGTAAGGATCAGTCGATAGATGTTTATGATCCATCCATTCCAGACATTGCAAACTTTCTGGTCTACTTGTTTGACGTTCTCAAACTGCAGCCAGTCACTATTAAGGGTTATAGGTCCATGCTATCGGACACTTATGCTCATCATGATAGCTTAGAAATCGGATCTAATGTTTCTTTGTCTTAGTTGGTTAAAAACTTTTCGATCAATAGGCCTAGAACCCTTATGTTAATTCCTAAGTGGAATTTAGCTTGGGTTCTGTTGAAGCTTAAAGAAGCGCCATTTGAACCTTTGGATGCTGTAGAGTTCAAATTCTTGACATATAAAACAGCTTTTCTCTTAGCCTTTGCTTCCGCAAGATGAGTTAGTGAACTTAATGCTTTATCTATCGATGATTCTCATTATCGTAGTATTGGTAATACCATTACTTTAACTACTCAGGTGGGATTTTTGGCTAAGAACCCGGCTCCTAATAAACTTCCTGAGCCTATTATCATTAAGGCTCTTGCATCTATGGATGACTGAAGGCCCTTGCTGTGTCCAGTAAGAGCTGTGCACATATTTAAATGCAGATCAGAGTTTATCAGAAAAGGAAAAAACGCTTCTTTTTATTATTAATTCCCAATAGAAGGGAGATTTCTGGTCATTCTATTGCTAGATGGATTCAATTAGCGATTCGTACTGCCTATGAAAGTTTATCTTCTAATCAGCAGTCGGTAGTTAAGATTTCAGCACATGAAGTTAGAGCGCTGTCCACACCCTGGGCTTATTCTAACAGTATTGCCATTACTGATCTCATGAAACCTGCGTACTGGACACATCCTTCTATATTTACCAAGTTTTACCTTAGAAATATAGAGTCTATTTCAGGTGGCCTTAGATGTTTAGGTCCATTATCTGTTGCTCAGAATGTCGTCCTCAAAACGATTACAGCTATAGTTATGTAGGTTTTTTCTGTTCCAGCAGTGACTCTGTCCTGCTGCCCTCTTCGTTCTGTGGTGATTTGCCCCATCGCAAGAGGAAGGGGGGGGGGGGGTGTTCCCTTATATCACCGGCTTTATAGTGAAAAGCAAAAGATTACCTCCTCCGGTGTCAGTAAATCCGAGTCGGTGCTGGGATGGTTTTAAAGTGTAAGCATATATATATCTCATTTATGTAATATTTTTAAAGTCTGTCTCGGTGTAAAGCATTTGTATATGTCACGTGTCATATGATCGTTAATATACAATCTGACACTTTTAAATGAGTATAAAGAGTCTCATTCTCTGGACTATCTTTATTTATTGGCTTCCCTTTATTAGCTCACCTGACTTTCAGTCAGGAGAGCTATAGTGATCACTCACCGTCCGTCATCCGTGAACATGGTGTTTGCGTCTTCTCCTCCCAAACCACTGAACCAATTTAATTGATATTTGAGATAATAGTTTGTTATGACATCGCAATTTGATTTTCTTCAAATCAAGTTGCCTCGCCCGGGCCACACTCAAAAAGTGTGCTTAAATCTTAAAAAATCTTCTTCTCATGAACCAGCAGTAGCAGAGACTTGATATTTGGTGCACAGCTTCCTTTTGAGGTGTAGACTCAGATTTGTGCAAGAGAAGTTCGAGGAGCTATATTTGCCTTTGTTATGGAAGGGGCAAGAATTTTCGCCCCGCCCAAAATTTCTATATTTTTATACTGTACCAATGACCCAGACATAGCTGGTGCTAATTCTCAAAATCTAGGGCCAAACACAAATTTTGCCCCCCAATCCCCAAAATTTGCATCTAAAACCGAAAATAACATGTCCTAAATGGTCCTCCATACTTTTCCTCCACTGCGCAAGCGCAGTGTCAAGGAGGTCTCGAAATTGGTGCCAATTATCATTCTTTGTTTGGCCCTTCATCAGTTCACATCTGACTGATATTTGTGCTTGTAAATCTCAGTTTAAATGATACCAGACACATAAATATTAGAGAAATGGTGGATCTAAAGAGGAAATAGAAGGAGGAGAGGAAAAATTAGTGGCAGGAAATAATCAGGGCTGTAACTTAAAATTTTTTTATGAAATTATGATATGTTACCTAATTTCAAGGCATGGGCCTGTTGTTGTCATTCTTGCTATAAAGTTACACTGCTTGTTCAGTGTTTCCTCTCTCCCTTTCCTTTAGCCGGGTTCGTCCATTGTGGTCCAGGAAGGAGATTTGGGTGATGCGAGCACTATAATAACACAAAGTGCACACCCAGTGATGACGGATCAGAGGATAGAACGGAGGAAGCCTATTAGTCCGGTTCCTAGCTCGTCCAGGTCCATCCGCCACTCGGGACGCTCCGTTATATAAACAGTCTGGAGAGACTGTCAATATGGCTTCCTCATCCTCACGGCAGCGCACACGACCACACCTTGGCTACGTGACCACGGATATCCAGCCAGCTTCGCCGATCAGGGATTCCACGGCGACCAGGTCACGCCATCCGGTAGCCAGGGACACGAGGCCTGTAGACTCCGGACGTTCGCATAAAAGAAGTATGCAGGAGTCAACGTCCAGGGAGCTTCCAGCGGCAAAGCAACATAAGACCGCTGCTCCACAGGCCTCAGTGACGGATGTGCTATCACAAATAGCACAACTTATCGCAGCATCCCAGCAGACGACAGAATCTCTGTCGGATCAGGAATTATCCGACGACGGTGGGTCGGTACGCTCCGCTGAAGCATCAGGTACGGACGACTGAGAACTTCATATGGTCCGACAGGATGGCGAAAGGGATTCAGAGGATCTGGAATTTTCCCTTTCGGAACAACATAAAGCTGCCGTAGATTTTATCCGGCATTATCTTCCAGAGGTTGTTCCGTCAGACCAGAATGCTGCGATGCCGGATAAGAGACTGATAGCGTCACTGGACACAGAATTTTTTGATTGGTTTAGGGACATCGTCCCTGAGTTTCCGACTCAGTCCAATAATGTCACAAGAACATTTGAACTATTGAATGACGCTTTATATAAGCTTGCTACCAAAACGAGCAAGTATGGTTTCTTGTCCGCAAATGCTCTACATCTGCCTTTCATCAATTCAAGGAATAAATTTGAAACGGCAGGACAGGGCATACCGAGAGTTCCTCTGCGTCTAGACGACCAGGCTGAAGACCTAGTATTGTCTATACCATCATCTATGTCAATTCCAACCACGACGTTGGAAACGACAATTATGTCTAATAGAGTTAACTTAGACGCTTTTTCATAGGCAGATCACCTTACTAAAGCGTTATCATTACGTCTTCAAGGGAAAGAATTCCAGGATATACAATCCTCCTTAAGAGTTCTTTCGAGGGCCATAGCTTATTCCACGTATAACTCTGCCCTTTCAGTGGCAAACCTGGAGTTGGTTAGACGTGACGCGGCCCTAGCTACATCCATGTGCGTGGATGGTAAGGTGAAAAACTCTCTCAGAGTCGCTTCGGTCTCCGGAGAGCTTCTCTTCGACGGCAAGCTTTCAGCAATCTATGATCAGATAACTAAGAAAGCTTCGGATTCTCTGCTATTCAAATCCGCTTCTTAAAAGTCGGATACAGCAGAAAAGAGTAAGACAGGCACTTCTGGGACAAGTACGCCCAAGGGAAGTTCCTATAGAGGTTCCTATGCGTCCTCTAGGTCTTATTCTAGAGACCGTCAAGGCAACGACTCACGTAGGGGACGTTATACTGGCTGAGATAACCTGTCAGATGTCCCTAGGTCGACGGGGCGAGGTGCGGGTCGTGGAGGACGTAGTTTCTCCTTCCACAAGCCTCGCAGGTCCAGGAGGTGATGGTATGAACCTCTATCGTGTTCCGGTAGGCAGAAGAATGTCAAGTTTTATAAACAATTGGGTGTCAATTACGGATGACCCCTGGGTTCGAGGGGTAATTTCGGAAGGACTAAGAATATCCTTCAAACGAAAGCCTCCATTAACTCAAAGTCCAAAATGGCTTCAGCTTCCGTCAAATCCGCAGAAAAGAGACGCTCTTCTATCAGAAGTACAGTCTATTCTGGAGAAGAACGCAGTAGAGGTTGTAGAAGACCAGGAATCACCGGGTTTCTACAGCCATCTGTTTCTGGTTCCGAAACCAGACGGCTCGTTCCGTCCAGTCATAGATCTGAGCTGGATAAACAAGCTGATCGTCGCTCCGAAGTTCTATATGGAGACAATTAGATTAGTCAGAGCGAGTATTCGGGTGAACGACTATGCTGCACGCATAGATCTCAAGGATGCGTACTTTCACATCATGGTACATCCGACATTCAGAAAGTATCTACGCTTCGTAGTCCTAGGAGTTGTATATCAGTTCCGAGCGATGTGCTTCGGTTTGAACCTAGCGCCCTGGGCTTTCACTCGAATAATGAACTCGGTAATGACGCATTTCCGAACTCATCCGTCTGCGGTAACGTCGGCCTACCTGGACGACATTCTTCAGAGGTATGGCAATGAGTTAACGCTTTAGAACGATGTGCAGAATCTGCTTTTATTACTCCGACGTCTCGGTTTTATAATAAACGAGGAGAAGTCGGATCTGGTGCCGTGCAAGTCATTCACCCACTTGGGAATGAGCTTCGAGATGCACAACACAATCTCGTTCGTCTGCCGTTAATCAGAGCAAAATTAATCAGTTGTTATGCTCGCTATTGTCTTCACTCAGACAAAGTCACAGCGAGAGAATTCATGAGACTGATAGGTCTGTGCGGAGCCGCTGCGGATCTCATTCCGATGGGGTGGTTATGCACTCGTCCTCTCCAAATTTTCTTGAATCAGAATTGGAGAGTAAAGATTCATTCGCTCGATATAGACGTTCTCTTGTCAAATCAAGTGAAACAAGAGATTCAGACTTGGGCAAACATTCAGTGGTTGACTCAGGGAGTTCCACTGCAGTTGCCGGATCCGAGTTTTACTATTATGACGGATGCCAGTCAAACAGGTTGGGGTGCAACATTGATCCCAACGGATTCAAAGTGCCAGGGTCTTTGGGATCCGCAGTTTCTAGGCAAGCAGATAAACATCAAAGAAATGATGTCAATTTGGCTTGCACTATCTCATTGGATGAACATTATTCAGAAAACACATGTCCAAATCCTGTCCGACAATACGACAGTAGTAGCGTATATTCGGAACCAGGGAGGCACTCATTCCATTCCGTTATTCAATTTAACGGAAAGAATCCTTCTGTTTGTACTAGAACACCAAGTTCTACTTTCAGTCCGTCATATTCCGGGTCATCTGAATGTATTAGCAGACTCCCTTTCACGGAAGGGTCACTTGTTGCTGTCAGAATGGACTCTCAACAAACAGGTATTCAATCAGATTTGCTACCAATGGGAGTGGCCAATGATAGACTTATTTGCGACACAGCTCAGATCCTCGAGCATATGCAGTAGACGCTCTATCGATCTCGTGGGACGGAATGATAGGATATGCATATCCTCCAGCGCTGTTGATTCAGCAGATATTACTAAAGATAAAACAATCTCAATGCAAAATTCTGTTGGTAGCATCTCTTGTCTCCACAGAGACCGTGGATAAATCTACTCAGGTGTCTGCTGTGGGACATACCGCGGAAGCTTCCTCCACGAGAGGATCTTCTTTCGCAGGGGAAATCACGTCAACTACATCACAACCCGCAAGGTCTCAACCTTCACGTATTTCCGTTGTGCGGTCCTTCTTGCACAGCAAGCATTTTACAGGACGAGCAGTGGACGCAATTTTTAACTGTAGGAGGACCTCCTCTTCGCTAAACTATGCGGCTAAATGGAACGTCTTTTGTCGTTGGTGTAGGGATCATTCTGTTGATATTTTTTATCCCTCCATTCCAGACATTGCAAACTTTCTAGTATACTTGTTTGATGAGATCAAACTGCAGCCTGTTACTATTAAAGGTTATAGGTCTATGTTATCTGATACCTATGCACACCATGATAGTTTACAAATTGGATCTAATGTCTCTTTATCTAAATTAGTTAGAAACTTCTCGATAAATAGACCTAGAACCCTTAGATTAATTCCTAAATGGAATTTAGCTTGGGTTCTTCTTAAACTAAAAGAAAAGCCACTTGAGCCTCTTGAGACAGTGGACTTCAAATTCTTATCTTTTAAGACAGCATTTCTCTTAGCTTTCTCTTCTGCTAGAAGAGTCAGTGAGCTTCATACACTATCTGTGGATGATTCTCACTATCGTAGTGTCGGGAACACTATTACCTTTACTACTAATGTTGGATTTTTAGCTAAGAATCAGGCTCCTAATAAATATCCGGAACCTATTGTTATTAAGGCCCTTCCGTCTTCAGATGGGCATAGGCCTTTACTTTGTCCGGTTAGAGCTTTACGTATTTATAAACGAAGATCTCAGTTTATCAGAAAGGGACAAAAACGCTTCTTTCTGTCTCTGATGCCTAATAGAAAGGACATTATGGTCCATTCTATTGCTAGATGGATTCAATTAACTATCCGTACTGCTTATGATAATCTATCATCAACTCAGCAGTCTGTGCTTAAGATTTCGGCTCATGAAGTAAGAGCTCTTTCTACATCTTGGGCTTACGCAAATAGTGTTGCTATTACAGATTTAATGCAGGCTGCATATTGGTCTCAGCCATCCACATTCACAAATTTTTATCTCAGAAATATTGAGTCCATTTCTGGAGACCTGCATTGTTTAGATCCGTTATCTGTTGCTCAGAATGTCATCGTCCACTAAACAGTTGCAACTATAGTTATGCAGGCTTTCTGTTCCGGCAGTGACTCTGTCCTGCTGCCCACTTCGCTCTGGGCTATTTGACCAAGGGGAAGGGGGGGGGGGGGTTCCCTTAGGTCACCTGCTTTATAGTGAAAAGCAAGGGGATACCTCCTCCGGAGTCAGTAATTCTGAGTCGGTACCGGGATGGTTTTAAAGTGTAAAGTAAATTTTTTTTTTTCCCCTGAAAATTTGGGGTCTGGGTGGGACGTAGAAAATTTTGGACCAAAATCCAAAAAAAATTTTTTTTTGTTTTTTATGCGTTTTGGTCAATTTTAAGAGAAAAAAATTTTTTTTTTTTTCTCTGAAAATTTGGGGTTCGGGTGGGACTTAGAAAATTTTGGACCTTCTTCAGATCTACCAATCAGAATCTTTTGATATTTGATATGCAGCATGCTTAGGGTGGTGAGATTCAAGTTTCTTCAAGCCACGTCCCTGGGTTCATATTTGGGTTCACTGTGGGAGCCTGAATGATAACTTAGTTCAAAATGAGGAATTTTCTTTAAAAATCTTCCTCTTCAGATCCAGCAATCAGAATGCTTTGATATTTGGTATGAAGCATCCTTAGAGGGGTAAGATTCAAGTTTGTTCAAGCCAAGTCCCTGGGTTGATATTTGGGCTCCCTGTGGGAGCCTGAATTATTACTTAGTTCAATATGAGGAATATTCTTTAAAAATTCTTCTTTTTTTTTAGATCCTCTGGTCAAGAATCTTTGGATATTTGGTATAAGTTTTTTCTTAGGAGGACCAGATGTAACTTGTTGAAATCAATTCCCTGGCTTGATATTTAGGCTACCATGTCAGGTGAGCACCCTCAGGCCCCCTGGGGCCTCTTGTTATATTAGTATAATGGGTTATACTGGCTGTAAATAGAAAATTATATATGATATAATGCTCAATTATATTGTTGGTGTTGTGTCTTTCTTGTTTCAAGTAAATAAGAAAGACCTATATAAATCCTTTCTCTCCTTTTCTCCTTGAGGAGATACTCTTTTATTTGTAATTGAGTTATTGGATTTTCCTTTATGTCCTAGGAACTCATACCTCCCCGCTGACTATATAACATTTAGCAGGCACTGGTTATAAGAATGAGGCTTGGCACCAATTTCGGTACTTCCTGGACACTGTGCATGAGCAGTGGTCAAAAGTATGGAGGACCATATTGGACATTTATTTTTTGGTTTTGGATGCAAATTTGGGGGATTTGGGGGGCAAAATTTGTGTTTATTCCCTGGATATTTTGGAGTTAGCACCAGCTAAGTCTGGGCCATTGGTAAAAATAAAAAAATATATTAATTACTTTAAATTTTTTCATGTTTCATCATTTTGTAACTGTGAATGATGGAATTAACTCCGGATAACGATTTTACATGATGTCGTTTTCTTGAAGTGCATTACAAGGATTTTTTTTATGATGATAAGTAAACATACTATAGAAATCTCGTACTGATTGACATCATGCATACTTATGAAGCTTGATATTGCATACACTGTAGTTGTAAATAGCAACAGTTGGAATTTTTGTCGATTTGAAACTGAGTTGGAATTTCAGGAAGTAAAGAAGACATCAGCATTGCCAAAGAAGCTCTAAAATCCAGATAGATGGAATTTCCAGCTACTCATGACTTTCCTTCCGAATTTCAAACAAAAGGAAATTTTGGCCAGTGACCCCCCCCCCCCCCCCCCCCCCATCACTCCCCCTTGTCGCCATGTCCCTGTGTGTCTGTACAGATTTTCTTTGTTCCAAACAACCATAAATTGTAACAAGGACATTACATGTGAACAAATTTTGTTCACCAAAAATAATTCAACAGTCTACAGGTTGACGCACTTCTTAGTGCAGAAGAATGAAGTAGTCTGAATTACATAAGAATGTTTGTAGTGTGCAGAGCAAAATATTAGTGAGGTCAGTAGTGAAATCATGAACTAAACCAATCAAACAGAAAGAAAATATTGAGACTACAGTATGTGGAAAGTCGATTACCTGTACTATTAACCCTTCATCTAACGAATCGCCCACAATGCCCACGTAATATGCAAATTGAGCAGTTGAAAAAATTAAATTTTTCAAAATATTTCAACAAAACCATATCATGTGACCCCTCATAGGAATGAGCTCATTGACCTCATTCCAATGAGGGGTCACATGATATGGCTTTGTTGAAATGTTTTGAAAAATTTAAAAAAATTATATTTAAAATAATAAATTTTGATATCATCTGCATTGGGTAAAGGGTTAAATTGCTCATGCTGTTATGAATTACTATAAATACTTTTAGAGTGGAAAATATATGGTGCTGCAATTTAAGTAGTAAACCACTCTCTTCATTCTGTATATGCAGTAAAATTTAAAAAAAAAAAATCTATTCAATCTAACAGCTGATCAGTGAAACAGGATGTTTTTTTTTCACTTCTCGGACAAACGAAGAACAGCGAGCTATTACATGACTTTGGTTTCGGACCTTTGAACTATGCCATGTGTCGACAGACAGACATGTTTTTTTTTAAGACGCGTAGAGGAGATTAGTTTGTTTTTATCAGTAAACTTCATACCCGGTACATAAAATATTCTCAACATACATGTATATTATTTACCAACATTCTGCCAAGCGCTTGCCTTACCAGCTTTAATTGTACAGAAAGTTTGAAACAGCAAATCCCCATTGTCCATTAAACTGCCTTAAAAACACTTGTCAGTTGATGTGGGTAACTTAGCAATCACTGAGCCACATTATTGCTGTTATAACTACCTGTACTCTTCGTTAGATGCTTGTATGTGGATTAATGAGAAACAAGCATACAAGACAATAATATTTTTGTCTGCTAAAAAAAATGTTGAATTCCAGGGTCCCAAAACCCCGATTTCCATGCATCTGAGACGATATTTTGTGATTTTTCAGATGTATTTGAAAGATTTCACACTTTGAGAGCCGTTAAAAAACTGTGCTTTGCCAGACGTTAACAGCAATTATATTGTCTGTGGATTATCTTGTCTGGGGGTGGATTTGGTACTTGTATGTCTGTAAGATTATGATCTATTTCAGTTAACCGATTTTTCAACAGATTGTATACATTTTAGCATTTGCTGCTACTTACTGCAAAAAATGATCTGAAATCCATCGAAACTGAACCAATACGAGAGAAACATAGCTGGCAAAAATATGGGGGGAGGCTCTGGATCCACCCCTTGTTTCACCAGTCATTGGTTGTGTTAAAATATATGCATACAGAAAAACATGGCCCAGCAAAAAAAGTTGGGGGGGGGGGGGCTGACCCCCCCCCCCCCCCCCAAACCCCCAAATCTAAATGATATATTGCAAAATGTTTTATTCAATTATTCAATTAACAGGAACTGTATCTTGTATGACACCACTCACCATTTAGTCAGATAGAGCTGGGAGGTTGTACTTCTTCGGAATTCAGCAAAAAACCTCAGATTTGGTTCAGTTTTTCTATGTGTTAAGACTTAAACATACATGTAGAAGTAATCTATTAGCTTAACTTTACAAAGTCAAGATAAGCTATTGCCATCACGCGTGCGGAAGTCTGTTAGTCTGTGAATCTGTGAGTCTGTTCATATTTTCCTTTTGCACAGGCTACACCCCATAGTTCTTGTCTGATCGTCACGAAATTTCATATGCAGATTTGGGGTCATGTCTAGATGAGAACGTCCCATTTTGGTCGTGATCGGTCAACCAGTATGGCTGCCTGAGTCTAAAACCCCAAAACCATTAGCACAGTCTACAGGTCGTATTTATGAAGGGATTTCATTGTAACTTGGTAGGATGCCTCTATATAATGCCTAGATGAGAACGTCCCCTTTTGGTCATGATCTGTCAACCGTGATGGCTGCCCAAGCCCGAAATCCAAAAACTTCTAGCACAGTCTGCAGGTCATATCTAATATGGAGGGATTTCATTGTAACTTGGTAGAATGACTACGTATGATGTCCAGATGAGAACTTCCCCATTTGGTCGCGATCTGTCAACCGCGACGACTGCTTGAGCCCAAAACCCGAAAACCTTTAGCACAGTCTACAGGTCATATTTATGGAGGGATTTCATTGTAACTTGGTAGGTTGACTTCATATAATGTCTAGATGAGAACGTCCCCTTTTGGACGTGATTGGACGACTGTGATGGCTACAACCTTTAGCATAGTCTATAGGTCGTATTTATTGAAGGATTTCATTGTATCTATAATGCCTAGATGATGACATCCCCTTTTAGTCGTGATTGGTCAACTGTGACGACTACAGGTTCCGAAGCCCGAAAAACCTTGAGCACAGTCTACAGGTCATATTTATGAAGGGATTTCAGTGTAACGTCCTAGGATCACTCCAGATGAAGCCCAGATAAGAATGTCCCCTTTTGGTTGCGATCATTCAGCCATAATGGCTGCCTGAGCCCGAAGCTCGAAAACCTTTAGCACAGTCTACAGGTCATATTTATGAAGGGATTTCATTGTAACCTGGTTGGTTGACTTCATATAATGTCAAGATGAGAACTCCCCCTTTTGGACGCGATTGGGCAACTGGGGCTCAAAGCCCGAAAACATTTAGCACAGTCTACAGGTCATATTTATGAAGGGATTTCATTGTAACTTGGTAGGATGACTCCAAAAAATGTCTAGATGAGAACGTCCCCTTTTGGTCGCGATCATTCAACCTTGATGGCTGCCGGAGCCCAAAACCTCCAAACCTTTAGCATGGTCTGTAGTTCGTATTTATGGAAGGATTTCATTATAACTTGTCAGGTTGACTCCATATAATGCCTAGATGATGACATCCCCTTTTGGTTGTGATTGGTCAACTGTGACGGCTTCAGCGGCCCGAAGCCCGAAAACCTTGAGCACAGTCTACAGGTCATATTTATGAATGGATTTCATTGTAACCTCGAAGAATCACTCCAGATGAAGCCCAGATGACAACGTGCCCTTTTGGTCGCGATCATTCAACCATGATGGCTTCCCAAGCCCAAAACCCGAAAAACTTTAGTACAGTCTACAGGTCGTATTTGTGAAGGGATTTCTTTGTAACTTAGTAGAATGACTCAGTATAATTTCGAGATGAGGACGTCCCCTTTTAGTTGCAATCAGTCAACTATCATGGCTACACAGGCCTGAAGCCCGAAAACCTTTAACATAGTCTGCAGGCCATATTTATGAAGGGATTTCAACGTAACTTGATGGGATGACTCGTTTTGGAATAATTTCACTGTAACTTAGGCCACACAAAGTAGATCTTCTGTTTCTCAGGCCATTATTTGTGAAATTGCATGCGGGCGAGCGTTTTTTTATTTTATTTTTAATTTCAGTAATTTTTTCTTCGCCATCAAAAGTTCATATTCTTGGTTCAAGTTTTAGGCCTCTAATCTACAGAATAGCATGGGTGGTGGTGTATTTCATCCCTTGAGTGCAAGAAGGCTTTGCAATGCTAAAGCATTGCAAAGCCTTCTTGCACTCAAGGGACAAATTCATTAATTTTTTTAACTTGGGTAAAATATCAGACATAAACCATTTAATTTTTATTTTTTTTAAGTTTAAATTGGTTATAAAAAGAGAGCATGCGGCAGCGAAAAGAACCATGCGGGAGGGCCTGAGAAACAGATTTTTTATTTTTTTAGGCCTTAGTAACATTTGTTGACATACGTTAACTGTGAGGGCCACATACATTAACTGTGAGGTCATATAAACCCATCCCTCAGCTCTTTAGTACAGTGTACACCTCATATTATTTTTATTGAAAACATAGCATGCAGGGAACAGAGATTAACATATTCCCAATTATCACAATTCTTGTCTTATTTCACAATCCTTTCATAAACATTGAACATTATCCTTTTCATCAAACACAGACAAGTTAAGCTACAGTGTCATTGACACTTTCATTCATTAATACAAATAGCAGACGACATTTGCAGAAAAACATTTTCTGAATGTCTAAATATTTTCATTTTTTGTATCAAAGAACATAGCTTATGACCCTTTATTAGAATGAGTTTGAAGAGATCACTTCATTGAAGGGCGTAAGATATGTTTTTGAAGGCAAAAATTGAAAAGAAATAATAAAATTTGTCTGGTGATTTTTAGCTTAACTTGACAAAGTCAAGATAAGCTATTGCCATCACGCGTGTGGAAGTCTGTGAGTCTGTTTACATTTTCCTTTAGCACAGGCTACACCCCGTAGTTCTTGTCCGATCGTTTCAAAATTTCATATGCAGGTTTGAGGTCATGTCTAGATAGAACGTCCTGTTTTGGTTGCGATCGGTCAACCATGATGACTGCTGAGCCCAAAAACCTTTAGCACAGTCTACAGGTCGTATTTATGATGGGATTTTATTGTAACTTGGTAGGATGCCTCTGTATAATATTTAGATGAGAACATCCCCTTTTGGTCAAGATCTGTCAACCATGATGGCTGCCCAAGCCCGAAACCCAAAAACTTTTAGCACAGTCTACAGGTTGTATTTATGGAGGGATTTCATTGTACCTTGGTAGGAAGACTCCATATAATGCCTAGATGAGAACGTCCCCTTTTGGTCATGATTGTTCAACTGTCACGGCTACAGGGGCCCGAAAACCTTTAACACAGTCTACAGATCGTATTTATGAAGGGATTTCATTGTAACTTGGTAGGATAACTCCAGGTAAAGCCTAGATGAGAACGTCCCCTTTTGGTTACGATCGGTCAGCCATGATGGCTACACAGGCCCGAAGCCCAAAAACCTTTAGCACAGTCTACAGGCCATATTGATGAAGAGATTTCATTGTAACTTGATAATATGACTCGTTTTGGAATAATTTCACTGTAACGTGGTAACTTTCATTGACATACATTAACTGTGAGGGCCACATACACTAACTGTGAGGGCCACATTAACCCACCCCTCAATTCTTTAGTACAGTCTACACCTCATATTATTTTTATTGAAAACATTGCATACAGGGAACAGAAATTAACATATTCCCAATTATCACAATTCTTGTCCTATTTCATAATCCTTTCAAAAACATTGAACATTATCCTTTTCATCAAACACAACACACAGACAAGTTAAGCTACAGTGTCATTGACAATTTCACTTAATTTAGGAATCGATTATTCGTCGCAAAACATCTATAATAATCGATTAATCGTACCTAGACAACCCCCTCCCTCGATGTGAGTCGCTAAAATGAAGTTCAAGCCAGCAGACCTACCTCAAGTAAACAACGAAGATGATCCTCTTTTAGGTACATTCAAAGCTTTGATGTTCTGAACTTTTGAACCGTCAGTGTAATAATTAAGACCGGTCGACAGTTGCGAAGTTCGCAACTGACAACCGGTCTTGATTATTACACTGACGGTTCAAAAGTTCAGAACATCAAAGGTTTGAATGTACCTAAAAGACAAGTGCTTCTAACAGCTTTTTGAGGTTAAACGTCGACGTTCTTGACCTTTTGCATTTAGAAACAATAGTTTTTTCATAAATTTTTTAAAAATTACTTAATGTCTAAAACAGGGTAAAATTTACCGATTCATCGACAACGAAAGATGCTAATCGATTTTGGTGTGACCGATCGACAATCGATTAATCGTGACCAGGGCTGGGTTCAATTACATGTAAATGTAATTAATTACCGATCAAAGAAAATGAAAATATCGAGACTACAGTGTGTGGAGAGAGGATAAACTAAATATTAAATCGTTGTAGGATAGCTTTTCACGTAGTAATTATTTACAATTAATGAGGACAAAACAGGGACGTGGTGTCTCAGTAGGTAGAGATGCAGGCAGCAAACTGAGAGGACTTCGGTTCAAATCCCACCTGCGGCAACTGCATTGTGTCCTTGGACAAGACACTTTACCCCATTACAGGCCTGCCCAAATTGTGCGAACGATCGCTCAGGTTAAGCACCGCTCACGCAAACCTCCTTTAGCGGGTCCGATTTTTCGGTCGTGCAAAAAATTCCTTGAATTTCCAACTGAGGGCTGAATAAAAAATGTCAGACAATACCTAAAAATCCAAACAGGAATCTCTCACTAAAATAAAACTTTCAAAAGTTGGTCAATGTCGCACCATTTTAGTTATTAAGTCGATGAAGAAGGGTGTGTTTGAACTGAATGCGTGAGTGACCAAACACCCAAAAAGATGCCCTCAATCACGGACTGCGAGGAACTGTATAACTAATGTGGTGAAACAAAAAACAGATGGTATAAAACCACATAAAAGTATGGCTTGCATTGCCCTTCAGTATTTGGTTGATGATTTAAAACACGCTCATCAATTAAATATTGAAGGGCATGACAAGCCATCTTCGTTGCACCAGTTTGTTAGTGTTCAAGCAAATCAAACCAGCAATAAATTCTGTTGCAAATGGTATTTTCTTCACAAGCTCGAACACTAAAACCCTGATCATCTGGTACAAATAAATTATAAAGCTAATCAACCAATGGCGCAAGGCTCTGGCAAAAATAAAACAGTGATGACGTGGTGTGAATGAGGTATGTAGAGCGAATTACAAGTGCTTTTTGTCACATGTGCTCATCACCTACACGTGGTAATGTTGTGAAGGTTTTTTACAACTCGAATTCGTGGCAAAAGTTCCGGGAATGTTTAAAAATGTCAGATCAAAGATCACTTTCTAAAATGTCGGACCCAGAATCCGTAACGGAGAAAACCTTTAGAAAGTGGCCAATGTCACACCACTTGACCTTTGAGTTCGACGAGGAGAGGAAAGCCTTCAATGTGAAATGCCTAACATGTTCAACAAAGTGGGACACCATAGTAAAAGAGGCAGCCAAACGGGGCTGCGTGGGGCGGTCACCAGCGGCGTTAAACAGTACATTGGTCTGAAACACACCCAGCGGTCCAATATTGAAAGACACTGTAAACCAGGCTCCCTTTATGAATTTGCCCAGAATTTGTGTAAATTGGACAAGGCTAGCAATGTAACACAGCTGGTAAATGACCCCACACCCTCAGTCAACTCTCAGTTAACAGTGAAAATTATGTTTGTTGACTCAAGTCACCAGTCATATGTCAAGCTGTTCCCCCACCCCCAATTTGTTTCGAGAAAAGTTTACAAGATAGTAGATTGGGTGGGTATAAATTATTTGGAGACACAGAACACAGTAGTAAAAAAAATTAAGGAATACAACAATGTAAATTGTTTATTTGTAAAACATCAGAATGAGCTTAGACTAAGTACTGATCAAGGTATAATTGAGCCAACAATAAGCCAGGAGCATTATATTCAATAAAAATCCATTTCCTGCTCAACATGATGCTCCTGGCTTCTTTTTTGGCACATAATTTTCATTTTTATACAAACGGGTTTCGCTAAGCAAAATGGGTTACGCCAAAAAAAATTGCGGGCCCCATTTTCGGGTTACACAAAATTAAAATTTTGGCAGGCCTGCTATTACCCACATGGGGGCATGGTGGTGTTGTGTACTAAGGCGTACTGCACATCGATGGTGCGCTTGTCCTCAACCAATGCTAACCCTGCTTGTGTGGAGTTTGTATGATGGGGAGCCTGACAGTTGCTTGGTGGTCTCCCCGGGTACTCCGGCTTCCTCCACCCGTAAAACTGTCTGACACGATGTGTCCCTGGCTGTTGAAAGTGTTGTTAAACCCCGATAAATAAATTATGACAAAACGCTAGTAGAAGATTTTGCAAACTTTCATCAATGGACCACATATGATCAAACTTTCATCATATGGCGCTGCGACTAAGTCGCAGCGCCATATATTCTCCACTCAAAAAGTATTATAAATACTTTTTGAGTGGAGAATATATGGCGCTGCGACTTAGTCATTAATAGTGAGCTGAGTAAGTGCACTTTTTGTCCCTATGAAACTCAAACTGCTCCATTAGCGTAACTCAATTCCTGCAGTGCTTGAAATGAACAAAGTTGATTGGTGCAGTTTTAATGTTTAAGCTCCTGTGAATTCAGAAACGGATGTAAATTGCACCCGTAAATGTTAGTATATGAATTTTTGAGGGCATACTGTCACCGAACACCAGAAACCTTAACCATTTGATCTCTAGTGGTATCTTCCATGCCAGATCAATGGCAGCAATTAGAAGAGTTCATATTCATTATTTGGGGCTGCACGTTGAAAATATTGATTGCTCTACCCCACACATTTACTGAACAGCCATCCTATTTAATGATGTTATGACGTATCGTTCCTGGCCAGAAAAGTGGCCGATCAGGTTCAAGGGGGGCCAAATGTATAAGAAATTGCTGAATTATGACAGTAACTTGCCACTGGCTGCAGAGTGCTGCTTTCTCAAAACAAGACACTTTTATATGCCCTCACAGTATATTAGTGCTCCACAACATTTTTCAACGAGTGCATTTTTTAGCTCCCGTAAAATAGAAAACACGGGTGTTGATGGGAGCAATAGCACTCATACCCATCTTATTTACAGACTGTTCCTGCAGAAAAACAGTTTGCCCAACAATTCTGTACAAGTAAATTGAGATCATTAATATCACTTTTAGCCTCTACCAAGATACATGTGTATGTAATGGTGTAAACAGAAATTTAAATTTCACTACATATGCAGAACAAAGGGACTTTAGCCATCACAGTGGATTAAATTAGCATCCCTTGATGCAGTTCAGATAACCCTTTACCCATTACAGACTGTATGAAAATTTATTGGCTCACCTGACTGACAGTCAGGGCTGGATGTGCACATCCTTAAAAAGTCCTTGAATTTCAATCTTACTCCTTGAATTTTGAAAATTCAGAAAATGTACTTGAAAAGTACTTGAAAATCTGTCAGACTCCTTGAAAGTCCTTGAATTTTTCCCTATATCATTTTTACTGTGTAATAGTGGACAATTGAAACATCTCTTTTGCACTTGTTTTAGTTGAAAAATGAAAGAAACGAATCTAAATAATGGATAATCGATAAATGAGGAATTAAGTTCAGGCATTATTTTACTGGGTGTCATTCTGAAAATACCATAATTTTGTTGCAGAGCATTTTAGAAGCACCGTTTTCCTGGAATTGAGAAGGATGAGGTAGAAGACATTTTTAACCCCTTACCCAGTGTAACGATGGCCAAAAGTGGCCACCGTTATTCAAAAAAATGGCCAATTAATTTCAGTTATTTTTTTCATTTTTGTCTCAAAAACATAGGTTATGACTCCTCATTGGAACGAGCTCATCAAGCTCGTTCCAGTGAGGGGTCATAACCTATGTTTTTTGAGACAAAAAATTAGTTATTCAAGAATTTTTTTGCAAGTATCGTCTGCTTTTCATGTTAGGTAAAGGGTTAAAGTAGGTAAGGCTTCTAAAAATGGTTATATTCCAAATGTACTTTTTAAAAAAACATCCTTGGAAAATGCTGATATGTCCTTGAAAAGTCCTTGAATATTTTTGGTCCTTGACTGTAAGAACCCTGCAGAGGGAGCTTAACTGCTCACTTTCTGTCTGTCATCCGTTTACATTATCGACTAAAACCACAGGGCCGAATTGAACCAGAGTTTATATGCATGGTCATTATCATTATGCCAATTCAAGTTTCTACAAATAAAGTTGCCACACTCAATAGGGTGGGAGTGGGGAAAAATTTTTTTTTAAAAATCTTCTTATGAACCAGTGGGTACAATGACTTGATATTTAGTATGGGGCATTCTTTTGAGGTGTAGAATCAAGTTTGTTCAAATGAAGTTCTTAAAGCAATATTTGTCTTCGTAATGGGAGGGCCAAGATTTTTGGTCCCCATCTGAAATTTGTTTTCTGAACCAATGGTCCAATTTGAACCAAATTTGGCATGTTTTATTATTGAGTCATACATGTTAGTACTTGATTATGGGTGACCATCTGAGCGATCGATTCGGACTCCCGCATTGTGTCCTTTTGGGCAAGGCACATGGGGGCACGATGACGCCATGTACAAAGGCATACTGCACGTCGATAGTGTGCATGTCTTCAACCAATCTAATCCTGCCTGTGTTGCCGTGCGGAGTTATGATGTTGGGGAGCTGGCAGCTGCTCGTCGTTGCTCGGTGGTTCTCTCCAGGTACTCTGGCTTCCTCCACCCGTAAAACTGTCATGGTCATGATTAGCCATTGTGCAGAAATATGTTACCTTAAAAACACCAATAAATAAATAATAAATAAAAAATATTTTGTATTTGTAGGCCAAAATGAAACTATGAGTGTAGACGTTCCATTGCTGACATGTACTGAAAGTTCTTCTCTTGTGTCATTGCCAGTTAAGGATGAAATGCAAGAAACAGAGACAGTACAAGAGAGTAAACTTGAAAATTCATTTTTGAAACAGTATGATATCAAGGAACACCTTCGCAATTTGAATGAAAGAAAGTTTGTTGTCAAAACCATCATGACATGTTCTGTTTGTGAAAAACAGTATCCTGGTAAATACAGACTTCATCGACATTTAGAGACGCATATTGGTGAAAAGCTGTTTTGTTGTAACACTTGTGAAAAGAGTTTTAATGCTGAGTCACAGTGTTTGAAACATTTAAAAATTCACACTGGTAGAAAAAGATTATATTGTAAAATTTGTGAGAAGGCATTTAAACTGAATGCAAAGTATATTCAGCATTTAATAAGATGTCATATTGGATATAGAGAGTATCAGTGTTACTGTTGTGAGAGATATTTTCCAACAAAATCTAAATGTGTTCATCATGAAAAACTTCATACTGATGAAAGAACATTCGAATGTTACATCTGTAAGAGATTTTTTAGACTGAAATCAAATTTCATTCAACATCTGAAGATTCATATTGGCTATAAACCTTTTCAGTGCACTTTCTGCAGTAAAACATTTCCAAGAAAAATACATCTTGACCGTCATCTAACAACTCATACTGGTAACAAACCATACAAATGTAGTGTTTGTGGGCGAGCATTTGCTTCTAAATCTGACCATGCAAGACACCTAACAATTCATAGTGATGATAAACCATATAAATGTACAATCTGCGGCCATGCTGTTCGTATCAAGAATAATCTAGAGCGACATCTTAAATCTCATAGAGGCGAAAAACGATTTGAGTGTAAAAAATGTGAGAAACGATTTTCAGAAAAATCAACTTTGGATATCCATTTAAGAACTCACTCTGGTGAAAAACCATTCCAGTGTGAAACTTGTGGAAGACTTTTCACTTCTAAGCCTCAAGTTGCACAACATATAAAAACACATTTGGGAATGAGGCCATTTAGTTGCAGCGTTTGCAATAAAGCTTTTACCACTAAGGGTAATCTTCAGAGACATCAGAAGATTCACACTGGCGAAAAACCATTTAAGTGTGAAATGTGTGAAAAAAAATTTATCCAGCTTACAAATTTGAAGCAGCATATGAGAACGCATGCTGGTACAAATGGGCTTGCGGAAAGAATTGACAAAAAGAGATTTGAGTGTGGTGTCTGTGGGAAAAAATTTGACAGGAAATCACATTACAAAAAACATGTGAGTTCTCACATAGGTCTTCATGATGAATAGTGTGATTGATGCAGGGATGTAAATCTTTTTTGGGAGAGGGGGTCACCTTCCCCACCCCCAAAAAATTCTTTTTATTCCATAAATGAACATTTATTCGAACAATAAAAGTCTTGGATAAATGTTTTGCTTTATTAACATAGTAGCTCCCCGTGGGAACTCCGGGAAGTAAGCAGCACTTGTTTACTGTGGTAAACCAGTTCTGCTTTACTAGTAAAATAGGACCCAGTCACCAATGCTTGGGGTGAAAGTCCTCTAAAATGGGCAACATGTAGATCAATGATTGACTACACTTGACTTCATCTCCATGTTGTGTCACTATTAGCCATGGTGCATAAATATGTGACGTTAACCACCAACAAACAAACAAACATTAACCTAGTAGTAGCTGCTAGTAGGGTGATAAATTTTCCCCGTAGGTTTTTCACCGAAAGAATTTATTTCTATAGTAGAGGAGACAGACTTGTTGACCTCTTCCGCATATGTGTTGTCCTGACCTGTTTTCTGTTTGTGGGAGACATTATGAACAGACAGTTATGAAACGCTGACCGTCACAGAACTGTTTAGTTTTAGAATAAATCCCACATTTCAACTCTAACAATAAAACGAACAGCAGTTAACAAAGAAAACACAAAGTAAATCAATTGAAACCAAGTGTTGAAAAGCATACAAGTTCGATTGTGAAAGGTGGGGGTATGATGATTGATGTTTCATTGTGTAAATAAACAAATGCATGTGCCATCTGCTTTGTTTATAAAATCGATGACGAAAAAAATAATAATGAAAATAAGAAAGATAAACATTGTTCATTTAATAAAGTATTTTTGCAAGTTTAGTTCAAGTTTGTAGGGGAATTATTTTTAGACTGAAATGTATCACTGCGCCTTGTTTATTTTTGGCAGTTTTGCTTGTTGGTCAAATTGGAGCAATGTGCTCCTCACTTCTTGCAATGCTTTATAGCGAGTAATAGCATGATTTCGCAGCGACTGCCCTTTAAATTATTTATGGGATAAACAAAATAAACGTATAGTGTTTTCAAGTAAAAAATTTATTCTAAGAGAAGGATTAAGAATGAAACCGACGAGCCTCCGAGGAGTCGGTTTCATTCTTAATCCTGTGATAATCCTACTATACATTTATTTTATATATCTCATGTGGTGCTATTTGGGTAGAGGACTAATATTACATGTATTATACCACAATTGCTGTGCATATTTCAGTGTTACTTAATACAATACAGACATCAGGAAATATTCTAGATACGCCACACATGAAATCTGGATTAAACCATAAGAACATCATCTAACGATGTTTGTGATTAGACGGTATGCGTCTGAGTGAGGTGATGCCCTGAATGAAAACAGTGTCAAGAAAGAAATTAATCAAACCACCAAGCGATATTTTCTTTTAAAATATCAGCTTCATTCACTTAACCCTTTACCCAACGAATTGCCCGCATCCACCCATGTAATATGCAAATTCAGCAGTTGAAAAAAATTTTTTTTTTAAATTTCAACAAAACCATATCATGTGACCCCTCATTGGAACGAGCTCGTTCCAACGAGGGGTCACATGATATGGTTTTGTTGAAATTTTTGGAAAAGTTTTAAAAAATGATATTTAAAATAATAAATTTTGATATCGTCTGCGTTGGGTAAAGGGTTAATTCAAGTTCACTAATACTATAAATACAGAACACAAAGGGGGGTTCTGTTGTTTCTTACTCTTGTGTGCCAAATAAAAGTACAGGTGGGAATAAAAGTACGGGGTGGAACATGAAAATTAAATAAAAATACAGACCCAAATAATAGTACAGGGTGGAAATCTATTGAGGGGGTGGGGGAGTAATGCTACATGTAGTTTATTTTATCTAAAAGCCAACTTATATGCAGTTAGTTTTTTTAAAGAAAACTAATAGGTTTTTAGGCATCACGATTACATCAATGAATACACTGTGCTGAACAAAAGACTATCACACAGTCTATAGAAGATTTACTAATTTGAAGATCTCCCTGTTGGAAGGGCAATTTTAATAAACATACAGGCCTAAATAAGGTGCATACAGGGTGGAAAAAATCCTCCAAATTAATGAACATACATGTATGTTTATTAAGAACACAACAGTAGGCTATGGTGGATAGGAATCCACAACTCTTCGTGGACTTTTTCCTGTCTTTCCCATGTGTTATTGGCACATGTGAAATAAGGAAAAAGTCCACATTAGGTCATTGATTCCAGTCACCTGCTCTGTTGTGTTCTGCCTTATTACCTTGTAGGTAGAACATTCAATCACCTCTGCTTAGACATAAAACTCTCATGCATTATTATGTATGGATGGCATGGAAGGTATCAGATTGGGATATGAGTAGTAGGCTAGTAGCGTGTTCCCTCAATCTTCTTTATTTGACATTTTCTCAAAACCAAAACAGAGGTAGAACAATTTATCTCCCCTTTTACAAAGTGTCGCTTCAGCGTATTACAAATTGTGTTGCTTATGTTTCACACAACCTATCAAGTTCATATAAAGAGTTATCTCCCATACACCACATCTTCCCCTCTTGTAAAGAAAGTGTTTAGGAAATATAGCAATGTCTTGGGATGTTGTTCATTGGTTACCCTCTACTGTATGTAGTTTGTCAAGTAAATAGAAGATTGCCATAACCATTGAGGATATCTTGTTGTATTAGTATGTAGGAAATTTTCATCATTCTCTACAGCATTTAACTTCCAACAACTGATTGAGTTATTGAATTGACTATCACTAGATGAAACAATCTGCTTGAATGTTCCATGTTTCTACTCTATTTGCATGCCACTTCTTCCCATCAGAAACTGTTATAATTTTGTTTTCAACCTTGGTTATTGTAGTAGGAACAGAAAATAACAAAGTTTATTTGAACTTTGAACTTCAAACTTTTATTTCAGCTCGTAATAAACAAATAATTACATTTTGCTGAAACAATAAAAATTGGATTGTGATGATGATGTGAATGGTATGGTGATGATAATTGTGACAGTTAATATAATAATGCCTAATGAGAGACTATCGATGTCAAATGCTAAGTATTCTCCAGATAAAGATAATAAAGCTGTCGTTTTTGGATAAAGATAATGAAACAATATGTCCTTTTATCTTTAGTTGAAAGAAGGATAACTGCTTTGAATGAGGTTTTCAGAACATTGCAGTTTAATTAACTCTTTACCTGCTGCTGGTGGATATTCCTGTCATGGACAAGAATATCTCTTACCGCAAGAATAAGTAAATTTGGGCATTTTTAAATAAATTTACCCCTTTAAATTAAATCCAGGTTTTCACCAATGATTTCTGGAGTTAAATTACCAAAATGATTTTCTGCAAATACAGTCATGGCTGCTTTACAGCAACCATGACTAGATTTGATAAAAATATTTTTTAAAAATACTCAGCGGGTTAAGTGTTAATTTTTGAGCAGCTACCATTAATAGGACAAAATAAAATGCTATTGGATATTTATCTGGAATTTATGCATCTTAACATTATGTTTTTAATCATAAAGTTCTTTCATTTTCTGTTTTCTCTTTAGCATTCTGAAACAGAAACAGTCTGTTGAGCTCTATCTTTTGGTAAGTCCTTCTTTTAAAGATGTGAGCTTATTCCTCATCTCTCTTCCAGTCATGTTAAAAAATGGTGTACTATTTGTAACCGAATGTGGAGTAGAATGGATAGTCATTAACCCCTTAACCAACGCCGACGATTTCAAAATTCATTATTTTAAATATCATTTTTTAAATTTTTTCAAAACATTTCAACAAAACCATATCATGTGACACCTCTTTGGAACGAGCTCGATGAGCTCGTTCCAAAGAGGGATCACATGATATGGTTTTGTTGAAAATTATCGAAAAATAATATTTTTTCAGCTGCTGAATTTGCATATTACACGGGCGGATGCAGGTGATTCATTAGGTAAAGGGTTAAAATTTTCTGCGAAGCATCAGACCATGATAATGTATCTCTTATATTGGCTTGTAATAAAGATTTGATTGTCCCATTCAGTCTCTCTACAGCATCGTTAGTAATAGGATGATAATTAGGAGTTCTTGTGTGTTGGATTGCATGTTGTTTCAAGAAAGATGCAAATTCATAGCTGGTAAACTGAGAACCATTATCAGTTGTTGTGGATTCAGGAATTCCCCACACAGAAAATACAGTTTTCAGAAAATTGATCACTGTTCTTTATGTGATTGTATTGGTTGCATAAGATTCTGGCCATTTAGAATAGTAATCGATCAGACTTATTAAATATCTGATGCCTCGAGGCACTGCGTTGAAAGGTCCTTGTATGTCAATAGCCAAGTCTTGCCATGGTTTCACAGACAATTTGCGAAGTCTCGTGTTCAACTGACGATCAGAATGAACCCATTGCCGATTAGCCATCTTTGATGTTAATGATATGCCAGGTGAGAGGTAGCTTCGGGTAAACACTTCCATCAGACTATCTGCAAAAACTGTCATACATGCGATAGAAACAAACAAAATGTTTCGCTTCAAGCAAGAAATTGTGCGTTTTCGATTTAATACTAATAAAGATAGAAAAAATAACATACTTTTAAAACTTCATTTCGCGGATAGGGCAAAATAATATTGATTTTTTCATCAAATGAATACCACAATGAACCCCTTCCCGAAGGCAGACTTGACATCATGGTTTTTTTGTTGATGAGTGACAAAATGGCAGGTAAAACGAAACAAAGATGTCTGCGTGAATCAAAATTCAAACCCTGAGTATCCAAACAACCAATCAATACAAATATTTTGAGGCATAACACACAGATGTTCCAACTGGAAGAGGTTGGGGTGGAGGGGGCGTGATCCCTAAAAGGTGAAAATCGTCTGCTAGTAGCAGTGTCGCGTGTCTACTAATAATATATTGTCCATATACAGTACAAGTCAAAATGAGTTGAAGAATGACCACTACCAGTATAAACTATAGATGTAATGTTTCCTATACTAATAATAACACAAGAATCGGACATAAAAATATAAGTACATAGACATGTATTCTGTAACCTTTTTAAACATGTTTTGGGTTTATACACAGCACTTAATAGGGTTAATTGCATTGGATTTCCTATTGCATTATATTTTCCAATGCATAGAAATTCAAAATGTAATTTATAATGTCCACGAAGGAATATTATTTCAGGAAAACTAATTTTTTGGGTTCACGTAGCTTTGATATGCCAAAACCCTAACCCATGAGTGGTGGGAATTTACCCTTCTGGTACTGTTAATTTTTTTTTTCTCAAACATTGGAAAATGGAGTGATAAGAATCTCCATAATCCACACACCTCACTGCCTGACCCTTAATTAACAAATTCACTGCAACTACACACATAATTCATGAATTAGCAGGTGAAAATGTTTTTTAAATGTGATCTATCATCAGAACAAAATTGTTCCCCCGAGGATCACATGATTCGATTTGCTTGAGGCTTTTTGTGTAAATTTGCAAAAAAATTTAATTTTAAGTTTTAATGTTATCTGTGGGTAAAGGTTTAAGGTGATTCTAAACTGAAGATTGTCGTTTGAGTGGACAGGTCGAAAACATTATGTTTTTTTCATTACTTTTCAATAGTAATGGTTATTTAATACATGAATGATTGCTTCCTACCTAATAGATTACAAAAATGTGATAAAAATTTTAAAAAAAAGAATTTACTCACCAAAAAAATGCTTTTGAAAATCCCTAACTCACGATCAACTTCCTGCCACAAAAACTTAAAATATGAATCTCACATTGAAGAATATGTTTTCTATGTGCACTAGAGAACAACAGTTGAGTCCTAACTTTTTAAAAAATAAATCCAATTGTATGTTTATTTAAATTTTTGATGGACCACTGCATGCACTGATCCAGCCATTTTTGCACAGGGAACTATTTACAGTTCAAAAGTATGGCACACTGCACTAATCAGTAATCTAGTTGACCGCCCCTGGAAATATTAGCCATACAAGTGATATATCTGTTCTGCCCTCTTCCACAAGTAAAAGTGTCTTGACATGAAATGACCCTGTTGAAAGTGTATCGTCAAATCCCAATAATAGAAAATAAAAGACTGCGTGGCCACACCTCCCCCCCCCCCCCCCCCCCCACCCCCCACCACAAAAAAATGGAATTTTTCAAAATTGAAAAAGGGACATAACTCTGGCAAAAATTGTTGGATCAATCCCTGATTTGACTTGACCTGCATTTTATGTTGCTGAACCTACACAACAAATTTTATTTGATTCTGCCAATTACAGCTCAAGTTATTGGTTGGAAACTAAAAAAAGGAGTTTTCAAAGTTGAAAAAGTGTGACACTGGAATCACCTACCAGGACTACATGCAGGCTCGAAGGGAAGTTATGGAATTGAATTCTGCCAATAAGTCGTATCGATTGACCAATACTTACAGTGCTCAATGTATAAAATATTCGTCCAGTTATTGAAAAAATCCGATAAGGTGGTTAATGTATAAAAGTGTTTTTAATGTGTTAAATGCCATGTTTTGGATAATGAATAAACTCATGTTGTGTCATAGTTCAGCGATCCGAACGTAGTGGCTACCCCTCTACGTTCAGATTCTTCCCATTCAATCCTATAGAAAAAGTTCCCATCAAGTTTTTATGGGAACTCAAAACTCAAAATTTGGGATATATATCAAGCTTTCGCCCTTATTACCAGCTGCAATCGATAGTACACATGTTTCCTTACATTTGGGCAGAGTTTATTAATCCAAAGTAGGTTTTATCCTTTAATTGTCGTCATTTGTGTACTCGTGAGGCGGCAACGGAGATTTCAAAATCGGCCATGTTTTTGTTTAAATATAAAACAGTAAAAACAATAACCCGGTAATGGCGCCGAAACGAATAGACCTTTTCATCGGTGCAGAATCGGAATCTCGATCTCATTCGGGCAGAGGAGGTCATCAAACTCGATCGCATTCGCACAGAGCAGATTATCAAACCCATTCTGCGCAACTGCGATCGAATTTCCTATTCCGCATCGATTAAAAGAAGTGAAAAATCAACCAGTTTACGAATATTTCAACAACGAAAGAATACAACATGGGTTTCTAATTCCACTATATGTCACCGTTTTGTTAATTAAAGAAAATTGAAATTTTTGTTCTCTATTGGTAATTTTGGCGCATGAATACAAACTAATGGCAAGGTCGATCCATGTAAACAAATTAATTGCTTCAGTTGGTGAGGGAAGAATATTTACATAGAACAGACAATCAATGCAATTTGCCTCTATTAGTCTGCCTCCCTTGAGATATATCGACAATCAGAATTTCAGCAGTGGCATTGTCATGAGAATTTACGGGACATGTGGTGAGATCTTTTGTCGCAATGTTGCCCACAACCTTCAGTGTTTTGAATTTCCCACCGTAAACATGGCGGACACTTTTGAGCGACCCAGGTTGACAACGTGCTTAGTCCTATCTTCGATGTGTTTTATTAAAAATTAAGACTCAACTGCTGCAGTACATTACTGATAGCTCACGTTGGTTGTTCATTGGAAGGTGAGGCGTCTCGCTATTTTTTGAAAACCTGTCCACGCCATTTCCGACTTTTTGACAGTACACATTTTCTAATGTCTCCAAATGACTCGTAAATTTGTTAAATCCATATTTTGCGGGTCCCATCACGTTCTATGTGACATGACCATTCCCCCCAACCCTGGTATCCAAGGGCAAGGCTGTTTCGTTGCCAAGTTATTGTTCAATGAAATGTTCACATTTTTCTGTGTTTCTGGCTTCCATGTTGGCAGCCATGACTTTAGAATCACCTTAAAAAGTAAAGTACAAAATATATTATACTGTTTTTTGTGATCAGAGTACTACAATTGTAGATTATTTCAGCAAGTCAAAACTTCTTATTTTAAATTTGTTTAAAAATCACGAAATATTGAAATGTGGCTATGGCTACAGTACAATAATTTTTAATAGAACTAATCTGTAAATGAACAACTATTTATTTAATAGCCAAGTACGAAAAGTCTGAAAAAAAAACTTCTTATGAGTATAATTGCATGGCACAAGGTACAAGCATATGTTCCAAGTCTACAAATACTTAGGAATCGAAAGAAGTCGAAGTATAACCGCAGTGAACAAAGTAGTCCACTGCCATTACGTCAATAGCACAAATACACGAAATCATTTTTTCCGGAAAGCTTTCTGTGAGAGCTTTCCCAAAAATGATGTCAGGTTCTTGTGTTGTTGGTGTAGTTGGAGATGCATACTAGTAGTTTAAAGTGGTTATTCCTCAAAGTAATTCGACTCGTACTGTAAGTCAAGTGATTTCTGAACTCCACTCAGAGGTCCGCTGACTGGAATTTTGCTTGTACAAAACAATACACATGGGCATCAACCACTGACCATACCTGACAGCCAGTAAAAACTTGTAACTCAAAAAGCAAATCTGCTGTTTAAGAAGCACTGATAAGTTAGTTACCTGGTGGTCCATAAATTGCAGATGAGCTTGTTGAATCCCAAACTTTCTGCAGACTGGCAAAAATATGTTGGAAATATATGTTTGTCCACTTACTTCGAGAAGTACAAAATCACCCTGTGTGTTGTATAATACAATATCCATGTATGCACATTTTGGTCATGTATCTGGGGCCGGAGAGAGGGCATGGGCCCAGGGTAGTAACCCCCAGGGCCTGAAACTTGGGCAGTGGAGGGGGGGGGGGGGGGTGGTCCAGGAATCAAGAGGATCTTGGTTTCGCCTGCCCACCCTCCAGTCCAAACATGACCCGAAAGACTGCATTTTAATTTTTTTGGTTTGGTACGTCCTTTCAAAGGGCGTTCCAAAACAAAACATTAAAATATGGTCTTTCAGGCCATGTTTGACCTAGTCACCCTCCCCCAAGCTTCTGACTCATGTGCCAACAGTTAAGAAGGGTCTGTATCGTGAATGATGCTATGCACTTGACCAATGTCTGTAATTCTGGACTGCGTGATTCTTGAAGTAATAACTTCATTAAATCAACTTGACGTAACCAAGTTATCACTTCAAGAATTGTGCAGTCAATATAGCCACGGACTGTAGGTCATTGGATACTCATTGATCAACTTGGAAATTTAAAACATGCTGCTAAAAAAAATCATTTTGACGGCCAAAAATAATGTGATTTTTTATCCAAAAAGCCGCCAGAAGACTCCTGACGAATGGGCTCTTCGCCGAATTAGACACTTCGCGGGAAGACAACTTCGCCGGAATTTTTTTTTTAGGCAGAAAGGGACATTTTTGAATTAATTTACAACAGAAAAAATATAAATTAAGTTAAAATTATTCAATTCCCATGGCACTCGCAATAATACTGATTGGATGTGATCATAACATCATGCCACCTGCCCTGCTACAAGGCAGTTGATCCGTACAAAAACACCCTTCTTTACTGAAAGACTATTGGCCAACAAAGACCCTTCAGGACCTCCCACCAGCCGTGGTATGTTTTCACATTTTAGGGCTTGATTTGTTTTTTCCTTTTGTTTGAAAGATATTCTCCCATTTTGGTAAAATACATGTCAGCTTTCGTCTACCTCAGCCCTACTCAAAATATTTTTCAGATATTCCTGGCGATGGCAAGAAGACAGCCATACCGGCTATGCCATTGCCTAACAATGCACTTAATATATTTGTACTACGCAAAAAATCACTTCATCCATTCATACAATTGTGGATTTTTAAAACAAAGAAACAAATTGAAACAGGTACCTCTGGCATTCATTTTCATGTCGGGGAAACGTAAAAACGACTAGATCTCAGTATTGGAGCTTATCGCTGAGAAACTTCCAAGCCTTCAGATCGGCAAAGTTGTGATGGACTTTGAAGCTGCAGATTGGGAAGCGTTTCACGTATTTTATTTGTTAACTCTTCAGCAAAAGTACCCCCCCCCCCCCCACCCCTCCAGCGAAAAGTCCAGTTTTCTTCAGCGAAAAGTCCAGATTTTTTTCCGGCGAAAAGACCCAAAAGAAGAATTTATATTTATATCCAATTCTTGTGTTATTAGTATAGGAAACATTACATCTATAGTTTAGTTTAAACAATATTTATTGGAAAATTTGTTACTTGTATACATTACATAGTAAATAATAAAGGTACAACACAAAATGCACAATAGTACACAAGATAACAAAGATGAACAAATAGATGGGTTACAATGTAAAGAAGGGATTCGACAAAAAGCTGACAGCTTATGTAAGTCGTCTCCCTGGCTACTTTATTAATTCACTCGGGCAGGTGGTAACAGTTAGCAGGAAAACTCGCACATCGTCACCCGAGGACCCCCACCCGCCCCTCGTAACCTCCTTCCCTACATGGATAAAGGGATGACTGTTACAAAAAGGATTTCATTGAGCATAGACAAATTTATGCCCTCAGAGACAGCCCATCACCCCCATTGGAACGCGCTTGAATTGATCGCTCCAACGGGGGGTCATAAGACAAGTCTCCGAGACCAAAACTGAAAACTGAATAAAATATAGGTGGCGAGCTTTATTAATAGCACTGATCGTACTGACCATCACGCGTAGTAAGGGTGGGCGGGGGCAGACCACCGGGCAACGATATGCAAACGTGTTTGGACTACAACAGGAATGGAATAAGACAGATATGAAAGGAAAGAGGAAGAGAAGAAAAGAAAAAAAAGAAAAGTGAAAAAAAAAAAAAAAAAAACAGATGAAAGAAAAGAAGAGAGTAGGCCAGTTAGAATACATGATGTATTAACTACACTCGAAGAGTGCTTAAGTGAGTAGGTTAAATCATTCAATTCATTTGGTAAAGAGTAATGAATAAAGTCTACGAATAGAGTCCACGAATAGAGTCGACAAATAGAGTCAAGGTGGCGTTAAGGTGGCGTTGGGCTGCAATGAAATTTGATAGGTGTGGAGGGAAATATTAGTGTCGCTGTGCTAGTTTGGTACTGTTATTATTAAGTAAAATTGAATGGGTCATTGTTCTGTTACACGTAGGTCAATCACAGGAATCGCTTACTCGATAAGATGAAGTCATGTACCACTTCAAAGATAAGGCGATTGTCTTCGTCATTTAGGAATTCTGAACCAAATAAAAGTGAGGATGTGGCTGCCTCAAAAGGGAGAAGATTGATGGTATAATTACGTACGTCTGAGAAGATTGGACAGTGAAGAAGAAAATGATCAGGAGTCTCGTGCTCGCCACACTGACATAGAGGGCTTGGTGATAGATGATTATCGTATAGGTGGGAATTGAGGTTACTGCATCCTAGTCGTAGCCTACAATGATATATTTGAGCTGCACGAGAAATTTGCATTACTGTAAAACCCTGGAGGTCGATTGTTTCCCTTATTTAGGAAAGTCTTGAAATTAATCAGTGACGAGTTCTCGCGGACAGGCAGGGGCAAATTATTCCATTGGTCAGTAACGCTAGGGATGAAGGAAGACTTGTACAATTGAGTCCGACAAAAAGGAACTCGGTGGTTTTGATTTGATCGTAGACTGAGTGACGAAATAGTCGAAGAGGCAGGCGGGGGGACCTTATTGGATAGGTAAGGAGGTAACATGCGACGATACATTTTAAAGAACTGAATTAGCTTGTGTTTGCGACGTCTTACTTGCAATGGGTCCCATTGCGTTTCACGATAAAGCAAAGTCTTACTGGCACTAACGGTTGCCCCCGTAATGATTCTAGCTGCTACAATTTGTATTTTTTCCAGTTCCGCCGATTTGGTTTCAGAGCAGTTATCCCAAACAGTATCAGCATATTCAATAAGTGGCCTAATAAAGGCAAAGTATATTTTTTCTAAAACACTACAATCCAGATTAAATTTGTGCCTCCTCAGTAAGTCCAAACGGCACCAGGCTTTAGCGCAAATACGATCGATGTGGTCGTTCCATGTACATGTACTATTCAGTATGACTCCTAAATGTTTATGGTTGGACACTTCAGATATCTGAGAATCGCCTAAAAATAACGGTGGATGGGTGCTACTTTTACGCGAAATTAGCATACTTTCTGTTTTATTAGGATTGAACTCAACCATCCATGTTTTAGCCCAATGTTCAATTGTGGCTAAATCGTGATTGATTAAGGTCTAGGCTTGATCTGGGTCCTCTATAATGAGATATAAGGAAGTATCATCTGCAAAGAGGCGTATACTGCTAAGCAGATTATCGGTTATGTCAGTAATGTAAATGAGGAACAGAAGGGGGCCGAGAATCGACCATTGGGGAACACCGGCATTGATGGGTCTCCACGGAGATGCCTCTGACGCTACCACAACACGTTGCAACCTATGCAAGATACGATTTTAAAAACAATAGGAGTTCTCCAGAAACGCCAATGCTCTCCAGCTTGTAGATAAGACCAGTATGCCATACTTTGTCAAAGGCCTTACTTACATCACAGAACACTACCCTAACTTCTTTGCCTTCATCGAGTGCACGGCAGAATTCATCATATATGTCAGTCAGTTGGAGGACAGTTGAGTCGCCAGATCGAAACCCTGACTGAAATTGACTGAGGACATTATTTTCAATCAGAAAAGCCCACAGGCGTTTAAATACACATCTTTCGAAAATTTTGCCAACACATCTGATTAGGGATATTGGGCGATAATTAACAACAGAATTAGAGGGTTGCTTTTTCAAGATTGGGGAGACGTTTGCCTTTTTCCACAGTGACGGAAAGTACGAGTTGTTCATCAGTATGTTAAATAAGATTGAAAGTGGCCCACATAAAGAGGTTTTACATTCTTTAAGAAGACGCGGGCTTATCAGATCTGGGCCAGACGCCCTGGACACGTTTATCGACTTCATTGCAGTATATACTTCGCTACAATGGAGGGTGATACTATCAATACTTTCAGAAGCACGGACCGGTGGGTCAGGCAGGGAAGCATTCGAATCGTCAACTGTTGAGATAGAACTGAAATATTCGTTGAACACTTCCGCTTTCTCAGCACTTGATGAGTATATTTTGTTTAAATGGATGAGAGTGGGAATTCCCACTCTAATACTGCTACCGATAAATGATTTTAAGGTCTTCCACCACCGTGATGGTGGGGTTTCATTGCTCCTTAGAGTGGACTGGATTTTGGACATATATAACGCTTTGGCCTTCCTAACAGCTGACACAACTTCGTTCCGTTTCAGTTTATATTTTACCCAGGCATGTGGAAGATCGGTGCGTTTAGCAATGCGATACAAACGTTTTCTCTGTCTAATCAGTAATCTGATTTCGTTATGCATCCATTTAGGTTGGTCTATTCGCGTGGTAATAAATTTGTGGGGTATGTGGATGGATGCAGTATCGAGTATTTTGTCGGTGAAATCAGAAACTATAGTATCAAGACATGGATTATCGAATAGAGAGTCCCAGTCAGTGTTAGAAAAAGCATCATTCAATGCTTCATAATTACCCTGGGAATAGAGCCATATCCTTCTTTTAAATGAGAGAGGTGGTGATTTTAAAAATTCGACTTCGACTGAAATTGGACAGTGGTAACGAATCATGTCTGGGATAATTGGTTCCAGGACCTCACAAGTTTTCATGTGGATTGTATCGCTGAGAGCAAAGAGGTCCAGTATCGAAGCCGACGACTCGGTAAAACATGTTGGCTCACTCACAACCTGTCTTAAATTGAAATAATGTAAAATTTCAGAAAAGCCGCTTCTTGAGGGAACCACTTGATTGTCATTGAAGTCACCTGTAACAATTGAGTCGACAATTGACGTGTCTCTGGCTTTTTCAATGGATGCTGATATGGCTTCCCATGCATCGGGAGGACTATTGGGTGGCCGGTAGAATACCCCCAACAATAACGATCTACTCTGTTTTGTGTATACTTCTGCCCAGAGGCACTCCGTATTCAACGTACTTAGGTCCGGTCTTGGTCGAAATGAGATACCGTCTTTAATATAAATTGCGACCCCACCTCCCCTTGTCGTGTGGTTAAATCTCAATGGTTCTTGAAACCCATGGAGAAGGAGATCGGATGTGGGGTCATTGCTACACAGCCATGTCTCAGACAATGCCACGACGTCATTTGGTGCGAATTCATATTGAACGATATCCAGTTTAGGTTTTAGACTCTGGACGTTAAGATGGACAATTTTCAATGTATTCTGTTTGTGATCCGAGTTAAACGAATTTGGGCCAGGGTTAGTTTCGATGTCGCCCGACAATAATAATGTTAGGGCCAAGTGGAACAGCGAGGTGACAAGGAAAGCTGAAATCAGTACTACTAGTGTAGGCACAACCTTTGACGCGTTCACGTCACTGTAACGATATGGAATTTCATCCAGCGGATCTACTAAATCAGTAGTAACGGACTCACTGAAGGAGCCAAAGAACAACGTAACCATAGTAGTGAAGCATTCATGCAGCTCAACCCCACCGAGACGTAGGAGCAGGTAAGTTAAAACACAAGTGGAACTTTTTTTGGCAGACAATACTTCAAGTTACTACAATACATTTTAAGATTGAAAGTGCCTATCCGAACACGATATGATTCAAGGGAACACATTGTGAACTACTATGTAACCTGTTGATATAGATAAAAAAATATCTTCGGAAGTAAATCTATAGTTTATACCGGTAGTGGTTATTCTTCAACTCATTTTGACTGTACTGTATATGGACAACATATTAGTAGTAGACACGCGACCCTGCTTCTAGCAGACGATTTTCATTCACTTGTTTGGGACCACGCCCCCTCCACCCCAACCTCTTCCAGCTGGAACATCTGTGTGTTATGCTTGAAAATATTTGTATGAGTTGGTTGCTTGGATACCCAGGGTTTTCACTCACGCAGACATTTTTTGTGTCGTTTCAGTGATATATCTGCAGTTTGTCACTCGTCAACAAAACAAAACCATGATGCCGAGTCTACCTTCGCTTGTGGGAAGAGGTTCATTGCGGTATTCATTTCACTAATAAATCAATATTATTTTGCCCCGGCCATTAAATGAAGTGTTGAAAGTGTGTTATTTTTACTATTTTTATTAGTATTAAATCGAAAATGCACATTTTCGCGTTTCAAGCGAAACATTTTGGTTGTTTTTATCGCATGTATGACAGCCATGACAGATAGTCGGATCGAAGTGTTTACCCGAAGCTACCTCTAACCTTGCATATCATTAATGTCAAAGATGGCTAATCGGCAATGGGCTTATCGGCCACCACAATTGGCTGATTGTGGGCAATCTGATCACAACAGCAACGGCCCCTGGAACATCGTTTCAACCGATTGTTGCCAACCATTTGTTATGATTCATTAATCTCATCTTATTATCTTTTTGCAATTGTTCAATTGTTAATATAAAATGATGTCAATGATACCATTCAATAAAGTTGAAAAACCACCCCAATGTGTATTCTTAATCTCTCTAGATGCCCCTTTACGGGATATCACAAGTTAAATGACATGTAAAGCTTACAATGGAGTGTACTTGTGGCAATCGCCAGTTCATACCGGAAAAGTGAAGGTGGCGCTCCATTGACTCGGGTCGCCGTAAAAATTACCAGTTGCGCGAACTTGGGTGTTAAAAATGGCTCTGAGAGACCCACGTTTACTGCCCAACTGTGCGCAACTGGTCATTTTACTGGACCTGAGTCAGCGGAGTTTAACACTGTGAAATATGTCCAATTTAATGTTGTTCTTTCAGGTCTCGGCTTATCTAGTAGTGAACGGACTGTAAACACTAAAATATATTCAATTTAATGTAGTTCTTTGCGAGACTCGACTTGTCTTGTACTGCACGGTATTACAATCAGAATCAGCATTGGAATCGGCCGATTGTGAGCTCAAATAACCAGTAATCGGTCAGCTGCCATTTTTGGTGATCAGTTGAACACTAGCGAAGTCCAAGAGGTGCTTCTGGTATTTTTAAAGATTTTTCACTTTCTGCAGAAGACACACAATTTCGAACCAGATTCTCGATGATGTTATCCATGCCTGGCCATTATGCACAGGATCGTAAGCGCTTCATTTTCACAATACCCATGTGGCCTTCATGAACAAGCATCATGACCGTATACTACAGGCTTTTTAGGACTTGCAGCGCTATCGCCATGACTAATGCAGTTAACATTAATTAGAAAAAAAAGTTCATCTTTCAACCTGTAATAAGGAAGTATTTCAGAAACAATCTAATTTTTCAATGGCCAAGAAGTTTTAAGAAATTTCACTCAATACTTCTTCATTTTCAGTTTCAGATTGCAAAAATCTGGGTAATGCTGCAATATGTTCAGTAAGAACAGAGCAAGGTGCATTTTCATCCAGTATTTTACTGTCATAAACGGATTCAGGAGAATTAGTATTATCAGTAGGAAGGTGTGTCAGCAACAATATTCGACGAACCCTTTTTGTACTCCATTTTGAAATTGTATCTCAAAAGTAATGTAGCCAACCTAGCAAATTATTCTTGCGGGACTTTGGCCATTGTCCTAAAAAGACTGAAGCAAAGTTATTATCACTTTATGGTCGGTATGTAATTTGAATTGTCTTCTTTGTAAATATTTACTCCACTTCTGGACGGCCCAAACACAAGAGAGAGTTTCTTTTTCCCCTGTACTGTAGTTGCATTCAAATGAATTAAGAATTTTTGATGCAAATGCAACTCTCATGAGTTCACCTTTCTCATTGACTTGTGACCGCTCGGCTCCCAGTGCTTAATTAGAAGCATCTCTAGTAACTATTGTAGGTACAGTACAATGCTAAAACAGATAGTCGGATTTGTTGGCAGCTGTTTCAATTCGGCAAAAGAAGACTCTTGTTCTCCTCCCCATTCCCATGGGTGTTCCTTATGGGTTAATTCCCTCAGTGGCTGATTAATCTTTGGTATGAAATGGGAGTAATGATTGAAAAGTCCCAACAAACTTTATTCTTCTTTAATTGATGAAGGTGGAAGCAGTTTTTGAACAGCAGCAACATTTTCTGAGGTCATCTCAACTCCTTTATCAGATACTATAAATCTTAGCCAATCAACTCTGGATTTCTTAAATTGACATTTAGATGAACCTAAGGTCAAACCACAACTCGACATCCTTTTCATGACTCTACTCAAATTCTGTCATGCTCATTTTCATCTGTATCCATGATAAGAATACTGTCTAGTAAATTGAATGTTCCTTCACAACCACTCAATGTAATATCAATCATTTTCTGAAATGAACCGGAAGATCCGCTAATCCATAGGGACACCTTTTAAACGATACAAACCAGAAGGTGTAATATAAGTTATCTCTGCCAACATGTATGGTATATGGAGATTTAATACCTGGATGTCGGTTTTTAAACACCAAGCCGTTGGTGTTTAAATTACAAGCGTTTTTCTTATTCAGTCGTCCTTCAGGCGGCTTTGTGCAAAAGTGTATAGTTTTGTTCAAAAACACAATGTCTATTTATCAATGAACAAACACCAATTTTCATTTTTACAAAATATTTGAGAGCAGGATTCCTGTGGGGTGTTGGATTTAAGGAACGACCTTGAATTCGACTAAGGGTCATTCAAGACCTTGAAATCCTGAAAATGTGTTTGAAGTCCTTAAAAAGCCTCTAATCTTTTAAAAATAAATAAAAAAATAAAAATGCCCACGAAGCACATAATTATAGCTGTATAGTTTTATATGTCAGTGTTAGTAAAGACATCGTCTTAACTGGTCGAGTGCTAGAAGCCCATATTTGGGCTTTATTCTGAACTGTAGGTACCTAAAGTTAAAGGCTTCATATTCTGTGGATGTCCTTCATATCATCTTGTAAGTAAAATTCCTTCATCTCCATTGATTTGCACTGTTACAATTCATGGGAGAGTACCTATATAGGCACTCTCCCATGAATTGTAACAAGACAAAATGTGTGAACAAATCTTGAGGCTGAGAAAAAAATTAGCACTTTACCAGTAAACAAGTACCCTCCGTCTATTATCCCTCCTCCGACTTCCCTTGTAGGGGTAAGGTTCAGAGATCCTAGTTAGGACTAATGAAGGCAGGGTCTTGAATATCCTTGAATCTGGCTATTGCAGAGCCTTGAAAAATGCTGAAATATATCGAGAAATGGCCTTGATTAGCCTTGAATTTTATCAGTCCTTGCCTGCAGGAACAAATAATTCAATTGTACAAATAATTCAGAACAAAGATTCCCCACGGGAACCCTTGGTGCGGTGCCTGTTCACTGCGGTAAACAGGCTCTGTTTTACTGGTAAAATAGGACCCAGTCACCAATGCTTGGGGATGCAAACCCTCTCTAAAATGGGCAACATGGCTTATTAACGCTCACCCCTGGTCTTGAGATGATACTCATGTTGTGGTCGTGATTAGCCATTGTGCCAAAATATATGACCTTAAACACCAATAAATAAATAAATAAATAAATAAATAAATAAATAAATAAAACAAAGAAACACCTTGAAGACCTATTTTAGTCATTTATTCACGAGCTTTCGGCTTTCAAAGCCTTCATCAGGTGACAGACGAACAACAATGAGACAATGAGACAAAATAAACCAATACTCATTATTAAATTGTCGAATGTATAGGGACAGTCTCGTGGCTTATTCCCCGAACGTCAAAAACTAATTTGAAAGACCTGGTTTGTTTATACAAGATAACAATAGGGAGTTTGGTTTCGTCTGTTTGGATTCACCTGATTAACAAACCAGGTCTTTGTAATTAGTTTTTGACGTTTGGGTCAGAAATTGGCTGATTTGAATAAGGAAAAGAGAAGTAGCTGACGGTTTCCTTCAGATACATAGTCAGAAGTGTTCTGTATCACTGTAGACCCCATAGATAGTTATACAGGGTGCGTTTCCGTCGCAAATCTGGATTAATTGAGATTGATAATCCAGATTTCGATTAACTTCTTCACGGATGCGACCTACACGCATTTCAATCGGTTTTCAGAATTTTTCTTCGACCCCCCCCCCCTGGTATACCGTAAAATCCGTTCAATTTCAACTACATTGTATTTAATATTTTCACAAAATTTAAATTAAAGTCCAACAAAATTTTAAATTTTAATTTCAATAAGTCGCATAATAATAAAAATTAAGGCTTTTGTAGAATGCAGTATAATTAAAATGTGCATATAATTTTTAATAACTCAAAATTCATTGGTAGGATTGCACTGTCGCAAGTTACTAATGTTTTAATATCTTTAGAATCCCCTACCATTCATTTCTGTATTTTCGTGTCAACAAATATAGACTTTCTGACTGCGCATGTCAGGATTGAAACCCAATTCACCTTTCGAGAAGGATTGGACGGATTAATAAACTAGATTATAGCTTGTTTCAATAAGCATCAATCTGACCATACTGCACATGCGCAGTTAATCTCGATTAATCCAGACTGACCACGGAAACGTACTCCTTATCTCAAAGCTTCAGAGAAAAAAAGCAATCGGGAGTCTAAAGAATAATCGTAACATCACTATAAAACCCAGTGACAAAGGAGGGTCTATAGTGATACAGAACACTTCTGGCTGTGTATCTGAAGGAAACCGTCAGCTACTTAACACTGAATATTATGAGAAAATGCAAGACGACCCCTCCGAAAGATTTAAAGAGGAATTAGAAAAACTTATTGCGTCAATGGAGAAGAACGGCAGAGACCAAGTGAGATCGCTTCTCATTGATAAACCACGTCCAGGGATATTCTACATGCTTCCCAAAGTCCACAAGGAAGGCGTCCCCGGTAGGCCCATTGTATCTGGACGGGGAACTATGACAGAGAAAATTTCAAAATTTTTTGACGACACACTCAAACCTATTGTTCAACAAACAGACAGTTATATTCAGGACTCGACGGATCCCCTCAACAAACTTTCTGGGATTGGAGATATTAAGGAAAATACTATTCTCGCCACTTGAGACGTCAAGGGATTATATTCCAATATTCCACACAAGGACGGTCTCGACGCACTAGAACATTGATTGAGCGCCTTCAGAGCGGATACCATCAGCAACGACACCATCATTAAACTATCTAAATTTATCTTGGAACACAACTTCTTCACCTTAAACGGAGAGACCTTCCTACAGAAAATGGGAACGTACGTGGCGCCTCAATACGCCAACCTGTTCATAGCAGATTTGGAAAATAAATCTCTCAAAAACACCCCATTGAAACCCAGGATATATTTTCGCTTCATAGATGACATCTTCATCATTTGGGACCACGGGCTTGCAGAGCTCAATAAGTTCCACCAACAACTCAACAGTGTACATCCCACTATAAAATTCACCATGGAGCATTCAGTGGACGAAATTAATTTCCTGGATGTCAAAGTGTTCAAGCGGGAAGGTAAATTAGGCACCACAGTGTACAGAAAACCCACGGATCGATATTCATACCTCCATTCCCAGAGCTTTCACCCTAATCACACCAAAAGATCTGTGATATACAGCCAAGCTCTCAGATATCACCGCATCAACTCCGACCCGAGTGCATGGGATCAGCAGTTGTGTGTATTTAAATCTCACTTTCGAACCCTTTGATACAAGCAAAATTTGATCAATAAGAAAATGTCGAGAGCCACTTCGAAGGATCGAAATGAACTTCTCAAATGCAATGATAAATCGAAGGGGGATCGTGTCCCACTTGTTGTTACGTATCATCCTTCTTCACAAAAACTGAGACACATTCTTCGTGACCTCCAACCAGTTATTGACAACGATATTTACCTCAGTGAAGTCTTCCCAGAAAAACCCGTGCTGGCCACAAGGCAACCGCCTAACCTACGTCTTAAGCTTTTCTCTAGACAGCTCAATTTTGACAAAACTACACCTGGAACTACTGCATGCAACAGGCCTAGATGCGGCACTTACAAACTTATTTGCTGTGATAAACTTACTACAAAGGATGGTCGTGAATTCAAACCCAGTGGATCGTTTAATTGCACAAGTAGTGATATCGTGTATGCTTTGACCTGCTCCAAATACCCCAATACACACTATATTGGTGAAACTAAACAACTGTTTAGCAAACGAATCACTGGTCATCGGCAAAACATAAACAACAAGGACGATTTGCCGGTGGCGGGCCATTTTAATTTAAGAAACCACTCAACTAAAGATATCCGAGTACAGGTTATTCATGGCAATTTATCTGACTCAGAGCATAGAAAGATTACTGAGCAGAAATATACTCACTTATTCCACAGTCTAAAATCAGGCATCAACCGGGATTCAGGATTCATGTCGCCTTGGCTGATTGCAGTAGCATCTGCAACGCTGCAGTGGAATGATACAAGCTCAACTTATTCTGGAAACAGATGAGCATAAACTTTCAACTCTGGAAACAGGCGAGTATAAGCTTTTAGCTTGCTGCTGAACCCATTTCCTTATCAGCTGTATGCTTTTATTGTATCGCATAAATTGTACTTTCACGCTTTCGAAATAAATACAGTTTAAACTAATTCTTTATTTTCCTGGTGTGAATTCACCTTTGGTACTATCAGCAAATCTTAGTCAAGTCAGATACCGATCCGATACCGCGGTACCCCCCCCCCCCCACACCCCCCGCTCAGTATACCCAAACCGATACCAGACTCAAAATTCCAATTCCACCCATCTCTAGCCTTCACTACCCCCCCCCCCCCCGAAATACGATCATTTTAGCTAATTTAGTTGCCTTGCACTCCCCTCCCTGTTTATTCTAGCTTTTTAGCTCACCTGAGTGAAGCACAGAGAGCTTTAGTGATCTCTTTACATCCGTCGTCCGTCCTGCGTGAACTTTACTTTATCGACTTCTCATAAACTACTGGGATGAATTGGACCAAATTTGATGTACGTGTTCCTCATATGTCAATTCAAGTTTGTTCAAATAAAGCTGCCCGGACTACAGGGGGCATAATTCTGTTAGCACCCACAAACTTCTTTTACAATTTTAAAAAAAAATTTATCCAGAACTACCAATCAGAATCTGTTGATACTTGGTATACAACATCCTTAGGGGGCAAGGTTCGGGTTTGTTTGAAACAAGTCCCTGGGTTCATGTTTGGGCTCACTATGGGAACCCAACTTTTAACTTGATGCAATATGAGGAAATTTATTTAAAAATCTTCTTCAGTTCTACCAGTCAAAATCTCTTGATATTTTGGCTTATCCCTCTGGAAGACATTTATTTTTCTACGCATTTTTTTTTTTTTTTTGGGGGGGGGGGGGGGGGGGGGGGGGAGGGGGTCCACACATTTTGTTCGCACAATTCTGAAGCCATTTTCGAACCGATTTCCACACAATTTTGCACACGTATAGAGGGGCACAACATCTAAAAACATGCCGAAGCGGACTTTTCGATTTACCCGTCGTTCGCCAGAATTGGCAAAAAACTCAAAATCAGGTTTTATCGTCACTTTCTCAAAACGCGTCTTGTAGATTTTTCTTACTCATTATTGTTAGACCTGACTGTGACACAACAATTAATATACAAAAGATGTTGGGATAAGCATTTGTTTACCCAACACAGGCTGCCAAACATCGAAATTTTAATGAAATGGTCTGTTTTCATGTACCCACAGCACCCAGAGGGTACACGAGAGATAAACGTAATTCCTTTATTTGAAGTGGCATTTACCGAAGATCGTTTTTGTAAGTAATAAGGGTATTCAAAAAACAAAGCGTTAACCTGTTTTGGGCTGGTTAAACGACAATACCCCTCAAAAGTTCAAAAATTCATGTTTTCTGTGGATTTCTCTAAACAAATCTTGTAGATTTTCAAGAAAAATTGCCATTCATATGTCTTATTGTGACATTACAAATTGCATGGACAAAATATTCCGGAAAGCGTCTTAACCCTCCTTTGCCTGCTAAACGTCAAAATTTTGATAAAATGGGCTGTTTTCCTACACCAACAGCACCAATGGGTATGTCACAGAGAAACGTAACTTCTTTAATACGACGCAAAATTTATGGGGAAAATTTTGTGTAAGTAGTAAGGTATTCAAAAATCCAAGTCTTAACCCCTTTGGACTGGTTAAAGAGAGACACCCCTTAAAAGCTTAAAATTTACGTTTTCTGTTGATTTCTCCAGACGCTTCTTGCAGACTCTTGAAAAATTTACCATTAGCAGGTCTTTGTCTGACCTTATATGTTGCGTAGGAAAAATATTCCGGAAAGCGTTTGTTAACCCTCCACAGTATGCTAAACATCAAAATTTCCAAACTGGGCTGTTTTCAGGCACCAACAGCGCTCAATGGGTATTAAACAGATAAACAGAACATCCTTTACCGCACGTAGAATTCACGGAGGATCGTTTTGTAAATAGTAAGGGATTTAAAGAAACACAAGCATTAACCCTTTTAAGACAGACAGTCCTTAAGAAATTAAAGTTCACATTTTCTGTGGATATCTTCAAGTGGTTCTTACAGACTTTAAAAAAGTGGACAATTGAGAAGAATTATTCTGGCAAACGCTCATTAACCCTCCACAAGCTGTCAAGCATAAAAATTGTAGACGAATTTGAGATATAATGGGCCGTTTTCAAATAGCCACTGCACTCAATGGGTATGTGGCAAACAAACATAACTCCTTTTTTCGGACGTCGACTTCTCGGACGCCGATATTGATATTAATCCTCTCCACCAATAATGATGATTTTAACCTAAACATTCTTTTTATCAAACTGGGTCATTTAAGACTGCTATACCCAACTTCCTCGAGACATCAACAAAAGTACTTTTGTGATATAGTTAAAAACAATTCTAAAGACACTCTGGGGGCACGAAAAATCATGGAATCTCGTCCGGAAAAGCCTATGAGCCTCCAGAATCATTAAGTCTAGCTGGTCTATTGCATCTTTTTTTCTTTTTTTTTGGGGGGGGGGGAGTGGGGCAGCTTTATATTTGTTCAAATTAAGTCCCTGGAGTCATATTTGGGTCACTGTGGGATCCCAAATTTTAACTTGGTGTAGCATGGTGAATTTTTTTTTTAAATCTTCATTTCGGCAGAATTGTTTGATTTTGGTATGTAGCATCCTCAGTAGGGTGAGATTCAAGTTTGTTCAAATCAAGTCCCTGGGTTCATATTTGGGCTCATCGTGGGAACCAAATAATTACTCGGGGCAATATGAGGAATTTTTTTTTTAAACTTCTTCAGATCCACCCGTAAGATTTTTGTGATGAGTGGTACAGTGCAAGTCACTGATATCATATTTGGGCTCCATATGGAAACGCATACTTTAACTTAGTGCAATATGAGGAATATTCTTTGAATTTCTTCTTCAGTTTTTTTTCAAGTCAGACTGTTTTGATATTTGAAATAGCAGTATCCGTATGAGGTTCAAATTCAAGTTTACTGAAATCAAATCCCAGGGATCGTATTTGGGGTTACAAAAGAGCCCAAATTTTAACTTAGAACAATGCAAGACATATTCTTTAAAATTCCTCTTCTTCAGACCCATCAATCAGAGTTTTTTTTTATCTGTTTTGCAGTATCCTTAGTGAGGTCAGATTCCAGTTTGTTCAAGTCACTGGTTTCATATGTAGGCTTTCTTTGGCAACCTAAATTTTAAATTAGTGAAATATGGGGAACCTCTTTTAAAAAATTTCTTTTTTCAGAACAACCAGCTAGAATCATTTGATATATTGAACCTTAGGAGGTTCAGTCCCTTGGGCTATATTTGGGCTCCCCGTGGGATCCCAGATTTTAACTTAAAATTGCAAGATAAAGACTTCTTTAAAAAAAAACTTTTCCTTCATATCCGCGAATCGTATTCTTTTTTTTAGTTTAACTTGACAAAGCCAAGATAAGCTATTGCGATCTCTTAGTCTGTTCACATTTCAGGCTACAGCCCGTAGTGCTTGTCCGATCATCACTAAAATTCATATGCAGGTTCGAGATCATGTCCAGATGAGAACGTTCTATTTGGTCGCGATCGGTTAACCGCGACGGCTGCGCGGGCCCAAATACCTTCAGCACAGTCTACAGATCGTATTTATGAAGGGATTTCATTGCAGCTTGCTAGGATGACTCTGTATAGTGTCTAGATGAGAACGTCCTACTTTGGTTGGATTCTGTCAACTGTGACGGACACACGGGCACGTTACCTAGATTCAGTTAGCACAGTCTACAGGTTGCATTTATGAAGAGATTTCATTGTAAATTGGTAGGATGACTTGGTATAATGTCTAGATGAGAATGTCATATTTTGGTAGTATTTATTTATTTATTGGTGTTTAAAGTCACATATTTCTGCACAATGGCTAATCATGACCTCGACAGTTTTACGGGTTGAGGAAGCCAGAATACCTGGAGAGTACCACCAAGCAACTGTCGGCTTCCCAACATACTAACTCCACACAGGCAGGGTTAGCAGCGGCTGAAGACAGGTGCACCATCAACGTGCAGTGCGCCTTAGTAAACAACGCCACCGTGCCCAACTTGGGCACTGGGGGGGGGGGGGGGTGAAGTGTTGTGCCTAAGGACACAACGCGGTTGCCTCTCGTAGGATTCGAACCGAGGACATCTCGGTTTGCAGGCTGCACCCCTACCTACTGAGCCACCGCCCCCTCCCCCTCATATTATTGTCGTGATCGGTCAACCATGACGGCCGCACGGGCAGGTGACCTAGATTTGTTTTGCACAGTCTACAGTTCATATGTACAAAGCATTTCATTTGAAACTTGGTAGGATAAGTTGGATAACTCGGTTTGATGTCTAGATGAGACTGTCTTACTTTAGTCATGATCGGTCAACCGTTATCACCGTTTGGGCACGTGACCTAGATCCCTGTAGCGCTGTCTACAAGTTGTTTTTTATGAAGGGATTTCATTGGTAGGGTGACTCGGTATGACATCTTGACGGACGAGCACGTGACCTAGATTCATTTAGCAAAGTCTACGAGTCATATTTATGAAGGGATTTCATTGTAATGTGGTTGGATGACTCCTTTTGGAATGATTTTTACTGTTGGTAACTTTGGTTGACATACGTTAACTGTGAGTCTGAGTGTGAGGACCACATCAACCCAGGCCTCAATTCTTTAGTACAGTCTACACCTCAAATTATTCTTATTAAAAATTTAGCATGTAGATTTAATAAGCAATTAACATTATCCTTTTCATCAAACGATACATACAGTCAAGTTAAGCTGCGGTGTCATTGACACTTTCATTTACATAATACTGACAAGTCTGACATCCTCGTTGTGGGGAGATTCAAGATTATTCAGATCAAATCCCTCATATTTGGACTCCCCGTGGAACCCGAAATTAATTTAGGGCACATGTAGTATTTTCTTCCAAGATCTTCTTCAGACCCACCAAGCAGAATCTTTCAATATTTTTAGCTCACCTGACTGAAAGTCAGGGTGAGCTCAAGTGATCACGTTCTGTTCGTCGTCCCTCTGCCCGTCCGTCCATAGTGAACTTTACATTATCGCCTTCTCCTAAACCCCTGGGTCAAAGTGAACAAAATTTGTTATGCATAGTCCTTATCATATGTCCATTCAATTTTTTTCAATTAAGTTGCCGGGGAGCTCAAGTGATCATGTTCTGTCCGTCCGTCCGTCCGTCCGTCCGTCCGTCCGTCCGTCCGTCCGTCCATTGTGAACTTTACATTATCGACTTCTCTTAAACCCCTGGGCCAAAGTGAACAAAATTTGTTATGCATGATCCTTATCATATGGCCATTCAAATTTTTTTCAAATAAAGTTGCTACTCTCCATAGGGAATGGGTGGTGGAAAATGCTCCAAAATTCTAGAAAAATCTTCTCATGAACCAGTGGATACAATGACTTGATATATGGTATGGATCTTCCTTCTGAGGTGTAGTATCAAGTTTGTTCAAACGCAGTTCGTGGAGCAATATTTGCCTTTGTAATGGGAGGGGCAAGATTTTTTGCCCCACCCAAAATTTTTATTTTCTGAACCGATGTCCGATTTGAACGAAATTCGGCATGTGGTATTATTGAGTCATAAGTACTTGATTCATGCTAAAAGAAAATATCCCATGTTTCCTGTGAGAACCCCAGAAGCTAAAAATAGAAAATATTTTCAAACGCCCATGTTTCCCAAACCACACTGAACAGAGAACTGTTATTTGGTATGAAGCATCCTTAGGACCAGAAGAATCGAGTGATAAAAAAATTGTCATCGGTTATGTTAGGGTGCTCTGTAGAGGGCATCAAAAATGCTGTGTCAGCATATTGCAAATATTTTTAAAAAAATTTCTTCTCCAGAACCACAGATCAGAATCTTCTTATATTTGGCATACAGCATCCATAGGGGGAAAGGGGGTGGTGGGGAGTGCGGGCAGATACAAGTGTTTTCAATTTAAGCTCCTCGCTTCATATTTGGGCTCAGTACAGGAACCCAAACCTTAAGTTAGGGCAATATGGGAAATAGGCTTTAAAACGCTTCTTCTTCAGAACCAGATTCATGTTTGTTCAAAGCAATTCCCTGAGTTAATATTTGGGCTCCCTATGGGAGCCCGAATTTTAACTTAGTGCAATATGAGGAAATTTCTTTATTCTTCTTCAGATCCACCTGTCAGAATCCAAATTCTATGTAAGCTGTTAATTCTTCACCCAGGTATAAGTTAATCTTGTAAAGGAACAGTGACTGAAGACCGTCTGGTTTGTCAGGTCATCAACACCTCATTGTCACAGCTCTGACCAAGTTGCTACTGATGCTATCAAACTCAGGGGATATGGAAGATTACGAAGTGGATGGAAGCATGCCAAGGGTATCCCAAGATGTAAATAGTAATCATTTTGGTCTAAAACTGCTCAATTTATGTCGTGCATCTGGGATGAAATTAACCAATGGTAGATTATGTAATGACCTGGGAATTGGTGCAATCACATTCAATGGTCCGTTTAGCTCAAGTGTTATTGATTATTTGTCAGTAAAACAAGATGAGTTTTATTTGGTTAACCAGTTTTCCGTGGTGGAGTTCAGTGAGTTTTCTGATCATGCACCTTTGTTATTTACCGTTAAAAGTAATAGTCCAATATGTTATAAAAAAAGTGCAAAGCACTGCACATGAATGTTACAGCTGGGATGGCAGTAAACTCTGTGATTTTTTAGAGGGATGTTAATTGAAAAGTTACCTTTATTTAATGAGTTATTCAATAATAAGTCAGATGATATCTCAGCTTCAGTGAAGCGTTTTGGTGAGACAATCATTGACGCTGCGGGTTCATTTTTTAGGAGAAACTTAAGTACCAATAGGAGGGGTGCACGTAAAAATGTCAAAGATGAGTAAATCATGGTGGGGTGGAAGTTGTCAATAAAGTAGGAAACAATTTTGCAAGGCACTACGGTGTTTTATAGAAACAAAAGTGAAATCAATAGAAAAAGGTTAGTTGAGAAGAGAAAGTCATAAAAACAAATTTTAAAAAAGAGTTTTTGAGCTCAAGAAAATTAAGGGCCAATATAAGTAATGAAATTTTGTTTATTTTGAAAATTCTCACCTCTGATATTCCTTCAATTCAAATTAAATATACACAAAATGTACATCAAAATGAAGATTGAGATGTATAGAACACGAAACACATGTGTAATCAACTCATGAATAGAGTCGACTTTAGGCACCACTGGTTTCTGGAAGTCAGCTGCCGTATTCGTACCAGAACTGATAATTTAATAATATTTCACAAAAACAACTTGTGACCAAATGAGCTTTACATATCCAACAAAGCTAGGGGATCAAAATTCTTCAAAACACGGCGACACAGCTGCATGGGGGTAAATTCCAAAGCCTTTGCTTTTGTTTACGTATGAATATACTTTCGATTTCCGGTGACGTCATCGGACGGAAAAAGCATGTAAGAAACAACGCTGTCTAAAATCAAATAATGAAAAAGATCGCCTTCAGACAGTATACTGTAATTAGATAGAGATTGCACAGTTGCCATATTCAATGCAAGGTATCATGATACAGGTCTGTTGAAATTTCTTAGAATTATGATTTTGTTTTTCGATGGAAATTCGTGGTATCGAGTACTTTGCGCATGTCCGCCGAGCATGGAAACCATCTTCAATAAAAAATACAGACAGTGTTGTCCTTTTCCAAAATGCAGTCCCCTCACTGCACTCGAAAGCGTTTTGAATGCCTAGTTTTGTTATTGAATATCTGAAGCACATTCGGCCACGAGTTGTTCTTGCGAAATATTATTTTATTATCAGTTCTGGTACGAATACGATAGCAGACTTCCAGGAACCAGTGGTGCCTGCTGTCAACTCTATGAGTTGCTTTCATATGTGTTTCGCGTTCTATACATCCCAACCTTCATTTTGATGTATAATTTGTATATATTTAATCTGCATTTAAGGAATATGAGAGGTGAGAATTTAAAAATAAACAAAATTCCATTACTTATGTAGGCCCTTAAGGAGATAGAAAAGTTAAAGGGGGCACAACCGAAAGAATTTTAGAATCTTTAGGTCACATAGTGTAAGTAAGGGTGGAAGATTTCTACGGGCATTTTGCGAAACTCGCTACAGAAATTAACTCGGTTAATGTGGAAGAAGCTGAATTTACGGACCAATAACACCAGAAGAGGTAGCAGATGGTATTAAACGACTGAAGCCGAATAAAAGCCCGGGTAATGATCACATTTTGAATGAATTTCTTAAATCCGGGGGCGATATTCTTCTAGGGCATTTGACGGATCTTTTTAATGCGGTTTTTGAGTCGGGAAAATTCCCTGATTGTTGGACGGAAGGAGTTATTGTCCCAATTTTCAAAAAGGGAGATGACACACAAGTCAATAATTTTAGGGGGGTAACTTTAGTTAGTTGCTTGTCCAAATTGTATACAGGTATTTTGAACGCTAGGTTAAGTAAATGGTGTGAGGCTAATAAAATTTTAGCAGATGCTCAATTTGGGTTTCGAGAAATTTATCAACAGTTGGTGCTATTTTTGCTCTGTTCAGTGTGATCCAGAAACATTTATCATGTAACAAGCGTTTGTATTGAGCTTTTGTGGGCTTAAAAAGGCATTTGATTCGATTTAATTTTATCGGAATGGCCTCTGGTTGAAAATGTATTAACATGGAATTAAAGGTAGGATGCTGATCGCGGTTCAGGTGGTGTACAGCAGCGTCAAGGCGTGTGTAAAAAATGGTGATACTTATTCAGACTTTTTTGACAGTTTCATTGGGTTAAAGCAAGGGGAGGTCTTGTCACCATTGCTTTTTCCCCTATTTATAAACGATCAAGAAGTAAGTTTGTCCGGTGATAATAATAGTGGTTTAACAAGTGACGAGCTGACACTCATTTTGTTACTGTTCGCTGATGATATGACTATACTCGATTGAGTTACAAGGAGTTTGGATAATTTATATGTATATTGCAATAAGTGGGGTTTAGAGGTGAATACAGATAAAACAAAGATAGTGATTTTTCGTAAAAGAGGTAAAATAAATATTACGGAAACGTGGTCGTACAATAATTCTAATCTTGAAGTTGTCGATAATTTTAATTATTTGGGGGTAGTATTTGATTATAATGGACCTTTTGTGTCCAACACACATGCGCTAGTGGGTAAAAGCTTCAAGGCTATGAACTTGTTGTTATATAACGTTAGAGGTTATCTATTTAAGCCTAAAACATTATGTGGGCTTTTTGATTCGTTCGTTCGTTCCATATTAGTAGGTAATAAATGCGGATTCCAGACCACTTTTCCAAAAAACTGTACACGTACACGTACATGTACGTGTACCGCCATAGGGATTCAGTGTTAAATCGTGTACAGAGTGCAAAAAAATGGCAAAAATGTCGTTTTTTCATGGTGGTCCAGAGTCCGTAATTGTTTTGAGGCTCACAGATCGCACTTTTAACCGTTCAAACATCCGTTAGCGAACGAGTACATTCGACATGTCGCTCGAAAGTGAAAAAAATGTACGAAATTTGAAGAAAATGTAAATTTAAAAATTTTTGTTGACGTTTCCATCGCGGATCAGACCTTCGATCTATCATTGGTGAACGCAAGCAAAAAACGTTTTGCGGATTCTAGACCAGTATCAAAAAAGCGGCTTGCGGATTCTGGACCACCTACTTTCGCCAGCGGCTGTTTGAATGGTCGAGGGTGCGATCCGATCGGGAAAATGATTTGCGGATTCTAGACCAGGAAAATCGACCTCAAAAACCTTTTCTCGACGTTGGCTAACGGTGAAATGTGAGTGTAAAGTGTAGTTACTCATCGAGGATTTTTTTTTTAAATTTTAAAACCGATTTGGGCTTCCGGTACATCGAAAAATGCGTTTTGTGGCTTGTGGACCACCACGTTCGCGATCGCGTTTTGGACGGTCTAGGGTGCGATCCGATCGGCGAAAACGATTTGCCGATTCACCTCTCGAGTTTTGTGAGGTGAATCGTGATAGAATCGCTTTTGAGGAGTTTTTCAATTTTGTACTCAGTATAAATAAAATAGCTTTTTTCATTCAATAGAGTCGACTATAAATTGAGTCCAATTTTAGATGGGTTTTAATCGAGAAATTTGTGTTTAACTAACATTATGAAATCTTTGCAAAAATCCTTTCATTTTTTGTTCTTGTATAAATGAAAGGTTTTCCTTCAATGGATGACATTGAAAACTCGAGTTTTGGAAAATTAGAACCGATGGAAATCGTCCGTTCACGTTTTGTCATAGCGAGTTTTGTGAGATAAATCTTAATAAAACAGTTTGTAGAATTGTTTCATTCAAATAAAAATTCCACTATAAAGCGTTTTTCACTTAGATGAATTTTAAGAGATAAAATTGTATTATAAACTGACACACATGTTTTGTTCCGGTGTGAATGAACGGTTTTCCTTCAATGGATGACATTGAAAACTTGAGTTTTGGAAAATTAGAACCGATGGAAATCGTCAGTTCACGTTTTGTCATAGCGAGTTTTGTGAGATAAATCTTAATAAAACAGTTTGTAGAATTGTTTCATTCAAATAAAAATTCCACTATAAAGCGTTTTTCACTTAGATGAATTTTAAGAGATAAAATTGTATTATAAAGTGACACTCATGTTTTGTTCCGGTGTGAATGAAAGGTATTTCGTTTTAATAATGGACAATAAATCGCGTTTTCCACTCAGTCGGGTTTTAAGAGGTAATTGAATTTTAATCAACTTGTGATAATGTTTCGGAGATATGAATGAACCCTTTTAACGAATATAATTATTCTCAAACGCGTTAAATCAGAAACCGGTTTCTTATGCACTAAACTTTCAAACTTTTTCAAAGTCCTTCTGTTCGTCACGAAGTGAATAATTAGTGATGTGATCTTTAACACGTTCGAGGGCAAAAACGCATTTATCGTGTAAAATGTTTTTCCTCAACTGGTTTTATTTATTATATATTAAAGACAGAAGATTTTTATTTACTTAAAACATAAAACATAAAAATAATTATACATTTAATTTTAAGAATAATAAATAACTCATGTTAGCATACTTTAAAGGAAATATTAATAATTTTAAAAACGAAAAAATGTTTTTACACATCACAGATTCCAAGCGTAGAGATCAACTTCTCAACGAATATGAACGTGCTAAGAAGAGTATTCAATCAGCTGACAGAAGCAGGCGATTGGGAGAAATGGAATTAAAACGAGAAACCACAAAATTATTTAAACCTGTGACGGAGGTTCAGGAACGAAGTAAAAAGGAGATCGTTGACGAATTGAGGCCCTTAAAAGAAAGTTCTTTGAGAATGGGTTCGTTGCCCGGCAGTTTTTCGATGGGGTTTTCCTTTCAAAGATCATCGCCGGATTACGTTCCCATGAGGATCGAAACCGACGTGAGCGAAAGCGACGATGCGGCTTCGACTATCACCACTGATAGCGTCGCGTCGTCCGAGTATGGTGGTAAGAGAGATCTGTTGTATGGAATTTATAAGGATTCTGACGGAAGAACTTTTGTAGGTGACACCGAAGTGCAAGAGGATGATGATAATTTAATCGTCGGTTCGAATAGGTACGAATTAACACCTGGACTGCGCAAATTGCCCCTTTTCGACAAGCCTGGAGATTACACAGATCGGGATTTCGACAATTACGGCGACATTCTGGTTCAGACCCACGTCATGAAGAGAAATAACGATGCCAGAGAAATGAGACCCAAAGCTAATAGAGGTTACAAGTGGACGAACGTGGTGAAACCCATATGGGATATGAATAAGAAGCTCGTCGAGTCGGTGATTGGCAAAGGGGTGAAAACCACTTTTCTTCCGAGCGATTCTAACGCTCTGTCTCAGAGATTGAGATTGTTGATGGCAAGCAGACGCGCTGGTAACACTGGATTAGATAATGAGATAGTGAGCATATGCGACGAATTGTTAAGACAAAAGGTTTTGAATAAACACGATTATAAAAGGCTGAAGAACGAATTGAAGGATTGATATATCTATAATAAGTAGAGAACAAACAAACAAACAAAAATATATAAAATAAAAACAGTAAATTTTACACTACAAAATAATAAAAAGTATTTAAACAACAAACGATTTACCAGTGAAAAAGCAAAATATATATTATAAAATAAAAATATGTTGGTGATAAAGAACAGGGGATACGTCAGAACTTACGTTGAAGGCGGTTCTGGCATCGTCGATTCTATAATGCGAGCGTTCACGAGCGAGGCAGGTTGAAAACTCGCATCGACCGCGTTTGAGGTCGGTAAGAAGACGGCTTTGGATGCTGGTAAGAAAGCCGCTTCCGAAGCTAGTGGTAGGATAGCTTCTGTGGCTGGCAAGAGGGAAGCCGGCGACCGTTGATCGACAAGTTGATCAGTCCGCCGGCGAAGCGAGCTACGTTGGAGCGATCGCCGAAAAGTTGGAAAGATTTTAAGGATGCTGTGGTACCCATACAAGATTTAGCCAAAAATGACGAGTGGATCTGGATTGAAGAAAACTCGCGACGGTGTAATATAAATAAATAATAATATTTATAAAAACTGAGTTTGAAAAAACATTAAATTGTGTTTGAAAAAATCTAAAAATAACAAAAATAAACAAAGATGAACATTAAAGATATGTCTTGGAACGACGCCGCGACCAAGAGGTCGAATAACGAGTTCTGTCCCAAAAGCATAAGAGCCTTGGTAGTGGGAAACCGAATTGTGGAAAGACCAATCTGTTGATGAATCTGTTGTCGCAACCCGACTGGTTGGATTACGACAGATTATTCGTGTTTGGCAAGAGCTTGTTTCAACCCGAATACAGATTGCTTCAAGAGTGCATGGATCGTAGATTGCCTAAGGACGTCATAGCCAGAATCTTTGACAGTAGGGAGGAATTCGACAAAAGTGAAGCTTCTCTTTCGACCATTTTGGACGGTGCGGCGATGGAATTGATGAAGAGAAATGTGTCTTCGAACGTCGAGTGTCAATTTTATGAGAACGCTAGCGACGTTCCGGATCCTAGAGAATTGAAATCGGAAGATAAGAATCTCATGATTTTCGACGATCTGCTTTTGGAGAGATAGAACCGATGCGAATCGTATTACGTTAGGGGTCGTCACAGCAACATGGACTGTTTCTACCTGTCGCAGAATTATTTTCGATTGTCCAGACAGACGATAAGGGAGAGCGCTAATTTACTGTGTCTCTTTCGCCAGGATCTCACGAATCTCAATCACATCTGCGGTGATCACGTCGCAAACGACATGAGCGTGGCGGAATTCAGGAGATTCTGCAAGAGGGTTTGGCATGGACGACTTTACAATTTCGTCGTGATCGATTTGACTAGCGAATTTAATCGCGGAAAATATCGGTGCGGATTCGACAAGTTTTATGTTTCTGATGATAATAAGATAGAGAGCGAAAATAAAATTAGAAAATAATAAATCATCGAATAATTTAGTTTTGAAAAATAAAATAAAACTAGAGAATTGTAATTTGTTGGACAAATTACGGGCTTTCCCAACTTTTTAATGTGAAAAGGCAAACTGTTTTGTACACAAAACTATCGATCAGTTTTGAAAACAGAAAATTTAGTGGAAATCAAAGTTTTGTGATGCTACTAGTTTTTATGCAGCCAAAACAGATATTTGAGATACAGCAGGACACCTAAACATTTAACACAAAATTTGCTCTTCAATAATTACAGAATATTTTCATAGAAAGCAACCTTTGTGGTTTGGAAAAAATTAGTACATATGAATTATATGGGGTTTCATTAAGGACTGTGCCCCAACCCACCCCTGAGTCAGGAAGAAGCCGATTTTTCGGCCAATATGCCAGAAAATTTCGGACAATTTAGTTGCCAGAAATGACCAAAAAACATTTTGGTTTTCCACACAAAATGTTGTTTTCCTATCTCATCACTTAGAAGTTGCAAGTAAACTGACCATTATACTGTACAAGTTGATTCAGTGGAACCGCATCCACGTTAATATTATTCATTTATAATCACACAAGTACACATAAAGAGCTCTATTATTGCATATTACGGGAGCATTGTGCCTCATAAGGTATAGATGATTGTTGCAATCGAAGAAGTCCTCGGTTCGAATCCCGCCTGTGGCAACCACATTGTGTCCTTGAGCAAGACACTTCATCCCAATTTAATTTCCCACGTGGGGGGGGGGGGGGGGGGCATGATGGCGATGTGTACTAAGGGTACTTTGAGGGTGCACTTGTCTTCAACCAATGCCAACCCTGCTTTTGAGGAGTTAGTATGTTGGGGAGTCTGAGTTGCTTGCCATTGCTCGGTGGTTCTCTGCAGGTACTCAATGGGAGGGAGACCCCCACTCCCTTCCATGCCCACATTTGGCATTTCCCCCTGAGATTCAACTTTTCGAGCTAAAAGGGTTCATCCCCACCCACCCCCACCCCACCCCCTCCTGAAAAATAGCTCTGTACGCCTATGCAATGAATACCTGGACTTGAATAAATACCTATATTATGGTCATGATATAGCTGTAGGTGCTGAAAGTGACCTTAAATATCAATAATTAATTTATTCTCTACCATTTTGTTTGTTTGTGAATGTGTGGGATTTGTCAACAAACGAGGGTGAGCTTCCTACTCCATGATTTCACAATTTTTCCAACATATCTGTTTCAGATACAATGAAATACATGTTATATGAGTTACTGTCACACACAAATTAGTTGTTTATTTGACATGGTTTAAACCATCTAGAGAGCTAGTATACACAGTGATGGGTACAGTTCAAGTCAAAATGAGTTGTTTAAAGGGATGTTGAACAGCTTGTTAATATTTCTTGCATTACATTACTACTTTGCTATTTATTGACAGAAGGATTTCACAGAGGGTTTCCCTGGCGGTATTTATTTATTGGTGTTTATGGTCACATACTTATCCACAGTGGCTAATCGTGACCGTGGCAGTTTTACGCGTGGGGGAAGTCGGAAGACCCAGAGAGAACCACAGAGCATCGACGAGCAACTGTCAGCTCAACATTCTAATTATGTTCAAGCTCCGCTGAAGCAGGGTACCAGCGGTTGAAGACATGTGCACCATTGACATGCAGTACGCCTTAGTACATGGCATCATCGTGCCCCCATGTTGGCAACCGGGATAAAGTGCCTTGCCCAAGGACATTACGTGGGTCGTCCCAGATATGGATCGAACTCGGGACCTCTATCATAGAAGTCAAACAGTCTACCACTGAGAAAATGTGCTTTCTTTCCTGGCGGTATTCATATTTGTACGGCCAAACCGGTGTTGGATAACACGGAACACCAAAACTTATAACACAAAATTTGTTCCCCATTGATTTTTGAAAGCAGTTATGAAAAGCTCAAAGAGCTCTTTCCTTTGTGTTTTTGGACAAGTGAGTATTCACTCAAAGTCATTTTTTGCAGACAGTGCTATTTTTAAGTGGCCAAAGCACATGTTTCATTAAGTCCCAGAACATAACTAAAGCCAGATTTATTGATTAAACATCTCTGCATATAGCAAAGCAAAGTGTCTCAAATTAACCCATTCCAAAATGATAGTAGAGAGTAACTAAAGTTGGATAATTTGGGTATTTCCAAATGGTACACTTATTCTCACTCTCATTGTGCTTGAATGTTAAATCTGAGATTGAAAAGGTATACCAATCTCACTCAGGGAAGGTGAGTACAGAAAAGTAATTAATCAGAAAATGAATTTTGTCTGACTGTACTAATATTTGTACGAGCAAAACTGGTACTGGATTTATTTATTTATTTATTTATTAGGTTTTAACTACACATTAACAGCCAAGGTCATATTATGTCGGTGATAGATGTATGGGTGGAGGAAGCCGGAGTACCCAGAGAGAACCACCGAGTAATGACGAGCAGCTGCCAGCTCCCCAACATAATGCCTCCGCACTGTAGCACAGGCAGGGTTAGATTGGTTGAAGACATGCGCACCATCGACGTGCAGTATGCCTTAGTACACGGCGTCATGGTGCCCCCATGCGGACTGTCGGGGTGATGTGATCGGGACATAATTGGAATATATCCGACAGATACAATGTCGGATATATTCCAATTATGTCCCGATCATGCAAGGCAGCAACTTGAAATTCTCAGACAGAATGTTTCCTACTGTCCCTGCCCGACAGTTTAGTATCTTTGTCAAGTGCCGAGACCGTGTGGAAATACCGTGGATCAGGTGGAAACCGAGGGCACGATTCGTCCCTACTTTATTCTCAACTCAACGACTTTTCCATTCATTATTTACCTGTCACCGGCTGAGTTAGGTATTATATTTGTCTATTTGATGAACTTTTCAACCTTAACTATTTGCGGCTTCATGTAGCACCACTGAAAGGCCACTGCACGGTTACCAATATGTTCAGGGATTGATTTTACGAAAATAACAATTATTCCGACTATACCCACATGGGAACTCCTAAATATGCAAAGGGTTAATAATGACGTATAAAACAGAAGTTGTCATGCTATGCTTGCTGCATGCAGGTATAGAAAACATTCAGCGCTTAATGAATTAGGAATGGAGTACATTGTCACTTAAACCTACGAAATTCTGAAAAAATGAGTCTTTTTCGACGGGATCTATCATTATGCATCTGAGACAGGGATTGCGTTAAACTTTACAGCAACCTTATAACAGAAAATATTCTTGGAATTGAACTGTGAATCCGAATTTCGAAAGCATTTTCGGATATTCTATTCCAAACTACCACTGCATGCTTATCAATATTCAGTGGTTTTATGAAAATTAAAATCATTCCGACCATACCCATATGGGCAGTCTCGAATCTGCCAATGGTTAAACTTTTAATAATGACATATAAAACAAAAGTTGTCATACTATGACTGCTGCATACAGCCATAGAAAACGTTCAGCGCTCAATCAATTAGGAATGGAGTAAATCGTCACTTAAACTCACCAAATTCTGAAAACGCGAGTTTTTTTGGACTGCACCTATCTTTATGCAAACAGAACGAGCATAGGGTTAAACTTTACAATCAAACATACAACAGCAAATATGCTCGATAGGCAATTGTAAATACGAACATGTAAATCATTTTTCGATATTCCTTTCGAAAATGGAAGAAAAGTGAGCTCCAAATTAGCCAATTTTATGAAGAATTTTAGGGCAAAATTGTTCTTGGATGAAGGCCCAATCCTCTCATGGAAAAGGTTTTGAGACAATATGGCTTCAGTGCTGAGAAAGTGCATGTAAACGTTGGCGAAAATAACAATTATTCTGACAGTAAATCTGCCAAGGGTTAAACTTTTAATAATAACATATAGAACAAAATTTGTCATACTTTGACTGCTGCAAGAAGCTATAGAAAACATTCAGAGCTCAAGCAATTAAAAATGAGGTAAATCTCCACCTAAATTTACCAAATTCTGAAAAAATTGGAAATTTTTTGGACGGTACCTACTTTTATGCAACCAGAATGGGATAGGGTTAAACTTTACAACCAAACTAACAACAGCAAATATGCTCGGTAGTCAATTGTGAATACGTACATGAAAAGTGTTTGAAATTAACCCTTTCCAAAATGATAGAAAAGGCAACCAAAAATGGCTAATTTTGGCATTTTCAAACGGTACTCTTATTCTCGGTCTCATTGTGCTAGAGGGTTAAATCTGAGATTAAGAAGTAAACAGTAACTTTCTTCCACAATCATTATTGCATCTAGCCATACCAAAATAATTATTACAATTGCCTTGTAATTAGAAAAAAAATTGCTCTTGAAGTTGGCGAAAATAACAAATATTCTGACAGTAGAAGGTATAAAAGGCCGATACACGACCACTTGTACATGTACGTGTACAACATACGCACACGATGCGTTCACCAACGTGGAATTCAGTGTTAAATCACACGCTTGTTCACAAAAACTGTACATGGTCTTGAATCGGCCCATGTACAGTCGCGACTCCTAGATCGCGCTTTTAGCGTTCAAATACTCGTGGTGAACGCGCGTTTTTAAAAAAAAGGGTGAAATCGTACATCTTCAGTTGTATCTTGTATGTAATTTTTCATCGACGTTCGCATCGCAGATCAGACCCATCAATCCATCGTCGGCGAACGCGATCGAAAGCAAAAGATTCTGGGTCATCATCAAAAAACGGTCTTTGGGATTCAAGACCAGTGGTCCAGAACCCGCAATTGCGTTGGTACAGATGGTTCAGAACCTACAATTGTTTTGAGGCGGTGGGGTTTTTCCCATTTTATGACATTATTAGTAGAATTCCTCCACTATGAGAAAAATTCCCAAACTCAGCTGATCGAGCGATCGGATCGCTCAATTCTCGTAATAAAACTCGATCTGAACGAGTGTCGTTGTCGTCGGTGTGTGTTGGAAATTCGCTAGCCCGCTGTCACGTTTTTGATTGATATATATAGGGGAGAAAAAAAAAATATAAATGAATAGTTATTTAGAAAAATAAATATATCAAATCGAATAGATAATAAAAAAAAAAAAAAAAAAAGATACGTAAATCATGAGCGATTCTCAGACTATTAGAGCGAGGTTTCTTTTAAACATGCTGATGAGAGCATACGCAATCTGCGTGAACGAAGAACTATGTCCCATCTTGTTAGAACGATGCGTCAGATGTCAGGATCATCTAGACTTTGATCACGAGAATCATTCGTGTCTGACGATGGAAAGGGAAGATATGGTCATCATGTATTTCGAACCGGCGTTCGAACGCGTTAGAATCAACGATGTGATCACGTTTTGGAAGAGATTAGTCTTCTGTAAGAATCAAGACAAGCCCACAGATTCGGAAGAACTGAAATTGGCGTGTAAAAGTCTGACTTTAGAAGACAAGGGATGCATCAAGAAATTATTGCTGAATGAAGCATACGTCTAAGTTTTTTTTCGTTGATATAAAATAAGGGAGAATAGAAAATAAAATAAATACACACATAAATTTTTTTTATCTAATATTAGAAAAGAAAGAAAAAAAAACACAAAATGAGAACCAGAAATAAATTGTATCCGATGTTAGTAGACGACGAGGATGAGAAGCCGAACGTCGTTTTGCCAACGGCGCCGTTGCCAGAAGAAAAAGAAAGAGGAGAGAGGTATCGCATCAATCAAATCAGTAGAATCCAATTGTATCTGACTCGAGAGAGAGATTCTCGTCGTTCCCTCAAGAAGAAGTATTTGCATTTCGTGAAATTCGTCAACGCAATCGACACGACACTCATCACGATTTCCATGGGTTTACACGCGGCCGGCATCGGATTGTTGTCGACTGTGGTCGGCATTCCGATCGTGTTGACCGTGGAAGGAGTGGCCCTCACCGCCGGATTGTTTAGCACGCTCGGAAACTTTTTGAGTAGGAAATTATATCTGAAGGCGAGGAAACACGACAAGATACACGTCTTGGCCGACTCCAAGATCGACACGATATCCGAAATGATCTCGATGGCATTGAAAGATGGTAGGATATCGGACGGTGAATACTTCGCGATATTGAGCGAGAAAACGAAATACGATGCCATGAAAGAAGCCGTGAGAATCAAGACTCATCAGATCATCAAGGAAGAGATGAAGGATTCTCTCATGGAAAAGGGGAGGAAAGAGGCCAGGGAGGAATTCAGTAAGATGATAGAACTCAAGAGCAGCGATTGAAAAAAAAAAAAATATATATATATAATAAGAACAGAATTTTAAAAAAAAAAAAATATTAAATTTATATATAAAATAAAAAAAAACGAAATTAATTTAAATAACTCTTAAAAAAAATGTATTGCATAAAGTGTAAGAGAGTTACCGAGACGAGTAATTCTAGAGAAGTGCGAACTAAAAACGACAGATGGATGCTTCGCGGAATTTGCGACGTGTGTGGTTCTGTCAAGACGCGATTTGTCAAACAAAAGAACGCGAGCAAAGGTAAAGGCATCGTGAATAAAATGATCAACAATCTACCTTTCGAAATGCATCTTCCCAGTCATAGTTTCACGGGACCCGGAACGAAATTGAACAAGAGACTCAATGCCGATCTGACTCCCAAATCTTGGAGCAAACCCGTGAATAGGGTGGACGCAGCCGCGTACGATCACGATCTGTGCTACGCTGGACATCCCGACACCAAGACTCGCAATGACGTCTGCGACAAAAACATGTTGGGGAGATTGAGAGGCATATCGAATCCGACCAGGAGAGAGAAGATGGAACGTTTGCTGGTCGGCAATCTGATCGGTGCGAAACGTCGATTCGGATGGGGCGTTCAAAAAAAAAAAGTGCATCTGAAACGAAGAAGAAGAAACGATTATTGACGAGCGAATTGGCCGAGTAGTTACACAAACCCATAATGCATAAATTTTGAAAGAGAAGGGTGTTCGTGAAGGGTCTGGATGACATTTGGTCTGCCGACTTGGTCGACATGAGATCGTTTTCGAGGTGGAACGAGGGCGTCAAATATCTATTGACGGTCATCGACGTGTTTTCCAAATACGGTTGGATCAGAGCTTTGAAGAATAAATCGGGATCTTGCATCGCCGAGGCTCTGAAGAGCGTGTTCGACTCGTCTTCTCGAAAACCGAGTAAATTGAGGGTGGACAAGGGAAAGGAATTCTACAACAAGGACGTTCGTCGATTGGTAGACCTCTACTCGATCGAAAACGAAGAGAAAGCCAGCATGGTGGAACGTTGGAATCGAACGATGAAGGAGAAGATGCACAGATACTTCACAGCGAATTTGACCAAGAAATACATATACGCTCTGAACGGTCTGGTCAAAGATTACAACAACACGCGACACAGATCGATCAAGATGACTCCCGCAGAAGCTAGCGATCCTCGAAACGAAAAACGGGTCTACGCAAATCTATAACCCGAGAGATCTAAGATCGGGAAGAAGTCTAGAATGCTGAAATTTGCGGTCGGCGATCGAGTGAGAATCTACGCTTATAAGAAGCACTTCAAAAAGGGTTATACTCCTCGATGGACCTCGGAAATCTTCGTGATCATCAAAATATTTCACACCGATCCGGTGACTTATGAAATCGAAGCTTTGGATGGAGAAGAGATCATCGGAAAGTTTTACGAACAACAATTACAGAAGACGAAGTTTTGATGAAGAACACAAAAATTTTTTTTTTATTTACTATCTTTGACATTTTCTTGTTTACACACATATATGGGGAGCGCGGTGGCTCAGTAGGTAGAGGTGCAGGCTGCAAGCCGAGAGGTCCTCGGTTCGAATCCCACCTGCGGCAACCGCGTTGTGTCCTTGGGCAAGACACTTCATCTCCATTGCCCGCGTGGGGGCACGATGACGCCGTGTACTAAGGTGTACTGCACATCGATGGTACGCATGTCTTCAACCAATCTAACCCTGCCTGTGCTACAGTGCGGAGTTACGATGTTGGGGAGCTGGCAGCTGCTCGTCGTTGCTCGGTGGTTCTCTCCGGGTACTCCGGCTTCCTCCACCCGTCAAACTGTCACAGTCATGATTAGCCATTGTGCATAAATATGTGACCTTAAACATCAATAAATAAATATAAATAACACACATATATACATAAGAGAGAAAAAAAAAATAATAATAAAAAATAATTAAAAACTATTTTTTTAGATAAAGAAAGCAAGTGAATTAATAAACAAAAAAAAACAAAAAAACTAAAAATCCTTTAAAATGACAAATATACTAGATATAGCACAAAGCATAGTGAAAGATGAAAGTATTCAAGAATATGAGGTTCACGAATACGAACCGGTAACCGGAACGAGTTTGAACAATGCGGGAGAGATAAGAATCAACATCGAAACTCAAGATCTATTCGTACATCCTAGCGAGAGTTACATAGTGATCATAGAATCCAAGGAAGATGGGAGCGACTACGCCGACGACGACACGGTTACTCTTGCCAATAATGGCATCATGCATCTATTCAGTAACATAAAATACATGCTATCCGGACAAGAGATAGAATCTGTTTTTCATCCCGGTCAGGCCACCACGATGTTCAGACTCTTGACGTATCCTGATGATTTTTCGAAATCCAGAGGACTTAATCAGTTGTGGGTGAAAGACACTATAGGCCCTGCTAGCGCAGGCGCCACCGCGATATTCGACTACGTCGTCAAGACGTCCAGACCTAAAGGAAAGTTTTCGTTCAGGATACCTTTGAAACACATCTTCGGATTTGCAGACAATTACAACAAGATCATGTACGGATTCAAACACAATCTGACGTTGATTCGAAAAGGAAATGACGATGCAATAGTGAGACTCACCGCGACCGGTGCGGGTAAGATAACTCTACACAAGATATCGTGGTTCGTTCCGCACGTGGAGCCTTCGATCGATGAGAAAGCGTTCTCTAGAAGATCATAGAATCCAAGAGTAAATTACCCGTGGGATTTAGAATGAGACAGTGCAACACGGCTAGCATTCCTCCCTCCACGAATCACTTCGATTGGAGATTGATGGTGAAATCCGCTTCTGAGAGACTGCGTTTCATCGTGGTTGCGTTTCAGACCGATAGGGACGGGTCTCAGGAAAAGAATGCGTCGCTGTTCGATCACTGCCATTTGAGAAACATGCAAGTGTTTCTGAACACCACGAGATATCCGGCAATCGATTACAACGTGTCGTTCGACAAGAACGATTTCTCCAGACTGTATGGCGACGCCGCTGATTTTAGAAAGAAGTATCATGGTCTAGACGAATTGATGAGCAATCCCAACATATCTCCCGGCGAATACAAGTCGATGTATCCCATGTTCATGTTCGACGTCAGTAAACAGAGTGAACGACTCAAGAGTAGCGTGTTAGACATTCAGATCAAGATGCAATTCGATAGGAACGTGCCGAGAAAAACCGAAGCCTTCGCCCTGGTCCTGTCGGACAGAGAATTACAATTCGAATCGGACGGAAATAAGATGTCGATCATTCGATGAGAGACGAGTGTGTGAAAAAAAAAATAAAAAACAAAAAAAAAATAAAAAGTAATGAGTAATTATTAAAAACAAAAAAAACAAAAAAAAAAAGAAATAAAGTAATGTGATCTAGAGAGATTGAACATCTCTCTATATCTCATTACTTTTTTTTTTTTGTTGGTTTTTTTTTTGTTTTTAATAATCACTTATTATTTTTTTTTTTAATTCATTATTTTCCACGCGTTCACTGTTTGTTCAAAGGATCCAGTTCGATCAGTAGACTCACCACGGAAGTGGCGGCATCGGGATTATTGGTTTTCGTGACAAAATTAATCCTGTCTCCGGCGTTCACTTTGAGAGGATTGCCAAACGTGCTAACATTCGCGTGTTGATTCTCAGTCTTTTCGACGCTGTATCTCTTATCGCTCTCCACACCATTCACCATGAGATTGACGACCGCTCTGTTATTCAAATCCGAGGAAGCCAGACTCATTCGAAGGATTTCACCTCCCAACAGCATGGGATATCCAACCTGACAGTGTTTCGATCCGCTACCTCCATTTCCGAAAGACCACTCGGCTTTTCCCTCATCTAAGGTGCCGGCCTCTTCGGCCCACACGGTGATCAATTGTCTAGCATATTTGACTTTCTCCACCACCGAAATCAGGGTGCAGGCATCCGTCATGTTCACGGGATCCGGTAGATTCGTGAGCGCGTGTCCACCCATGTCTAGTTTACCTTCCATGATGTTGCCCTTTCTCCAGACCGAGTTGTCGTCCATGTACTTTCTGCTTACCGCGCTGGAATCGAATTTGGGATCGTGATCGAGACCAAATAAATTGTGACCGTTCATGCTGATGCCACCCTCCATGGTTCTGCCAGATTCTTTGTTCAGGTAGAGATCATCCACTTGCGATTCTAGGTATTCTTGCAATTGTATCACAGAAGAATCTACGTAGCCCTTGTTGACTGCGGTTGAGTCCGCATCCGTGTTGTCGATCTTCGACAGATTCAATATCTTTGGAATCCCGCATTCAGATCCGATTTTATTTCACGTCCGTCAGACTTTCTCTGTTCCAGATCTACGTAGTGTTTGGTCGCCACGTCCTTGGGATTCGTGGGAGCGGCCACGTTCGTTATCTTGTTAGAATTGGCGTTCAATTCCGAGTGCATCGTTTTCGTAACGTATTTTTTTCTCAGGTGTTCGCTGAATCTCGCGTGAGAGTCATCCTCGTATCTCTTGATCGCGGCATCGGTGGGATCTACGGGATTCGCGACGTTCGGCGTTCCCCCTGTCGACGTATTTTTAAATCGGCGTTCCCCCTGTCGACGTATTTTTTAGTCGCAGCATCTGCGAGATCTATCGGCTCGGGAAGATTGTAGAGCTTCTTATCGTTCATGTTCAAAGGTTTTTCTCGAGGTTCGTATCTCCGAACATAACGCTCATCCAAGTTGGCAACGTCGTAACCATCGTCGACTTCGACTTTTGTTGTTTAGAAAAAATGTGTTCAAAACGCAGTTTATTAAAAATGAACTATGTTATTTTATTTTTCGTTTTTTATTCGATTAAAATTTTTTTAAAATAATTTTTTATCTTTATATATACTATAAAAAAAAAAAATCTCTCTCTAATGTAAGTCATTGAGAATGTCTTGAAATTCATCTCCTTCAGACCATCTCTTGAGAACGTAGAGACACAGGTGACCGCAAAACACTTGATCTGGTGATTGCACTTGATCCGTGTTGTAAAGAACCATCGATTTGTTGAAATAGTTCTTTATTTCTTTCGGCAGCGAGATTCCGTAGCTGTCAAAATAATAATTCTTCTTCTTCCCGTTCTTGAACCACGCCACCCAGTGAGTGCCTTCACCCGATGAATCGTCTAGATTTAAAATTCCGCATTCCGATTGTCGAGGTCTTCTCTTCGGCAAGGCATCTCTGGAAAACACACCTAGAAAATCTTTGATTTTCAAATCTTTTGCTGCATTCAACAGATCGATGTTGGATAGGGGTTCGTTGGGTAAGACGACACCTTCTACGGATATCTTTATTTTCTTATTCATAGATGCGTATATATTTTTTTTTTTTTTAATTTATTTTATTATAATTCACTAAAATGACATTATTTTTTTCTATTTTTTCTTTTTCTTTTTAAACTAACTCTATCGACTTCCATAATCTTGAATCCGTCTAATTCCTTGACTTCTATAATTTTGGGTTCATCTAATTCTTCTTGATTTTCTGGAATCCTATCATCCACAATCGTATCTGGAATCTTATCATCTGCAAGCGCATCTAGAATCCAATCATCTCCATTCATATCGTCTAAAATTAGATCCACAGTCCAATGTCCGAGTGCCAAAGTGCTTATTTTATCGTCTAACATGAATCTCTTGTCGTCGTCGGCCGTCAGCGAAATCTTGTTGACTATTTCGGTATACAAGTCGTGATTTTCACTTCAAATCGATTTCATAGTCTTATACACTGGACCACTTCCTAACAGACAATCTTTATACTCTTGGAAAGAGATGTTTTTCTTCACCACGCACGCTTTAACTCCTTTGCACTTCTTGATCTCTTCATCATCTTCTAGACGATAAGCATAGAGTTTGGGTCTCAAGCCCACGAATTCGATGATCTGTTTACCGCCGCTCTTGTCCTTAAATTTACCCAACACCTTCTTGTTGTCGTTCGATTGAATGTTGGATGGGTGATCGACGGGATAATTGCTCATGTCGAACCAATCGGTCACGTCCGGAGATATGTCTCGGTAGACGTCTTTCGTCTCTATCTCGTAAACTAAACTGTCCGTGTCGGTGAACAGTAGTTTGGATTTGTCACCAAATTTTCGTTTGAGGTAATCGTAGTGAAACTCATACATCAATCGCTTGCTAACATCTAAGATGATCGGTCCAAGATAATACGGTTTGTCGAACTTCAGATGCGTCTTTTGCATGTGAACGGCCACTAGATTTTCGCCAAATATGGTTCAATGTTTGTAATTGGGTTTCGCCACTAATTTTTTTGCTTTTTTCTCAGACGTGATGAGTCGAACGTCGGTTCTCTTCCTGATGTTTTCCATCGATTTGCCGTACATGCAGTTGTTCATGAGTTTGAAGAAATCTTTTTCGAAATCGTTCTCGGCTCGGGTTCTGAGATTCGTGTTGAGATCGATGTATTTTTTCATCCAAGGCTCTTCGTCGAATCGAATGATGCGATGTATGTCGACTAATTTCATCCTGTAATTGACGTACTGTTTCAAATTCTCACTGTAGACAACGTAGTTATGTTTGTTAAATAAATTGGGAATGAGTTTTTCCTCGTCTCCTTCGTTCGGTTCCATTCATTCGGGAGCCAGCGGATAATCGTTGTGTGGATCGTGTAATTCTTCCGGATAGTTCAAATCGACTTCTAAAATGCAAGGATAGTCTCTCCATTTTTGCATCTCTTCCGGTTCCTTCACCCATTCGAAATTTCCAATCGGTAAAGGATGACTCATAGCCCAACCGTACAGATTATTGGTGTCCCAATATTGTATGTATTTAGTCGACCGTTTCGAATCGAAACCTTCTTTCATGTAGGGATTGTTAGCCTCAGAATGTCTGTGAGAGATCATTGAGACGCCACCTCTCGCAGCCCTTTCAAACATGAGCAACATGTCCACGTTGGATAATAATTCCAATTGGACTTCGGTGGTCTTCAACAAAGCATCCCACGGCAGACCGGGTGCGGTGAAATACCAAGCGGGATCCAGATCGTAATTTCGACGACAGACGTCTCGAAAATTTTCGAACACATCTGCCAAGAGCAGAACGTCGGTCTTCAGATAGAGATCGTGATAATCTCTCATGGTTTTCATATCGAATGATTTCCACACGTTTTTGGCGTGTTCGTAATTCTCGTCGGAAATGTCGGATTCGTATAATTTCGAATAAAAAACATCTTTCCAAGGTAGTGCGGTGTCTTCGAATGTCTTTAGATCGTTCATGTAATCGTAAGGATAGACTCCTTTCCTCAACATGACGTCTACTCGTTCTCCGAAATGTTCTCTCGTGATTTTAAATTTATCCTTGCTCATGTTATCGACTAATTTTTCCAGAGCGGTCGACATGAATTTAAAAGTGTCGATGAAACGTATGCATCTACGAATGGATTTCGTTTTTTCTTCCAACGTATTTCCGTCGATTACTCTTTTCCTCTCCATGAGCTTCCATGAAGGAAATGTATCTTTCTTCGCTGTTTGCGATGCAATTTAATTCTTCGTGTGAGGTGCTGAGATTTTTCACGAACAGATGACTGTCATAACCCGAGAGATTGTGAAACATCACCGGATAGAAAGCGGCGTCTCGATATTTTAAATTACACTTGCTGTGAGCCGGACTGCGATACAGACCCGTGTAATGATCTTGATCTCTGACCTTCTTATTTTCCTCCGAATTCTCGTCGAACGATTGTCTGCATATGTGACATTTGGTGGCTCTGTTATTTTCGTCCTGCTGCTCTCGCGTGATGATCATTTTCGCCAGAGTTTTGAATTTGTCGTATAACATTTGAATTTTCAATTCTAACTCTTCCACGAACCTTTGTGCCACGTCGTCGTCTTCGCGCTGTTTCGTGTAGGTGAAGGGACCCATGTCGTGTTGCGAGTCAAAAGCGCATTTCATGTAAATGCAATAGCCCAAAGGTATGTGTTTTTGATATCTTTCGACGTAACTTTGAAGAGCGTTGGGTTGACAGGAACTCATTTTCGTGGTGAAACATTCGAAATCGGCGTACACGACGAATGGTACTTTTAACCTTCTGTTGTGATTTTCAAACTTCACGATGGTGTTGGGTTTGGGCATTTCGACGGCGACACCTTGATTTTCGTTGCAATATTCCTGATGTTTCGCTAATGATTTTTCAGTCTTAAACATGTTCATGCAGTTGCAACATAAAGATATCGTATGTCCATGATTATTATTTTGTTTCGACAGTAATCGGGTCGGATGTTTAACCCAACAATAATGACAATTGTCACCATTCGAAATCGATAATAAAATAATCGTCTTTTCTCTTCCGCGATACGAAGTCCATCTGAGAGGATAGATCTTTTGAATTTCGTCGTCGTATCCCAGGACGTTCACCGCTACGGTGGGATTTTGAACCTCGAAACGTTCGATATGTTTTAACTCTGCTGGAAAAGTCACTCCGGTCCAATCGAGATTTTTAGAAGTTTCCTCGTAACGAGAAACTCTATCGGTGTGTATTTCGACAGGGTATAAAGTGGAGGTGACTGCCCATTTAAAACACTGATCATCTTTATTTCTCACGTTGACCACAGCGTGTTTCTTAGTCAAGAAATACGGTAATTCCAAGTAGGAAGATCCTTTCAACGGTTCGTTTTTAGTCATGTGAATTTCGAGTTTCAACACCTCACCGAACGTCCAATTACTACCTTCATTTTGATAATTCATGAGAGACGTCAACATCTTGTCTTTCATCTTTTCGAAAACGTCCGATAGATCTGAACCTGGAAATACGGGTTCAACGTTAGATCTGAAATATGCATTTTTCACGATGCTCTCACCGGACTTCACGTCGATTTTATTCATTATGCAATGGAGTATCATCTTAATTTTTAATCCCAAGTTCGTGTATTCGTGAAACAAATCCAATACTTTTTTCTTCACCCGTTCCATGAACAATTTCGGATCGACTTTCTTCAACGAGGGAATCACGTCGAAAGTTTTAAAAATGTCTTTGATCGCACTCTCCCATTCTACGGGTTTCGATTGGAATAGTTCCGCAACGAGTCATCTTACATATTCTTCTCCTTTCTCTTCGTCTATTGCTCGTTGAATTTCGCTCGATATATCTCATTTGTCTTGAATCTGAAGTGCATCACTCGTTTTCATTTTAGTTTTTCTTTTCTTTTCTTTGGAAACTTGATGTTTTTCAACGGCTTTTCGTTTAGTCGTCTTCTTATTTTTCACAACCGGTGCATCTTTTGACGTCGTTGCTATCGACATTTCGTTTGCCTTTCTAGCGTTTCGCAAATATTCTTGTATGACTTCAATTTTTTTTGATTTAGTTCTATGCTTTCTGAAATCTGAAATTTGTAATAGATTACAAATCTCGTTTAACTGAGATATGGTTTTCTCATTTAAATTTACCATTGTTTTATCTTTTTGCTTCATTTGTAAGAATATTTTTTTTTTTTGGAATTTTGTATTAAATAATTTGTTAAAAAAGTTTTGCTTTTTTACTCTTTATATATAATGGAAAAAAAAAAAAAGTTGAATTTTAAATTCAATTTTTTTTAATACAAAATTAAAATATACATTATTTGTAAGAATTCATAAAAAAACCAAATAATCGATCATGACAACAACACCTAAAAGATGCGAATTGAAATTGAAACGAGACGAAAGGTATGAGAAATCCAGTTTTAATATCTATACATTACAACCACACGATCCCATCGAATTGAATGAGGTCGAGATGGTGGACTTAGAGCGCTACTACCACAAATATCGAATGTGTTTGAAAGTGGATGAAGCCATGCTCGATTTGTTTTACGAGTACCAAAGCGAACTGTTGATTAATATCATCGTCGCCAAAGACAGAGAATTCGACAGGGGTGATTTATTGTTGTCCTATGGAGGTTACATATATCCAATAATCTCACCCAAACTCATGAAGAAATCGGGTGGTGAGAGCACATTCGCCTATGAAAAAAAACTCAAAAGAGTAAAGATAAACATTCACACCATTTTCGTATGTGGAAAAATGACGAATGTCAACTTGCTAATAACGGACTTGGAAATATAAACAACAGAGAGATTGAAATTAAAAAAATTAACTTTTTATATATATAAAGAGAAAAAAAACTTTTACTAAAAAAATTTTACATTAAAGAAAATTAAAAATTAAAAAAACAACTTTTTTATATATATATATAAAGAGCAAAAAAAATAACAAACTTTTTTTAACAAATTATTATTTAAAATACAAAATTTAAAATATACATTATTTGCAAGAATTCGTAAAACAACAAAAAAACAAATAATCGATCATGACGACAACATCCACGACGGAATCTCGACATAAACGCCGACGTTGTTTAATAAATCGTTATTCTCCAAAAAACCAAGAAGAAAAAAATCGTAATTTATATTTACGCGTTTCGAAAAAAAAAGATACGATTTGCGATAGAAAATCGAATCGTAATACTATTAGTGAACAAAAATTAATCGACAATGTCGTTCGAACTATTAAAAAAGAAGAAGAAGGTTCAAGACAAATAGAACTCTTACAACTTTTACGCGAAGTCTCGCACGAGGTTCAAAACAAATTTCCATGAAGCAGACGCGCGTTATAAAGAGAAAAAACAAATTTTCACATTAAAGAAATTAAAATTAAAAAAACAACTTTTTTTTTTTTTTATATATATATAAAGAGCAAAAAAAATAACAAACTTTTTTTTAACAAATTATTATTTAAATACAAAATTTAAATTGAATGAAGCAGCGCTCGATTTGATTTACGAGTACCAAAGCGATCTGCAGAACATCGTCATCGCCAAAGATAGAGAATTCGACAAGGACGATTTGTTGTTGCCCTATGGAAATTACATATTTCCAAACATCTCATTCGAACTCATGAAGAAATTGGGTGGTGAGAGCAAGTTGACCGATGTAAAAAAACTCAAAAGAGTAAAGATAAACATTCAACACGTTTTCGAAAAAGGAGAAGACACGAGCATCAACATGCTAATAACGGACTTGGAAATATAAACAATAGAGTGATTGATTTTTAGCGAAGAAAAAATGAAAAAAAAAAAAAAAGTAATGAGATCATCTTTAGATCTCATTTATTTTTTTTTTTTTTTTTTTTTTTTTTTTTTTTTTTTTTTGTTTTCCTTCTTCTTCACTATCATCATGATATATTATAATAACGTTTACTTTTCTCTCAAATTTCAGCATTGATTCTTCTTTTTCTGTTTTTTTTCTTTTTCTTTGTGATGTGATACGTTCATGGTAACATTTTTGTTTATCCGAATCATAATTATGAACGAATGTTGTGCATCTCTTGGTAACACTCGCATCATTACCATTCACTTCTGAAGGTAGTGGTGACTGTGGAAAGCATTGTCTCATTCTCAACCGTATATCCCGCGCTTTATATATCTCTTTCCTTAGATATCCATCATTAGCGTCTAACCATTTTTTTATTTCTTCGCTCTCTGGCTCGCGATGTTCGTCATTATCATCAAATTGTTTCTCCACCTTTTCATCCAGGTGATAAATTTGTTTCTCCACCTTTTCACCCATTTTAAATATATTATTTTATACTTTCTATGATTTTATATATTTTATATAATTTTATATTTATAATAACATATTCAAAATCGGTATGTTCTTAAATGGCGAATTCTCACCGAGCAACAAACCCTTGCCGTATCGCTTGACGTTCCATCCACTCTTCACATAGAGACCGTTTCCTCTCAGAGAGTTGCCACCTCTAACGGGTTCTAGATACAATCCTTTACCGCTGTCGTCTACGTGAACGTGACACATGGCTCCTCCCTTCTTCAAAAACAGTCCGTCGCCACCCATTAATTTCTCAACTCCCGAACTAGCGAGTCCCGTGAGAGCTCCCATGCCGAGAGTCTTTCCGAGAAAGGGTAGCACCTTTGCGGCGAAGGGTAATGCTTTTGCGGCGATTCCTGCCAATAGCGGTAGGAAACCGCCTTTCATTCTCAAATTGTATCTCAATTGAGCGGGACTCAATCTCACCGCCAACCCTCTTCCATCGCGAATCGCTTTCTCCATCCTTTTGATTTGACTTCTGGTCCAGGCGATCGAATCCTGTCTGCCTCTCATCAGATCTTCGTGAGTGAATTTGAATCTCACCGCCTCGCCTCGAGTTGTTAAAGCTCTCTTAAGTTTTTTCCTCTGTCCTGCGGATATGTTCACGTTTTTAACCACGTATTGTGTCATAATTCTGTTTGTTTTTTTTAAATATATTTACTTCAGTTGTTTCTTGTTTAATAATTATATTAAAATAATTTTGTAAAAATTAATATTACCGTTTATTTTATTTTTGTTATCTATATATATAATATTTTTTTTTTTTTGCTTTTTATATTTCTCTTATGTGAAATCATATCGTCACTCTCTCTCCGCGAAGATCTAACAGTTCACCATTTTGACCCGTCAACGTGGTTTTGAGACTATACAACGTGTCTAAAATCACTGGTAGATAAACTAAATTTCGAGGTCGCTCCACGATCTTATAACCCGGCGACACGTTTGGAAAGAAGGAATAGATCGTCGGCTGAGCGCTACCATTCACGTAGCTTCCAGCAATCACGTCCACGTTCACCAGAATGCTATTAACAGCGAGAATGTCGACCGTATTTTCAGATGCCGCGTGGCCTCGATACATCTTTCGATCAAATCCCAACATCTTGCCTATAGAATCGTCCGTGTTGAAATCCACACGAAAATTATCTTCCAAATCCAACATCGTCTGTAAGATATTAGGATTGGGAGCGAGTCTGATCTTGTTGCTTTCCTTTCCATCTGTCTTCAATCGCGTCTGAATGTAATGGTTCAAATCGTCTATGCCGTAACTCCCTTTGGGAATTCGAATCTCCAACCAATCCACTCCGTCGGAATACTTGAATGAGTTATTCTTTTCGGTGACGTTGGGAAAGGAATAATAAGTCTCCAGATTCACCAACACCATCTCGTAACTTTTCTCTCTATTCAATTCAATGGAAGGTTCGAATTTCATAGCGAATCGAGTCGAATTGCCACTCACCACGATTTGAATGGATTGTTTCGCAGCCGTATTCTCGGCTATCCGTTCTAACAATTCTCCATGTTCGAACATTATATTTTAATTTTATTTTATTTTTTTTTTATTCAAAACTAATTATTTGAAGATTTATTATTTTTCTAATTTTTATTTTCACGCTCTATCTTATTATTATCACCATCGGGAACATAAAACTTGTCGAATCCACACCGATATTTTCCGCGATTAAATTCGCTCGTCAAATCGATCACGATGAAATTGTAAAGTCCACCATCCCAAACCCTCTTGCAGAATCTCCTGAATTCGACAGCGCTCATGTCGTTTGCGACGTGATCGCTGTAGATGTGATTGAGATTCTTGAGATCTTGGCGAAAGAGACATAGAAAATTAGCGTTCTCCCTTATCGCCTGTCTGGGCAATCGAAAATAATTCTGCAACAGGTAGAAACAGTCCACGTTGCTGTGTCGACCCCTAACGTAATACGATTTGCATCAGTTCTGTCTCTCCAAAAGCAGATCGTCGAAAATCATGAGATTCTTATCTTCCGATTTCAGTTCTCTAGGATCCGGAACGTCGCTAGCGTTCTCATAAAATCGACACTCGATGTTCGAAGATGCATTTCTCTTCATCAGCTCCGTCGCCACGCCGTCCAAAATGGTCGAGAGCGGAGCTCCACACTTGTCGAATTCCTCCCTACTGTCAAAGATTCTGGCTATGACGTCCTTGGGCAATCTGCGATCCATGCACTCTCGAAGCAATCTGTATTCGGGTTGAAACAAGCTCTTGCCAAACACGAACAATCTGTCGTAATCCAACCAGTCGGGTCGGGAAAACAGATTCATCAACAGATTGGTCTTTCCACAATTCGATTTTCCCACTATCAAACCTCTTATGCTCTTGGGAAAGTACTCGTTATTCAACCTCTTGGTCGCGGCGTCGTTCCAAGACATATCTTTAATGTTCATCTTTGTTTTATTTTTTTTTTTTTGTCTGTTATTTTAGATTCTTTTCAAACACAATTTTTTTTATGTTTTTCAAACTCTGTTTTTAATGTTTTTATTATTATTATTTGTTTATATCGCACCGTCGCGAGTTCTCTTCAATCCGGATCCACTTGTCATTTTGGCTAAATCTTGTATGGGCACCACGGCATCCTTAAAATCTTTCCAACTTTTTGGCGTTCGCTCTAACGCAGCTCACTTCGCCGGCAGACTGATCAACTTGTCGATCAATGCGTCAGCTGCCCTCTTGCCAGCCACAGAAGCTATCCTACCACTGGCTTCGGGAGTGGCTTTCTTACCAGCATCCAAAGCCGTCTTCTTACCGACCTCAAACGCGGTCGATGCAAGTTTTCTACCCGCATTGCTCGTGAATGCTCGCATTATAGAATCGACGATGCCAGAACTGCCTTGAACGTAAGTCCTGACGTATCCCCTGTTCTTTATCACCAACATATTTTATTTTTTATGATATATTTTTTATTTATTTATTTTTTTTCCCTGGTAAATCGTTTTGTCGTTTTTAAATACTTTTATTATTCTAGTGTAAGAATTTACTGTTTATTTTTGCTTGTTTGTTTGTTTGTTTCTCTCTCTCTACTTATTATTATATTCACATCAATCCTTCAATTCGTTCATCAGCCTTTTATACTGGTTTTTATTCAAAACCTTCTGTCTTAACAATTCGTCAGATATGGCAACTATCTGATTATCTAATCCCATGTTACCAGCCCGTCTGCTCCCCATCAACAAACTCAATCTCTGAGACAGAGCGTCGGGATCGCTCGGAAGAAAAGTAGTGATTTTCACCCCTTTGCCAGTCACCGATTCGACGAACTTCTTGTTCATCTCCCATATGGGTTTCACCACTTTCGTCCATTTGTAACCTCTGTTGGCTTTAGGTATCATCTCTCTGGCATCGTTATTTCTCTTCATGGCGTGGGTTTGAACCAGAATGTCTCCGTAATTGTCGAAATCCTGATCCGTGTAATCGCTAGGCTTGTTGTAAAGGAGCAATCTCCACAGACCATCAGTTACTTTATATTTATTCGAACCCACGATCAATTCGTCATTATCCATTTCCACCTCCGTATCACCTACAAAAGTTCTACCCTCAGAATCCGTATAAATTCCATACGAGTGATCTCTCTTACCACCATCATCATCGGACGATGCGATGCTACTAGTGGTGATAGTCGAAGCCGTATCATCAGACTCGCTCATATCTGTTTGAATTCCCGTGGGAACGTAATCCGGTGTAGATTGAACGGAATACCGATTTCTAAAACTAGGAGGCAACAAACCCATTCTCAAAGAACTCTCCTTTATGGGTCTCAATTCTTCGACTATCTCCTTCCTGCTTCGCTCTTGACCCTCCGTCACGGGTTTAAATATTTTTGTGGCTTCGTGTCTGAGTTCCATCTCACCGAGACGTCTGGTCCTATCAGCAGCCTGAATCGCCTTCTTAGAACGTAAATACTCGTCTAAAATTCAATCTCGGCGTCTAGGATCCATCTGGAAAAACATCTTTCGTTTTAATTGTTTTTATTTATTTTTCAAAATTAAATGTTTAATTATATTTTAATGTTTTTGTGTTTTAACTCTTTCCGTCTTAATATAATATATAATAATCTGAAAATATTCACATCTCAAACTGACTGTGTTAATTGATGTTTAAAAAAAATACGTTTAAACAGTACATGACAAACCGGTTTCTGATTTAACGCATTTTTTGACAGTGGTGTTTACATTTTGTCAAAAGATCTTCATTCATTCACACATCAATTCATCGAGTGTCGAATTAAGAGAGAATCCTTTTTTTGATGACTGCGATTACTATCATGAATATATTAAAAAAATTTACCACTCAAAACCTAATTGAGCAGAAAATGCGTTTTAAACATTCCGTAGGGAATTCTCCTAATAATATCATAAAATGGGAAAAACCCACCGCCTCAAAAAAAACAACAATTGCGGTTCTAAATCATCTGTACCAAAGCAATTGCGGATTCTGGACCGCTGGTCTAGAACTGCAAAAACTGTTTTTTGATGATGACCCAGAATCTTTTGCTTTCGATCGCGTTCGCCGACGATGGATCGATGGGTCTGATCTGCAATGCGAACGTCGACGAAAAATTACGTACAAGATACAACTGAAGATGTACGATTTCACCCCTTTTTTTTAAAAACGCACGTTCACCACGAGTATTTGAATGCTAAAAGCGCGATCTAGGGAGTCGCGACTGTACATGGGCCGATTCAAGACCATGTGCAGTTTTTGTGAACAAGCATGTGATTTAACACTGAATTCCACGTTGGTGAACGCATCGTGTACGTATGTTGTACATGTACATGTACAAGTGGTCGTAAATCGGCCTTTTATACCTACTGACAGTACCCTTATGGGAAGTCTCAAATCTGCCAAGGGTTAAACTTTTAATAATAACATATAGAACAAAATTTGTCATACTTTGTTATAGAAAACATTCAGAGCTCAAGCAATTGAAAATGGAGTAAATCGTCACCCAAACTTACCAAATTCTGAAAAAAATGGAGTTTTTTTGGACGGTACCTACTTTTATGCAACCAGAATGGGATAGGGTTAAACTTTACAACTAAACTTACAACAGCAAATGTGCTCGGTAGTCATTTGTGAATACGTACACGAAAAGTGTTTGAAATTAACCCCTTTCCAAAATGATGGAAAAAGCAACCAAAGTTGGCTAATTTTGGCATTTTCAAACGGTACTCTTATTCTCACCCTCATTGTGCTTGGGGGTTAAATCTGAGATTAAAAAGTAAACAGTAACTTTCTTCTGCAATCATTGTTGCATCTATCCAAACCAAAATAATTGTTACAACGACCTTGTTATTAGAGCAATTTGCCCTTGAATTTGGTCAATTTTGAAGAAAAATTCTATATGCATGTCATTTCTGGCCAGTGGGGGTTAAAGTTGAAAGATCTGAGTGGTGATTGTGGTGTATCATATTATACTCTAAATGTGTGGAAAATTTGAGCTAAATAACTGTAAACAATTTTGAGACATTTGAAAAATGGTGAAATTTTGAAAGTTTTGGCAGAATGTTTTGAAAATACGCGTTTTCACAGATATAACGATACTGCATTTCACGAGATTTTATGACATTACATAAGTGTGCCAAATTTAGTCAAAATCGTACAGCTTGTTTTCGAGCAGTTCAACAGACAAAATTCAGGGAGGAAAAAAAAAATAGAGAAGAAAAATTTTGAAAAAGAAGAATAACAATAGTCTTTCCCAAACTGGGTTCGGGAAAGCCTAATTAAAATATAATGTTCGAACAAGGAGAATTGTTAGAACGGATAGCCAAGAATACGGCTGCAAAACAATCCATTCAAATCGTGGTGAGTGGCAATTCGACTCAATTCGCGACGAAATTCGAACCTTCCATCGAATTGAATAGGGAGAAAAGATACGAGATGGCGTTGGTGAATCTGGAGACTTATTATTCCTTTCCCAACGTCACCGAAAAGAATAACTCGTTCAAGTATTCCGACGGAGTGGATTGGTTGGAGATTCAAATTCCCAAAGGAAGTTATGACATAGACGATTTGAACAATTACATTCAGACGTGAATGAAGACAGATGGAAAGGGAAGCAACAAGATCAGACTCGCTCCCAACCCTAATACCCTACAGACGATGTTGGATTTGGAAGATAATTTTCGAGTGGATTTCAACACGGACGATTCTATAAGCAAGATGCTGGGATTCGATCGAAAGATGTATCGAGGCCACGCAGCATCTGAAAATACGGTCGACATTCTTGCAGTCAATAGCATTCTGGTGAACGTGGATGTGATTGCTGGAAGCTATGTGAATGGTAGGGCTCAACCGATGATCTATTCCTTCTTTCCAAACATGTCGCCGGGTTATAAGATCGTGGAACGACCTCGGAATTTAGTTTATCTACCAGTGATTTTAGACACGTTGTATAGTCTCAAAACCATGTTGATGGATCAAAATGGTGAACTGCTAGATCTTCGTGGAGAGAGGGTGACGATACGATTTCACATAAGAGAAATATAAAAAGCAAAAAAAAAAAATATTGTGTATATATATAAATAAGAAAATAAAATAAACGCAATATTAATTTACAAAAATTATTTAATATATATAATTATCATTAAAACAAAAAAAAACGATTGAACAAAATATATTTAAAAAAAAAAATTATGACACAATACATGGTTAAAAACGTGAACATATCCGCAGGACAGAGGAAGAAACTTAAGAGAGCGTTAACAACACAAGGCAAGGCGGTGAGATTCAAATTCACTCACGAAGATCTGGAGAGTGGCGGTCAGGATTCGATCGCCTGGACCAGAAGTCAAATCAAAAGGATGGAGAAAGCGATTCGTGATGGAAGAGGGTTGACGGTGAGATTGAGTACCGAACAATTGAAATACAATTTGAGAATGAAAGGCAGTTTCCTACCGCTATTGGCAGGAATCACTGCAAAAGCATTACCCTTTGCCGCAAAAGTATTACCCTTTCTCGGAAAGACTCTCGATGTGGGAGCTGTCTTGGGACTCGCGAGTTCGGCAGCTGAGAAATTAATGGGTGGCAGCGGTCTGTTTTTGAAGAAGGGAGGAGCCGTGTGTCACGTCCACATAGACGACAGAGGTGAAGAATTGTATCTAGAACCCATTAAAGGTGGCAACTCTTTGAGTGGAAACGGTCTGTATTTGAAGAGTGGACGGAACGTTGAGCTACTCGGTAAGGGTTTGTTGTTTGGTGAGAATTCGCCGTTTAAGAATATACCGATTTTGAGTATGTTATTATAATGTAAAAATTATATAATTATATAAAATATAAAAATATAAATCATAGAAAGTACAAAAAATAATATAAAATGGATAAAAAGGTTGAAAAACAATTAGACAATAATGATGAATATCGCGAGATAAAGTGCAAAAAAAGATGTGGAAAAACGATTAGCTGCTAATGATGAATATTGCGGGATAGTGTGGGAAAAAGATGTGGAAAAACAATTAGACGCTAATGATGGATATCTTGGGAAAGAACTGAAAAAAGAGCAGGATAGATGGTTGAAATTTAAAAGAATGAGACGTTTTCCACCGTCACCACTACCTTCTGAAGAGAATGGTAATGATGTGAGTGTTACCAAGAGATGCACCACATTCGTTCATAATTATGATTTGGATAAAGAAATGTGTTCTCATAAAAACATAATATATCACAAAAAAAGAAAGGAAGAATCGACGTCGAAATTGAGAAAAAAGGAAACGTTATTATAATATATATGAGCGATTGTGAAGAAGAAGAAGAAGAAGAAGAAGAAGAAGAAGAAGGAAAACAAAAAAAAACGTAATGAGATCTAGAGAGATGATCAACCTCTCTAGATCTCATTACTTTTTTTTTTCTTCTTCTTCGCTAAAATCAGTCTCTCTATTGTTTATATTTCCAAGTCCATTATTAGCATGTTGATGGTCATTTCTTCTCCTTTTTCGAAAATGTGTTGAATGTTTATCTTTACTTTTTTGAGTTTTTTTACATCGATGAATGCGTTCTCACCACCCGATTTGTTCACGAGTTTGAGAGAGATTTTTGGATATATGTAACTTCCGTAGGGCAACGACAAATCGTCCTTGTCAAATTCTCTACCTTTGGTGATGACGATTTTCTGTAGATCACTTTGGTACTCATAAAACAAATCGAGCATGGCTTCGTCCAATTTCAAAGGCATGATATATTTGTCGTGTTTGTGCTCTAAGCCCTTCATCTCAACCTCGTTCAATTCGATGTCATGTCGTTGTAATCTGTAGATTTTATAACCGAATTTCTTACACGTTTCGACTCGTTTCAATTTCAATTCACATCTTTTAGGTGTTGTTGTCATGATTGATTATTTGTTTTTTGTTTTATGAATTATTGCAAATAATATATATTTTTGAATTTTGTATTTAAATAATAATTTGTTAAAAAAGTTTGGTTTTTTTTACTCTCTATATATATATAAAAAGTTGGGTTTTTTTTAATTTTTAATTTTCTTTAAAGTAAAAAATATATTTTTGTAAAAGTTTTTTTCTCTTTATATATAAATAAAAAGTTTAAATTTAACGTCCTTTTTTCTTGTATTAATTCAATTTTTTTTCCCGTTAAGGAACATAAAAAAAATCGATTAATTTCATCAAAAAAAAATTTTTTTGAAGGAATTGAAACATATATATATAAAACAATTTTAAAACTTTTTAACAAATTATTATTTAATACAAAATTCAAAAAAAATATTCTTACAAATGAAGCAAACAAATAAAAAAATGGAAAATTTAAATGAGAAAACCGTACCTCAGTTAAACGAGATGTGTAGAGAATTAAACATTCCACATTTCAGAAATCATAGAACCAAATCAAGAAAAATTGAAGTCATACAGGAATATCGTTTGCGAAATGATGGAAAGAAAAAAATCAAAAGATCGGAAGTGAATAAACTTAAACAGATTCTAATTGCGGAAAAAAATAAGCCGATCACAGTAATGCCTGATGATGGAAAACGAAACGTGGAGCGTGATGAAATTAGAAAGATTATGCGCAAGGAGATACGTAGTTTGCTCGATGAAATTTCAAACGAAATGTTGATAGCAACGACGTCACAAAACGCTTTGGTTGTGAAAAATGAGAAGAAGAAAAAGATAGTAAAAGGAATCGAAATGCCGACGTCGAAAAAAAAAAAAAACGTTTCTGTTGTGAAAAATAAGAAGATGATTAAACGAAAAGCCATTGAAGAACTTCAAGTTTCAAAAGAAAAAAAAAACTAAAACAAAAACGAGTGATGCAGTTCAGAATCTAGACAAACGAGATATATCGAATGAAATTCGATGAGCAATCAACAAAGGGAAAGGAGAAGAATATGTAGCACAACTTGTTATAGAAGCATTCCAATCGAATCCTGTAGAACGGGAGAGTGCGATCAAAGGCGTTTTTAAAACTTTTGACGTGGTTCCCTCGTTCAAGAAAGTTGATCTGAAATTGTTCATGGAACGGGTGAAGAAAAAAGTATTGGATTTGTTTCGCAAACACATGAACGTGGGACAAAAAATTAAGATGATACTCCATTGCATGATGAATAAAATCGATGTGAATTCTGGCGAGAGCATTGTGAAAAATGCATATTTCAGATCTAACGTAGAACCCGTATTTCGAGGTTCAGATTTATCAGATGTTTTCGAAACAATGAAAGACAAGATGTTGACGTCTCTCACGAATTATCAACATGAAGGTAGTAATTGGACATTCGATGAGGTGTTGAAACTCGAAATTCCTATAACTAAAAACGATTCATTGAAAGGGTCTTCCTACATGGAATTACCGTATTTCTTAGCTAAAAAAATGCTGTGATCAACGTGAGAAATAAAGATGATCAGTGTTTTAAATGGGCAGTCACCTCCGCTTTATACCCTGTCAAAATGCACTCCGATAGAGTTTCTCGTTACGAGGAGACTTCTAAAAATCTCGATTGGACTGGAGTGACTTTTCCAATGCAGTTAAAACACATTGAACGTTTTGAGGCTCAAAATCCCACTGTAGCGGTGAATGTCTTGGGATACGACGATGAAAAATGAACAATCTATCCTCTCAGACAGACTTTGTATCTCGAAAGAGAAAAGACAATTATTTTATTATTGATTTCGAATAGTGACAATCGTCATTATTGTTGAGTTAAACATCCGAGCCAATTACTATCGAGACAAAATAATAAACATAAAGGAAAGATATGTTTATGTTGCAACTGCATGAACGTGTTTTGCAGCGAAAAATTGTTAGCGAAACATCAGGAATATTGCAATGAAAATCAAGGTGTCCCCATGGAAATGCCCAAACCCATCACCATCGTGAACTTTGAAAATCACAATAGAAGGTTAAAAGTACCATTCGTCGTGTACGCCGATTTCGAATGCTTCACCGTGAAAATGAGTTCCTACCAACCCGACGCTCTTCAAAGTTACGCTGAAAAATATCAAAAACACATGCCTTCAGGGTTATTGCATTTACTTGAAATGCGCTTTCAACCCGCAACACAAATTGGGTCCCTTCACCTACACGAAACAGTGCGAAGACGACAACGTGGCTCAAAGGTTCGTGGAAGAGTTAGAATCGAAAATTCCAATTTTATACGACAAATTCAAAACTCCCGCGAAAATGATCATCACGCGAGAGCAGCAGGATGAAAATAACACAGCCACCGAATGTCACATATGCAGACAATCGTTCAATGAGAATTCAAAGGAAAATAAGAAGGTTAGAGACCACGATCATTACACGGGTCTGTATCATGGTCCGGCTCACAGCAAGTGTAATTTAAAATATCAAGACGCTGTTTTCTATCCGGTGATATTTCACAATCTCTTAGGTTACGACAGTCATCTGTTCGTGAAAAATCTTGGCACCTTCACCAGAGAATTAAATTGCATTGCGAACAGCGAAGAAAGATACATCACGAAATGGAAGTCCATGGAGAAGAAAAGAGTAATCGACAGAGAGACGTTGGAAGAAGAAACGAAATCCATTCGTAGAAGCATACGTTTCATTGACAGTTTTAAATTCATGTCAACCGCTCTGGAAAAATTAGTCAATAACATGAGCAAGGATAAATTTAAAATCACGAGCGAACATTTTGGAGAACGAGTAGACGTCATGTTGAGGAAAGGAGTCTATCCTTACGATTACATGAACGATCTAAAGAGATTCGACGACACCTCACTACCTTCGAAAGAAGATTTTTATTCGAAATTATACGAATCCGACATTTCCGACGAGAATTACGAACATGCTAAAAACGTGTGGAAATCACCATGCCTGAGATATGGGCGTGACTCACTTTCAAAAATTTTGGCCACACCCACTTTTTTACGTCAAAATGCATGTGTGTACATCAGGAATACTTTAGGGGATCAAAAAATGTGATTTCCAGCAATTCTTGAAAATGCACTCAATGACCCCTAGTTGACCTCTGTCACCTTGACCCATATTTTGAACCTCCTTCGAGTATCGACTCATTTGGTGTTGGTCCCAGGTCTGTAGGTCATACCACGCCTGAGATATGGCCGTGACCCACTTTCAAAAATTTTGGCCATGCCCACTTTTTTTACGTAAAAATGCATGTGTGTACGTCAGGAATACGTTAGGGGGCAAAAAATGTGATTTCCAGCAATTCTGAAAAATGCACTCAATGACCTCTAGGTGACCTCTGTGGCCATGACCCATATTTTGAACCTCCATCAAGTGTCAACTCATTTGGTGTTGGTCCCAGGTCCATACGTCATACCACGCCTGAGATATGGGCATGACCCAGTTTCAAAAATTTTGGCCACGCCCACTTTTTTTACGTCAAATACATGTGTGTATGTCAGGAATACTTTAGGGGATCAAAAAATGTGATTTCCAGCAATTCTGAAAAATGCACTCAATGACCCCTAGGTGATCTCCATGACCTTGATCCATATTTTGAATCTCCATCAAGTGTTGACTCATTTGGTGTTGGTCCCAGGTCCATATGTCATACCACGCCGGAGATATGGACATGACCCACTTTCAAAAATTTTGATAACGCCCACTTTTTTTACGTCAAAATGCATGTGTGTACGTCAGGAATACTTTACGGGGTCAAAAATGTGATTTCCAGCAATTCTGAAAAATGCACTCAATGACCCCTAGGTGACCTCCGTGACCTTGACCCATATTTTGAATCTCCATCAAGTGTCGACTCATTTCGTGTTGGTCCCAGGTCCATACATCATACCACGCCTGAGATATGGGCGTGACCCACTTTCAAAAATTTTGGCCACTCCCACTTTTTTTACATCAAAGTGCATGTGTGTACATCAGGAATACTTTAGGGGGTCAAAAAATGTGATTTCCAGCAATTCTGTAAAATGCACTCAATGACCCATAGATGACCTCCGTGACCTTGACCCATATTTTGAACCTCCATCGAGTGTCGACTCATTTGGTGCTGGTCCCAGGTCTGTAGGTCATACCACGCCTGAGATATGGGCGTGACCCACTTTCAAAACACCCCTACAGACACCCCTGATACCCCAGGAATCTGAAAAACATAGGTGGCCGAGAACTTGTGGTTGTCTATAAGCATGCCAAAAAATCAACGAGATAGGGCAATCCGTTTTCGAGTTATATTGCGGTCAAAAAAGTGATGAGAAGACAGGAGAAGAAGAAGAAGAAGAGAAGAAGAAGAAGAAGAAGAAGAAGAAGAAGAAGAAGGAGAAGACCTGGGACCAACACCAAATGAGTCGATACTCGATGGAGGTTCAAAATATACATCAAGGTCACGGAGGTCAACTAGGAGGTCAATAAGTGCATTTTTCAGAATTGCTGGAAATCACATTTTTTTTTGATCCCCTAAAGTATTCCTGACATAGACACATGCATTTTGACGTAAAAAAGCGGGCGTGGCCAAAATTTTTGAAAGTGGATCACGCCCATATCTCAGGCATGGTATGATGTATGGATCTGAGACCAACACCAAATGATTCGACACTTGATGGAGATTCAAAATATGGGTCAAGGTCACGGAGGACACCTGGTGGTCATTGAGTGCATTTTTTCAGAATTGCTGGAAATCACATTTTTTGATTCCCTAAAGTATTCCTGACATACACACATGCATTTTGACGTAAAAAGTGGGCGTGGCCAAAATGTTTGAAAGTGGGTCACGCCCATATCTCAGGCGTGGTATGACGTATGGGTCTGGGACCAACACCAAATGAGTCGACACTGATGGAGATTCAAAATATGGGTCAAGGTCACAAAGTTCACCTAGGGGTCATTGAGTGCATTTTCCATAATTGCTAGAAATCACATTTTTTGCCCCCAAAATATTCCTGAAATTCATACATGCATTTTTACGTTAAAAAAGTGGGCATGGCCAAGAAATTTGAAAGTGGGTCACGCTCATATCTCAAGCATGGTATGATGAATGGACCTGGGACTAACACCAAATGAGTCGACACTTGATGGAGATTTAAAATATGGGTCAGGGTCAAGGAGGTTCCCTAGGGGTCATTAAGTGCATTTTTCATAATTGCAGGAAATCACATTTTTTTACCCCCCCCCCCCCCCCATCCCCTCCCCCAAAGCATTCCTGAGGTCCATACATGCATTTTTATGTTAAAAAAGTGGGCGTAGCCAACATTTTTGAAAGTGGGTTATGCTCATATCTCAATCGTGGTATGATGAATGGACCTGGAACTGACACCAAATGAGTCGACACTTGATGGAAATTCAAAATATGCATCAAGGTCACGGAGGTCACCTAGGGGTCCGCCTGAAAGAGGTCGCCAAAGTCATCAAGTACGTATTATTCAGAAATACTGGGAAATGAATTGTATTACACCTTAATGCATTTCTAAAGTTTATGAACGTATTTCATCACTCAAATTAGTGGGCAGAGCCAAAAATATCCATTTCTGATTCGAGTATCGAACCCTTTGAATGGTGGTCACATATATGCCTTTTCTGGTTTCTTATAAATAATTGTTCTGATTCCAGTATGAATATCTGTAAATACTGTTAACGAAAACCCATTTCTGATTTGTTTAAAAATATTTTACTCCTGAAAATAAGCCTCCATAAATTCTCTTTTTGTATAGTTTATTCCTGATACTTTAACCATTTTCACACAGACCTGAGTTTACTGGGTGCAGGCAATTCTGTTTCTCTATTTTCAAAATGTGTTTTCAAGGGGTTTGAGTGATTTTACGCAAAAAGCACCCAACAAATGCCGAAGAGGTGGGCGATATAAGGCCCCTTGGGGCCTCTTGTTTCAAATTCCAGTTTTTGCTAATGTTTGGAGTATTATCGCAGTCATGTAGAATGACCGATCAAGTAGTCGTCCCCTGAGTTCCAAAGTGTTCTATGTGCCTACTGACAGCCTACCGGCACATTGGAACTCAGGGGACGTAGTGTTGAACTCGATCAAACAAAATTGAATTGGTTAAAATCGCATTTGCATTATGGAAGAAAATGGCTTCTTGAAATTTTATTATTTGTACGCCAGTGTTCTCAGTTAACCCTTTGAACCCTCGTTTCCTGGAATGGTATCGCCTTTGTGTACACATACAGTGAGATGGGTCAGTCCATTATTAATATACAGGGAGGATAAAATAATCACTACAGTCTGCAGCCGTTTGGCTGGCAGTTATTATTTTTTCATCATTGCCCAGTGTATAGAGACCACATGCAATAAGGCAAAAAATAGGACAAGATTATGCTTTGGAACGAAAAATCGGTCTTACCAGTTCAAAGGGTTAAATGGAGGGTCCTTCACATTACGGGCTTTACACACGTGTGTAATAATACATACGTATGTCAGTTTATTTCAGTGTGTGGAAATGCCATGTGAAAAATTTTACATAAGTATTTAATATTTGCTCCTGGTGATAGGTGGTGCAGATATGCTTTTACACACCCTGCGCAAATGTAATATTTATTTACTGGCGTTTAAAGTCACATACTTCTGCACAATGGCTAATGGTGACCACAACATGGAGATAAAGTCAAGTCTGTTGCTTAGAGGACTTCCACCCCAAGCATTGATGATTTGAACCTATTTTACCAGTAAAACAGAGCTTGTTTATTTACCGCAGTTTCAAATTACCTATACACATCGGCGGGGGTGGGGGGGGGGCGGAAAAAAATTGCAGTACACGATGTCGGGGTGGGATTGGGGGTCAAACGGCTCAAAACCACATTTTTTCCAATCCCTTGCAAATTTTTGTCCTGGTGCCATTTTATGCCAAACTAAACACTTTAAAATGATTTAGAGTAATATACACACATTGTAATCCTATGAGGGGGTTGTATTGATGTGTATGTTAAGCTATCTGGGCCAGCAGTCTGTTTTGAACCAGCAGTCTGTTCGGCCTGGAGTGTCTCGATTTGTATAAATGCATATCCTATCTGTGTATTTAAACATTTCTTATAATCACAGATAATCAAAGGCCTTTTAGGTCCCTCGTGGCACTTAAGAAATGAAGACTTAAGTATATGTAAATTATTTTAACATACATCAAGAATCACGATACAACAGATAGTAAAACAGGTTCATGTAACACTTGGACCAACCGGTGTTAAAATAAAAAAATAAAATTAACAAAAAATTAAAACAAAGCTCTCACGTCGCATTTGGATAAAACAGTCACAACTTTTTTCTTTTTTTTTAAACAATAACTTTATTTCCATAAAATAGAAACTTGGTTTGGCGAACAGGCATGGCCTATTTAAACGCCTCACCATACACATGTATTCAGTCACATTGAAAAAGAACAGGTGCATGTGCAACAGAAAAGTAAATACACAACATTCATAATAATTTTGTATTGTTTCACGATGTAAATCATCCAATGGTATTACCTTTTCATGATATTAGAGGTTAAGTTTCCAAAGGAAGTCACAACTTAAAGGGCCTATGCAAGTTCATGTGTCAAAAAATTGGTTTCTCTAAAAACAATCGGATGACATTCCCTGTGTCAAAATTCCTCTGAAAAATCTCGGGGTCACATAAGAAATGCCCGGAAGCGCTAGAAAATGGTCCTCGACAACCGCAATTTTTACCACATGGATTGTTCTGAGCTTCAAATAGTTTTTTGGTCCCATGCAAAAAACTATTTGAACTTATTTACATGGTAAACAGGCTTTGCTTTATGTTACTTCAGCATCTTGGCTATACCATGACATGCCGGTTTAACGTCGGAGCAAAGACCAAGCATGTGGTTAGTTTACTGGAAAAATCAGGAATGATGCCTGATAATACAGGATATAACCAGCTTAATACATCACAAGTTATGTATTATATTATGACGTATTGACAGAAAAGTCTAGAAAAGTGCTGAAAAAATTGCTTTATTGATGTTAGTGATGGGTGTCCAAAAATTGTTTTTCTTCTTTTTTTTTTTGCAGGATATGCGGTGGGTGTTCAAAATGACCGCAAAAAAATATGCGGAAAATAAGAAAACTATTGCGATTTAGGGGTGTGTAGGTGTCCCGGAGGGTCAAATGCCAAAAAAACAGCATCGTGTACTCCAATTCCACACCACCCCCACCCCCGTACACACGTGCATAAATGTTCATCAGGTGAATGTGGCTTAGCTTCGAGAATAAATGAGAACATTTTATTAGTTACGGGTTAACTTTCATATTTACTCATAAGTATAAGGACCAGTATTTACCAACACTTACTCTTCTCATAAAATTCATACTTCTCCCCATCAAGTGTATATATTTCATTTACTTCAACAGATGATACTGTCGAAGTAAATGTTATAAAAATGTCACTGACACTTCAATGAAGTTTTAAACAGAACGTGCGAGATTTGTGGCTTTTCAGCTTGAGACATATGTTTTAGGCAAGTGGAGTGTTATAAAGAGCGAGATTTATTTATACTGCTGGCGATGTTTAACCTCAATTAAAATTTGTTTGTACTAACTTATCTGGTTTACGTTCCCAAGTTCATAAAATATTCTTAAAAAGATTTGACAATATTATAGTTTACACAACAACTCTAATTCCCGAGTTCCTGTTGTTTTCGTCTTTTGGGTGTCCACTCCCCAATTAACGTTGTTATCAACAACTTGAACTATCCCAAGTCTATACAGGGCTTATATTTGGATAAGAATACGAGAATTTATTTATTTATTTAATGGTGTTCAGGGTCACATACTTATGCACAATGGCTAATCGTGACCGTGATGTAATCGATTCACGCGAAGATTTGCGCAACAAAACCAGTGAGAATCCATGTAGTTCTCGCTGCTAGGATCCACGTGAAAAGAATTTAGTCAAATTAACCCTTTACCTAACATAGCGACAGCAAATTAACCATTACAAGGCTAATTTGCCCTGAAATATCCTTACACTTTGTCAATAAAATTGTACAAATATGGTTATCATTGAAACCGGTTCCAATTACATCCATATTTGTAAGGTTTTTATATTGTTTATTTTTTAAAAAATTTATCAAATTCAGTTTATGCTTTAAAATTAAAAAGTTGTGTTGAGTAAGAGGTTAACATGTGTTATCAGTATACAACAAGGGCTCACACATGGAGGCCTCGTGAGATCCTGGGACACTCTCGCAACCATTTCCGCGAGAATCCAGATGTATTCTCCCAAATTTAGATGAAATATAAGCCCTGCTATGTATGTGTTTGAAGTACACTTTTAACTCTTACGCTGATTTTATGATCATTATCTGTACGTTCTGGTCTGCTCAGATAAAACCTATCATCTGATTAATTGTTGGAAAGGACTCAGAGAGCCCTTTCCAGCAATTAATCAGATGATAGAGTTTCAAGTTTGACATGTTTTTTTAAACTTCCTCGCATACAGGCGTAGATAGAGGTCCTCCATATATGGCTAAAGTGGTCGTGGCAGTAAAAGGGTTAAGACGGTTGTACACTAGATGTGATGCGATGCAAACAGAATGAAAATGATTATTAACTGCAGGTTTGTCACGTCTGAACCTGGAGAAGTATTTGACCATTGTCGAAACGGGTTGTTTTATTGGTAACTGGAGACCAGACAGTCAACGCATAAAGGGACGCCGGCTGGAATGCGGTGTTCCCTTGACTGAAAAGGTTGGACCCAGCAAGCATATAACGTTACCGCAACATAGGTAGTTAGTTATAGGAAGGTTGTATCTAACCACAGCGTCTCCACAACAAGTCTACAATGCTAAAAAAGAAGTTGTTGAATGGTACCAGATAGTTGTGTTGCCGTAACGTTTTCACAGCGTTTCCACGGCGCCAAAAGTAAAACGTTGTTTCCCCGCGGAAACCCCGGGAAGTGAAGCAATGCATATTTACTGTGGCAAACAATCTCTATTTTACCGGTAAAATAGGACCCAGTAACCAATCCCTGAGATGGAAGAGCTCCATGGGTATAAACGATTGGTTGGACTTGACTTTATCTCCATGTTGCCGACACGATTAGCCGTTGTGCAGAACTATGTGATCTTAAACACAAATCAATCAAATTATAAAAAGTTGTTAACCCATGGGGAGGTTGCTTAATTCCAACTCAAGTTGAATCTCCATCAAGTGTCGACTCGAAAGGAATGGTTTCGAGCGCCGAAGGCGCGCAGGGACGGCATGGGGGACAAGCCCCTTTCGACCCTTCTGGTCATTTTACTGCTATAAAACAGGTGCATCAACATGGTTTCTCTGGAAAAACTTGCAGATTACATTCTAAGTGCCTTCGCAGTTGTTTATAGACACTTTAGTCTCCATTCTGTTGCCGTGTCAGTGGTTACATGCTAAAATTATTCTGTGTTGAGTGGGGTGGAACTGCTCGGTCTCGGGACAAACTTTAAAGTCACAGTCGAAGATTCATTTAAAAACAAGACAAGCCTCATATCACATTTGTTATGAGAAACTTTAGTTGAAGACATAACTTATCTTCTGACACAAACGATATATGCTTATACTAATGGGCTTGCAGGAAGACGGCCAATCTGGCCATGCGGCCCAACAGAATATGATTAATTATACAAACAATCAATGGAAAAACATTCTGAACCACAATGATTGTATTCTCTTGAATACAAATTTACTTACTTACGCGGCGGATGCAGCCAATTTGTTAGACAAGGGTTAATCGCTTACTAGGTAGAACCGAGGCTCGTTGTTGTCTATTCGCAAAGAGTCAAAATTGTATGTGTAGTGGCGCACAAGAGCGACAACTCGTTCAAAATCGGAACACTACACATCCCGAAATAAGACCCTCTTGCCCCGTCCGTGTGTCCGTCCAGTGTACCGGCCTACCGCAGCCAACTCGTACTAATGGAATACTCATCAGCATCTTCAACAATTAGCTGAATATTAGTACTAAATGGTTTTGAAATCGTAAAGCAAATTTTCAGTCGTCATCCAATGAAGCACGACCAACGCCGTAGCGCTCAACAATGGGGAAAATGTGCCTGTCGCCGTTTTACGTGCTAAGCCGCTCAATAAAGCCTACATCGCCTCATGTTTTTATTGAAATATGTGAAAAATAGGCTAAACTTCAAAGTGACGCAAAAACGTCAAAATGGTGTTAAATCGGAAAAATCCAACTTCTCCTAATTTTCGGAGCTCTAACTCGTACTAAAATTTCAGAAAAATCCGACGCATTTTAATTTTTGACCATATGACCCTCTATGTCGTCACCTCAGCATTCGGGTACAATGGTTGAGAATTTCCTGGGACGGCATTTTAGATTCGATTTTTTGTGGATATTGTATTCGAAAGTCTGAGCCTAAAAATGAGGTTTAAAATAAAAGGTGAGAGTGCGGTGGCTCAGTGGTAGACTGTTGGACTTCTGTGCTAGAGGTCCCGAGTTCGATCCCCGTCCGGGATGACCCGCGTTGTGTCCTTGGGAAAGGCACTTTATCCCGGTTGCCTACGTGGGGGCATGATGACGCAGTGTACTAAGGCGTACTACACGTCGATGGTGCACATGTCTTCAACCGCTGTAACCCTGCTTGAACGAAGCTAAAACAGAGTTAGAATGTTGAGGAGACAGTTGCTCGTCGATGCTCGTCGATGCTCGGTGGTTCTCTCCGGGTACTCCGGCTTCCTTCACCCGTAAAACTGTCACGGTCCCGATCAGCAATTGTGCATAAGTATGTGACCTTAAACCCCAATAAATAAATAAATAAAAATAAATAAATAAAAGGTACAGAAAAAACAGGTTGTGTGAAATTTTAATTAAATATCGTCTCCTGAGTTCCAGTGTGTTCTATGTGCCTATTGGCACATAGAACACATCCCTGAGTTCCAATGTGTTCTATGTGCCTACTGGCACATAGAACACATTGGAACTCAGGGGACGATATGTCATTGTCAAAAATAGACTAAATTTTGAAGTGACGTAAAAACGTCGAAATCGCACCAAATAAAAAAAAAGCGCTATCTCTTAATTTTGTGAGCTTTTTTGCCCTTTACCGAACGTAACGGCCAAAACCAGCCAGCGCGATTCACACAAATTACCATTCAATTCTCGAGTGAATTCTAAAATTTTAGTACTCACTCGAGTACTAAAATAATTTTTTTTTTCAATTTTTCCTGCAAAAACATAGCTTATGACCCCTCATTGGAACGAGTTCATCGAGCTCGTTCCAATGAGGGTCATAAATTATGTTTTTGCCGCAAAAAATGAAAAAAATAATTATTCAAGAATTCTGTTTGCAAGTGTCGTCTGCCATTCGCGTTAGGTGAAGGATTAACATACAAAAATTTTTAAAAAAAACGACTCATTTTAATTTTTGACCTTAAGACCCCTATGACGTCACCTCAGTGTTCCACCATAAAGGTTGGAATTTCCGGGAACGGCACGACATTTTTAGATATGGCTTTTCGCGTAGATTATATTCCAAAATTCCGAAAGCCTGATACTAAAAATGAGGTTGAAAATTAAAGGTATAGAAAAAGACGTTAAATCGACATCGCTGGTATGGAGTGCGCAAATTTCAAATGAAAATATAAAATCGCAAAATTTTCAAACAATCAGAAAGAAGTTTATGGAGTTTCCTGTGTCATTTGTAAATAGGAAGGCGCTATATGAATCATAAAAGTGGCGTTTTAACCCTTTACCTTACAGGAAAAGCAGACGACACTTGCAAATAAAATTCTTGAAGCACTAATATTTTTATTTTTTGCGTCAAAAACATAGCTTATGACCCCTCATTGGAACGAGCTCGTTGAGCTCGTTCCAATGAGGGGTCATGAGCTATGTTTTTGTGACAAAAAAATGAAAAAGTAATAAAAATTGAATGGTGAATTTTGTGAATAGCGCTGGCCAGTTTTTGCCGTTACGAGTAAAGGGTTAATGAAAATAGGTGAAATTTGGAAGTGACATAAAAACGTCAAAAATGGCGATAAATCGAAAAACAAAAAACGGCTATTTCCTATTTTTTATATTAAATGTCATGAAAATCGGCTGATATTTTATTTTTTTCTGACGTTGGTGCCAAGAACGTCACCCGGAAATTCGGCCATAACCGTTGATAATTTCCCATGTCGGCACGGAGCTAAAACGATAAAAAAGATAGACACAGAGATAAAACGTTAAAAGTGTCATTGCTGTGGTTAAAGGTCAAATATCAGAAAACGAATGCGAAATAGTATAACTTGAAGTCACCATTAATTAGTGTACCAAATTTGGTCACCATAGCTTTAAAAATGTGGCTGTAGTATGCTCAACAAAAAAGGAAAAATAAAAAGTCTGACGATCCGATCATTTTCAAATTTTATTTGTGCCTTTGGTATGATATCTAAATTGGAGTTACCAAATTTTTCTGAATTTCGTTGAAAAACATGGCTGTCGGTGGCTGTCTTGGATTTGGCATATAAATTGTCAATAATTCGGCTAGTATACCCAACAGGCCGCATTCCTCACCCGATATTTTTCAGATTTGTAGATATGTAGCTTTAGTGTGATGTTTTTTTTTTCTGTAGAAACTTGAGCGAATGACTTGGTATTACTGGAACTTTCTATTTAGTTCAGTCCATTCTCAGACAAGTTGAGCCGCAGTGTCATTGACACTTTCTTTCTTATACTTTTATTCTTGACCATGGCTTTTAATTGGTCCTTTGATTTCAATTTCTGTCAGTAGAGTTTAATTTTTAAATTTGTCGGTTGTCCGTGGTTTTTAGCTCACCAACGAAGTTGTGTGAGCTAATGTCATGACCCGAGGCGCGTCGGCGTCAACACTTGTGTTAAAGTTACTGTAAGAGTTCACTTTCACTTTACCACCTGTTACTGTGCACCTCATACTGTTTCTATGGCTTACAATTACCTACAGACCCTTATCCAGTGATATTTTTGCGGTTTTTCCAGTGTTAGACTTTTTTGTAAGTGGGGACTTGGAAAAAATTTCTGACCTGTTTTGCTATACATGAGTGGAGGCTACCACCGGTATGATGTGGCTTTTATATTTCATATGTGTTAAATGCATCAATATGAGACGACATTAACCCTTGGCCAGATGTCAAGGTGATAGCTAAAAGTTGCGATTTTGTTGTATAAAAGTGTAAATATATTCGATAATAATTCTGCCTGGGTTAAATGTAAAGCGTAAAGATAGGTCTGTGGCGGACCCTGAAAATAGATTTGTCAAACTCTGCTAATTAGGCATGAAATTTAATGTCTATTATGGCGCATGTGTTGAACGCACATGGACTATCTGATAACAGAGCAATAGTAAGAGGGACAATATTCTCTTCTGTATCGTTATCTGGGTAATTAAGACTAGTTAAATTGTAATCGTTGGAAACCAGTGCATCACATTTATAGAAACGGGATGGTCAAAACATGTGAGGGAACTAATGGACAATTACTCTATAGAGGTCACAAACATAGAAGTAGGAATGAAAGAAGGCAAAAGGTTTGTCAAAGAGAGAGTCATGGAAGATTGCAATCGAAACTGGCGAGCAGGGGTTAGCGTGAAAAGATCACTGCAGGGGTTACAATATAAAGAAAAGCCAGCTTTTGAGAAGTACCTAGATGGCACCTTTGGAGGGTCACTGCTGTTCAAACTGAGATCAAGATCACTGGAGCTTCGGGGAAAAATTGGGAGAGATGGGGAAAAGGGATGCCAAATGTGCCACTCTGGAGTAGTGGAGACCCTGGAACATTTTCTCTTGGAATGCCCACAGTATATACCTCATAGAATAAAATTTACTGGAAGAATAATGCAGAAGTGGGGTGAAGAAACAAAGGATAGATGGCTGAAGGGGGACACGAGGGAGAGGGTAGGAATGCTTATTGAAGAAATTGAAAAAGAGGAAGTGAGGGACACTATTAAGCAGTTTATATCTGAATGCTGGGAGGAGAGGAGGGGAAGAGGGGGTGGGGTGCAGGGGGAATGATGGCCTTCTCTTATGAGGACCGCGACAAATCAGCGGCTGGCCAAAGAGTTATTATATACATATGTTCTGGACACACACCCATATTACGCATCTATCCTGTCTCCGAAATGTCAAAATATACCAAAATGCGAGTCTTTCAAAGGAACTTTAAAGCGAGCGTTAAATTAAGATAGATCTAAGCGGCCAAGTTCAAGAGAATTGATTAACTGAGAATAAATGTTCTGACTATCTAAATAAAAATCGGGGCATTTCTCGAAAAATTCATTCCAGCCAATTCCAGTCGGAAGGTGTGTAAGGCTGTGGGTCGTTGCGAGTAGATGGGGAGGTCCCATGCTATAGGTTAGAGGAGGTGCCGCATCGGTGCGAAAGTAAAGGCACGTTGTGATGTAGGGGGAGCCACAGAGCTTATATTTAGAATAGGAGCAGTTGCGGGCTAAGTCGGTGGCCATATATGAGAATAGGATCGGGAACAGGAAGTACGAGCTCAGGGAGCTATATGCATTTAGGTAAACAGCATTACCTGTTTTAGAAGGCAAGACATACATAGGCAGTTGGCCTGAGTGCACTCAGAGAAGGTCCGAATTTAGCCTTGGCCGTCGAGGGTCACAGGCACCGAGACTGAAAGTCCGCGTATTGTCGTAACCCTGTGAGGGTTGAAAGGAACCGATGGTAGTTTGTTAACTGTTGCGAACCGTAGTGGCATAGTAGCCAAAGAAGTAAAAGCTGTAACGTTGAGGTCTAGAGACCGTATTAAGAGCTTGAGTAAGCGCTTGAATAGCTCGCGAGATAAGATAGTTTTGGGCGGTGCGAGAATTGGTGATGTTGAGAACACTTTGCAGAATACTATTATGTAAGCTTTGTTAAGTATATATCTGAAGGTGAAGAATAACTTAACCCCGTGAGAGCCAGGCAAGGCGCAAAGCGATCGTGAACTGTGGTAGACGCCGATTGAATTCTAATTGAACTGAGGGAACGCTGATAGAGTCACACAAGCAGAACATTATATGTGTTAAGATTATATGGGGTAAAAGAAGGAGCCGAAGCAGCAGACGAGAACCTTGATTCAATGCTATGTGAAATCATTAACACACGCAATGCTGCTATTAAGTTGACAAAACAAGATATTTTGGCTATTCATAGATTACCTTCAAACAAAAAAGATGTCCCAAGGCCATCAATTGTTAAATTTCAACGAAGTGAAGTTCGAAAGAGAATATTTTTCAACAGAAAAACTATCTCAAATGCAACAGTTTCACAAGGGGATAAAATTAAAATTTCAGATGATGTGACTTCTTTAAACCAAAGCCTCATGAATAAACTGTATCGACACGATCTTGTGGATTTTGCGTACCACCGGAACGGTTATATTTGTCCTCTGGACACATAGGTGACAAGGAAGAAGGTATAGAGGGTGGCGGCAAGAAAGTCAACAGGAATGGAAGGAAGCTGTTGAACTTCACAAATGAGCTCGGTCTGAAGATTCTGAACAGGGACGCTAGATGTAAGGGGAAATGGACCTGGGAGAGAAACGACAGAAAATCAATAATTGACTACATTCTCATAGATATGAATTTATGGAGGGAGGTGATAAGGGTAGAAGTGGATGATGAGGGCAAAATGGAGTTGGATAGTGATCACAACTTGATTACAGTGACGATGAGGGCCAAAAACCTAGAGAAAAGGAAAGGAAGCTTCAAGGATATTTGGGAACTCAAAAAGGATGCCGACTGGGTGAAGTTCGAAGAAAAACTGAAACCAAAGCTTGCAGCCGAACACAAGGTGGGTAGTGTCCAGAAGATGGCCGACGCCATAGTTGCGAGCCTAGTGGAGGCAGGGAAGGAAAGTGTAGGAAAGATTAGGGTGCCAACACGGGAACTTGGGTACAGAGTGAACGAAGAACTGAAAAGGGCCATAAAGATTAGAAAAGCTAAATGTGCTGCATACAGGAGAAGTAGAAAACTTAAGGGGGTGGAAAGCAATGAGGCCATGGTAGCAAAGGAAGAATACCAACAAGCACGAAATAAAGTAAACAAGATAAAAGACGACAACCGGAGAGTGCGAAATAGCAGTCTTATTAGGACGATAAGAACGACAGGGGGGTCGAGTTCGAGCGTATTTTGGAAATGGGTGAACAAACGTAACAAAGGGAATAACCAACAGAGCATTAAAGTAGATGGCAGAGTTACAGAAGAGCGAGATCAAATCGCATTAGAACTAGTCAAGCACTGGGAAAAGGTAAACGATAAGCGATGGGGCATGGGGAACCCACCGGAGTGTCCGAACCAGGTCGAGGAAAATCTCTCGGACTTCGTGTGCAGCGAAATCAAAACTGAGGAGGTGCGAAGGGTGATCTCAAAATTGAGGAATGGAAAAGCGGGAGGGGTGGACGAAATTCCTAACGAGTTTATCAAAAAGGGGGGAGAGGAACTCTTGGAAAGCCCAACTGCCCTATTCAATTTAGCCATAGAAAAACAAGAGGTCCCAAAGGAGTGGAGGGAAAGCAAAGTGACATTTATTCACAAAAAGGGGGAAAACGACGTTTTGGATAACTATCGAGGGATCTCTGTCAGTAGCAACATTGGAAAGGTTTTCTGTAAAGTCCTTTATGGGAGACTAGAGGAGGTAATTGAGGAGAAGGGTCTTTTGGGAGAAATCCAGAATGGCTTCAGGAAGGGAAGGAGAGTTACTGACCATCTTTTCACACTATCCCAACTGATAGAATCCCCGAAAGCAAAAAAGAAAAAGATGTTTATGGCCTTTTTGGATATCAAGAAGGCATACGATAGAGTATGGAGGGAAGGTATGTGGCGCAAGCTGGAGGCTATGGGCTTAGGAGGCGAGTTTGTTGGAATTATGAAAGCATTATATCAAGATGTACAGAGTGAACTTAGCCTGGGAAACATTACAACGAAACGTGTGCCTATGGAGATAGGCCTAAAACAGGGGTGTATCCTTTCGCCGATCCTGTTTGCATTGTACATCAAAGGCTTAGGAGATGAACTCCTGCGTAGCGAGGAGGGGGTAGCAGTTGGTGACGTGAAGATCCCAGGGCTATTTTTTTGCAGACGATATGGTTCTAGTGTCAGAGAGCGAAGAGGGGCTAACGAAAATGCTGGGAATTGTTGGGAAATATGGGAGCAAATGGAGACTCGAACTTAATGAAAGCAAGAGCAAAGTTATACCTGTGGGCCGCAAAGTGGACCCCACTCGAAGGTGGAGAGTGGGTGAGTTCTGCATTCCGGAAGGGAGCAGCAAACTTCTCAATGTGGGAGAGACGGGTGATTACGAGTATTTGGGGGTAAATATAAACATTACAGGAAGAGGCATCTACCGGAACCACACAAATAAATTGATTTTGAAGGGGAAGCGAATCCTTAACCAAATGAAACTTATAGGGAGAAACAGTTTCAATAAGGTTTTCGTGGGGGAAACCATTTGGGAAATGGTGGGGCTGCCAAGTATAACATACGGTACGGAAGTGGTACCCCTAAACCAGACGGCCGTAAAGAGCTTGGAAATCCTGCAGAACGATGCAGGCCGATGGATAACGGGGTCGAGTAATGCCGCAGCGCTAGAAGCAATCAGGGGTGAGCTTGGGTGGATGAGGATCAAGGACAGGATAGACCTGTTGAAGCTCGGTTATCTTAATTATTTGGTAAATCTCCCCGACAGCCGATGGTGTAAAGTAATGTTCCTGAGAATTTTCAACTCAAATATCAAAACGGGGTGGATGGTCCAAATGAGGGAGCTAGTAGAGAACTACTCATTGGAGATCTCGGACCTGGACGTTGGGGCAAACCAGGGTAAAAAAAATCGTCAGAGAAAGGGTCATGGAAGATTGTAACCGTAATTGGCGAGAGGGGGTCAAATCAAAGAGGTCTTTGGGTGGCCTGCGTGATAAAGAGAAGCCAGGTTTTGAAGAGTACCTTGATGGCACCTTTGGGGGGTCACTGTTGTTCAAGCTGAGGTCGCGATCCCTGGAGCTGAGGGGAAAAATTGGGAAAGACGGTGAAAGGGAGTGCCAGATGTGTAACTTGGACATGGTGGAGACCCTGGAACACTTTCTTCTTGAATGCCCAAAGTATCAGCCTAAAAGAATGAGATTCACTGGGAGTATAATGGGGAAGTGGGATGGGAGAATGAAGGACATGTGGTTAGGGGGAGACTCAACGGAGAGGGTTAATATGCTAATCGGAGAGATTGGGAAGAATGGGACAAGGGATATCATCAAGCAGTTCGTCTCTGAGTGTTGGGAGGAGAGGAGAAGCGTGGGAATAGGGAGGCAGTTGGGAGTACAGGAGTAACCATGGCCTTCTCGTCCGAGAACCGCGACAAATCAGCGACTGGCCAAAGTGTTATTATTATTTGGTCCAAACTGAAAAATGGTAGAAGAAAAAAAATCAGTCTGTTTGACAAACTGGATGATGTTCTTTCGGAGAATTAATTAACAATCGCCAACTTTCGAAGCGTTTCTTTTGTGTATAACGTAGACGGTGAGGTGTGAAATATCTCTTGCTTTGAACACTTCTCACAGCATAGTTTGATACGACGACAAAACTTTTGACATACAGGTCACCAGTGACAATAATCAGGTCAAACTTCAAATCATCTGGAAACAAACCGTGTCCCTTCATCAAATGACACCCACAAATCAAATAACATCCACAATATACAGCTGTACGAGTATAATATGCGATTGCTAACTGGTCCCTTCCTTTTTCAACATTGGCCTGATTTTCCCCTCTGATCTACGATGAGATTGGGGGTGGAGGTGGGGGTGGGGGGGGGGGGGGGGTGGGGGGCTCACGGCACTAGTGGTAAAGGGGCTACCCTCAAACACCTACAGATCGGTTAAAAATAGTACCTACTATTGTCTATTTTGTGTGTCACTGAATCAATGGTTTCTCTGCTGACCTATCAGGGGTAATAAGCCTTTTTTCCAAGCGTTGAATTATCGCTGACAAGATATGAACTCTTCGGAGATCAAATAACATTCGCAATTTTCAGCTATATGCTATAGATTGCGTCTGTTATTTGGTCCCTTCTTTTTAACATTGAACTGATTTTCCCCTCTGATCTATGGTGAGATTGGGGTAGAGGGGGTACTCAGGCACTCGGTGATAAACAGCTTCCCCCAAACACCTTCAGATCGGTTGAAGAAATAAAACCTATTATTTTCTATTTTATGTCATTGAATCAATGGCTTATCTGCTGACCTATCAGAAGTTACAAGCCTTTTTTTCCAAGCGTTGAACTATCACTGACAGGACATGAACTTTTCGGAGATCATATAACACTCGCAATAAACAGCTATATGCTTTAGACTGCGATTATTGTTTGGTCCCTTCCTTTTTCAACATTGGACTGATTTTCACTTCTGTTCAGCGATGAGATTGGGGTGAGGAGGGGGCACTCAGGGCGCTTTCTGATGAGGGCTATCCTCAAACATCTGCAGATCGGTTGAAAAAATAGAACCTATTATTTTCTTATTTTCTATTTGGTGTGCCATCGAATGAATGGCCCCTCTGTTGACCTATTAGAGGTTACAAGCCTCTTTTTGCAAGCTTTGAACTATCACTGACAGGATATGAACTTTTTGAAGATCCAGTAACACTAGCAATATGAAACTATATGCTGCATATTGCGATTGTTATTTGGTCCCTCCTTTTTAATATTGGGCTGATTTACCCCTCTGATCCATTATGAGATTGGGGGGGGGGGGGGGGCACTCAAGACACTTGGCGGTAAAAGGGCTACCCTCAAACACATACAGATCGGTTAAAAGATAATACCTATTATTTTATATTTTGTGTGTCATTGAGCCAATGGTTTTTTCTGCTGACCTATCAGAGGTTACAAGCCTCTTTTTGCAACGTTGAACTATCACTGACAGAATATGAACTTTTCGGAGACCAAATAAAACTCGTAATATGCAGCTATATGCTGTATATTGCGATTGTTATTTGGTCCCTCTTTTTAAATATTGGACTGATTTCCCCCTCTGATCTACGACGAGACTGGGGTGGGAGGGGCACTCAAGGCACATGGTGGTAAAAGGGATCCTCTCAAAAACCTAGAGATTGGTTAAAAAATGGTACCTATTATTTTCTATTTTGTGTGTCATTGAATCAATGGTGTCTCTGCTGACCTATCAGAGTTAATAAGCCTTTTTATCTTAGCGTTGAACTATCATCGACAAGATATGAACTTTTCGGAGATCAAATAACACTCGCAATTTGCAGCTATGCTGCAGATTGCGATTGTTATTTGGTCCCTTCTTTTTTAATATTGGTCTGATTTTCCCGTCAGATCTACGATGAGATTGGGGGGGGGGGGGGACTCAAGGTACTTGATAGGGCTACTCCCAAACACTTTCAGATCGGTTGAAAAAATAGAACCTATTATTTTCTATTTCGTGTGTCACTGAATCAATGGCGTATCTGCTGACCTATCAGAGGTTACAAGCCTTTTTTCCAAGCGTTGAACTATCACTGACAGGACATGAGGTTTTCGGAGATCAAATAACACTCGCAGTACGCAGCTTTCTGCTGTAGACTGCGATTGTTATTTGGTCCCTTCTTTTTTCAATATTGGATTGATTTTCCCCTCTGATCAACGATGAGATTGGGGGGGGGGGGGGCTTTCAAAGCACAGCTATATGCTGTACATTGCGATTGCTATTTGATCCCTCCTTTTAAATACTGGGCAGATGTCCCCCTCTGAGCCACGGTGAGATTGGGGGTGAGGGTGTGGGGGTGGGCACTTAAGGCACTTGGTGGTAAAAGATCTCCTCTCAAACACCTACAGATCGGTTAAAAAAAATAGTACCTATTATTTTCTATTTTGTGTGTCATTGAATCAGTGGTTTCTCTGCTGACCTATCAGAGGTAACAAGCCTTTTTTCCAAGAGTTGAACTATCACTGACAGGACATGAAGTTTTCGGAGATCAAATAATACTCGCAGTACGCAGCTTTCTGCTGTAGACTGCGATTGTTAATTGGTCCCTTCCTTTTTCAATATTGGATTGATTTCCCACTCTGATCAACGATAAGATTGGGGAGGGGGGCACTCAAAGCACAGCTATATGCTGTACATTGCGATTCTTATTTGGTCCCTCCTTTTAAATATTGGATTGATTTCCCCTCTGATCCACGATGAGATTGGGGGTGAGAGGGAGCACTGAAGGCACTAGGTGGTAAAAGGGCTCCTCTCAAACACCTAGAGATCGGTTAAAAAAACAGTACGTATTATTTTCTATTTTGTATGTCATTGAATCAATGGTTTCTCTGCTGACCTATCAGAGGTAACAAGCTTTTTTTCCAAACATTGAACTATCACTGACAGGACATGAAGTTTTCGAAGATCAAATGACCCTCGCAGTACGCAGCTATATGCTGTAGACTGCGATTGTTATCTGGTCCCTTCCTTTTTCAATATTGGATTGATTTTTAAATAGTACCTATTATTTTCTATTTTGTGTGTCAGTGAATAAATGGTTTCTCTGCTGACCTGTCAGAGGTTACAAGCCTTTAATCGAAGCGTTGAACTACCACTGACAGGACATGAACTTTTTTGAGATCCAATAACACTCGTAATATGCAGCTATATGCTGTATGTGGCGATCGCTATTTGGGCCCTTCTTTTTAATATTGGACCGATTTTCCCCTCAGATCTACGATGAGATTGGGGGGGGGGGGACTCAAGGCACTGGGTGGTAAAAGGGTTACCTTCAACACCAACAGATCGGTTGAAAAAATAGAACTTATTATTTTCTATTTTGTGTGTCATTGAATCAACGGTTTTTCTGCTGACCTATCAGAGGTTACAACCCTTTTTTCCGCGCATTGAACTGTCACTGAAAGGATATGAAGAAGATTCTTAGAATCTTATTGTTGAAATTCCATAACCTTGAAGGTTAATTTTGCGTTCACTAACAAGGAGAAATATGTCAATGGAACTTTTCGTAGATCAAATAACACTCGCAATATACAGCTATATGCTGTATTTTGCGATTGTTACTTGGTCCTCTCCTTTTTAATATTGGACTGATTTTCCCCTCTGATTTACGATGGGACTGGGGGGAGGGAGTGGGGGGGGGGGGGGGCACTCAAGGCACTTGGTGGTCATAGGGCTACCCTCAGACACCTACAGATCGGTTGAAAAAATAGAACCTACTAGTTTCTATTTTGTGGGTCATTGAATCAATGGTTTCTCTGTTGACTTATCAGAGGTTACAAGTCTTTTTTCCAAGTGTTGAAGTATCACGGACAGGATAATGAACTTTTCAGAGATCCAATAACACTCGCAATATACAGCTATATGTTGTAGATTGCGATTGTTATTTGATCCCTTCCTTTTTAACATTGAGCTGACCTGTTTCGTCCGATCTCCACTACGAATACAATTTTAGCGGATTCAACCTCACCACAAAGTAAAGCGGCCATAGAAACTTAAAACGGATTACATGATACCGCCTTAAAAAAAAACGCCATCTAAACCGCACCATGAAATGTATTGTTTTTTCTTGTATAATTCTATTGTTAATATTGTTTGTTTTCCCAAAATTGAAACCTCAGATAAGAATTGTTCTGTATTACCGGGTGTTCTATAAGGTACAGTGCAGATATTTTCTAATAGTTGTGATGTTTTTTTTCAAGCGAAATATTACTCCATGATCTCGTTACAAACGAGGATGACTCATCAGAAATTTGTCCTTCAGGGTGTTTGTCGATTAATAAACAAAACAATCAATATGGCGAACATCACATTTGGTAGTTTGAACTGTCGAGGTCTGTCTTCCGAGACTGTAAAACGTAGGGATGTCTTCTCACGGTGTAGGAAGGCATTTGATATCACTCTCTTGGTAGACACTCATTCGTGTAGTGATGTGGAAAATTTATGGAGAAACGAGTGGGGTTACGAGGCAATTTTCAACTCCTACACTAGCTCCAGTAGAGGGACTGCGATTCTATTTCGAAACACTTTAAGCTACACAATACACGGTAGTAGGAAAGACCCTGGTGGTAATTTCATTGTACTGGACATAACTATATATGACCAAAGGCTCACGTTAGTGGCTCTGTATGGTCCCAACGACGATAAACCTCGTTACTTTACAAAGCTATTTGATATAATTGAAGACATGGGTAATGACGCAATACTAGTTGGAGGCGACTGGAATGTCCCGATTTCTTATGAGGCTGACACAATAAATTACAGACATAAAAATAATAAAAAATCAAATGAAACAATTAAAACCTTAATTGAAAAATTCGATTTATATGATGTTTGGAGGGAGGAAAATCCGAGTACGAAAAGATACACATGGAGGGGCCCAGATAATAAAATGGCCAGATTAGATTACATTTTGATGACCTCCAATTTGCAATTGTTTTTAAAAAGTTCGGACATAGAATTTAGATATAGGTCAGATCATAACCCAATAACTCTAAAACTATCTTTCGTAAATCAATCGAAAGGGAAAGGAATATGGAAATTTAATAACAGCCTTCTAAATGATGCAGAATATGTGTGTATAGTCAAGAAGGTAATAGCAGAAACTGTTCTACAATACAGTAATAATAATAATAATAATAATAATAATAATAATAATAATAATAATAATAATAATAATGGATTCTCCGCTAGCTACCAATTATTTTGGGAAACATTTAAACTCATGATAAGGGGCGAAACAATTCCTTATTGTGTATCTCTTAAACGGAAGTCCGAACAAGAACAGTCAGAAAAAGAAACAAAAATAAAAAACTTTGCAACGAAGATTATATGAGGGTGATTTAAATGTCAGGGAAGAAATGGAAACTTTACAATCAGATTTAAAAATAATTAGGGAGCAAAAAATCAAGGGCGCTATTTTGCGATCGAAGGCCAAATGGAAAGTTGAAGGGGAAAGAGCTACAAAATATTTCTGTAACCTTGAAAAACGACACTAAACTGAAAAAATAATCAGCAAATTAATTAGGGATGATGGTTCTGAAACACAAAACTTAACTGAAATTCTTTCTGAACAGAAACAGTTTTATGAAAAACTATATACATCTAGCAATCCGGGGGCAGATGAGACGAATATCGAGAATAATTTTTTTGACAGTAAGAACCCTTTCCTGAATTTTTTAAATGATGATGAAAAAATTTCTCTAGAGGGCGATTTACTTGAGTCGTAATGCCTCCATGCATTGGAAAAAATGGCAAATAATAAAAGACCTGGTTCTGACGGCTTCACTGCCGAGTTTTACAAATTTTTCTGGAAGGACATAGGTAGCTTTCTAGTTACATCCCTAAACTATGGTTATCAATCAGGAGAGCTCTCAAGTGTCCAAAAAGGAAGCATTATAACGTGTATCCCAAAACAAAACAAATCAAAACTGTACATGAAAAATTGGAGGCCAATATCGCTAATAAATGTCGATGTAAAAATTGGATCAAGTGCAATAGCGAACCGCATAAAAAACAGTTCTGCCCAAAATCATTTCAGAAACCCAATTGGGTTTCATGAAAGGTAGATATATTGGTGAATCTACTAGGTTATGCTTCGATGTAACTAAGAAGTGTGAGCAGAAAAACATACCCGCGATCTTAGTTATGATAGATTTCGAGAAAGCTTTTGACTCATTAGAATGGAGTTTCATTGAACGCTCACTAAATTTTTTCAACTTTGGACCATCTATCATAAAATGGTTTAGAACGTATTACAACGGGATCTATAGTTGTGTTTTGAACAATGGCCATTGCTCAGATCGATTTGCACTAGGCAGGGGTGTGAGGCAAGGTGACCCTTTATCACCCTATCTGTTTATTTTGTGCGCCGAGGTTCTCAGTGCCTCGTTAAAATTCAACCGAGAAATAAATGGAGTTAACATAAATAACTCCGAATATCTAATAACACAATATGCGGACGACACAACGCTGTTCGTAAGCGATGACGGCCATTCATTCAATGCCGTGTTAAGTATCATGGATGAATTTTCCAAACACTCAGGCCTGAAGGTGAATTTCGATAAAACACAAGTGATTTGGATTGGATCAAAGACGGGATGCGGTGAAGTAATTCCAACACGCTACAAAGTATATTGGAATCACCAAAGTTCATTCACAATTTTAGGTATTGAATACGATTTATATAGTGACAGATTTATTGAGAAAAACTATTTGAAAAACATGGGAAAAATTGAAAAACTATTCAATGATTGGTCTTTCAGGAAATTATCCGTAATAGGTAAAACCTGTGTAGCGAAGACCATGGCCCTTCCAATATTAATACACTGCCTAAGTGTTCTTCCTGACCCGGCAGAAGAAATTCTTCACCGAATGCAAAATATTTTTTTTTAAATTCCTGTGGTCTGGAAAACAAGACAAAATAAAACGAAACATTATGATAAATACGTTTGAATATGGTGGAATTAAATTCCCTCACCTACAAACTTTCAGTCGGTCACTAAAACTAACGTGGATCAAGAAATTATTAGACCCTCAGATATTTGCCCCCTGGAAGACACTTCTATTAGACGATCTTGAGAAATATGGCGGATATAAAGTGTGGTACCTTCGTAAAGAAGGATTGGAAAAGATAAGTAAAAATCCTAACCCTTTTTGGAAACATGTGTTCAGTGGGTGGTCGGCCATGGGCGGCACAGGACCCCCAAATGTTCCAGAGATACTGTCGGAACCACTTTTCTTCAACAACAATATTAAGATTGGGGGCAAACTATTTTATAATCAACATTGGTGTGACCACGGCGTCTTCCTTCTGAATGACCTCTTAAACAACGAAAATTATTTCCTGTTATACACCGAGTTTTGCGCGAAATTTGTTTTAAAACCACCCTTCACTGTCTACCAGGGAGTGATAAACGCGATTCCGAAACGCTGGAAAAGGCTAATTAAATCCCTTCCAAGATATGCTGACATTACAAACAGTCGTGTCGAGAAATTGAATATCACACAAAAAGTAAATCGAACGTTCTACCCACTTTTCCTTGAGCTAGTCAGTGAAAATCCCCAAAAAGCTCAAACTAAATGGAACAGCGTGCTGAACATTTCTCTGCAGACTTCAGGTTGGGAAGCGATCTACAAAACTCCGTTTGTGACCACAGATGATCCAAAGCTGCAAGCCACGCAGTTCAAAATTTTACAAAGAATTATATGTACAAATTCCATGCTTTTTAAAATGAAACCTGTAGAGACAGAACTGTGTACCTTCTGCGGTAACACAAAAGAAACTATAAAACATTTATTTTTTGACTGCCCATTCTCCAAAACAGTTCTACTGAACTGGCTTTCAAAATTAGAGGAATGTTGTAACTTGACTTTTCCCATGACCCCCGAATATATTATTTTACATTCAAACAATCAAACCATGCCTCCGATCATTGATCTCAGTATTCTTTTATTTAAACAGTTTATTCTCTCATGCAGAACAACGGGGTGTACCCCTAATTACTCAAGTTATATTGATCGACTGAAATATTATAAACAGATCGAATTAATGTCTTTATATGTATATTCCGCCAAAAAGAAAACTACCATTCAAGAGAGGTGGAACTCACTAGCTACTGTTGTTTGACCTTGCATTAGTTTTTGAGCAATTTTAGCCAAAACGCCGATGTAGAGTTAATTAAAACAGTGTATTTTTCACGTAACTCTCTTTCCAGACTATCGACGAGACAGTTTGAAACCTTACTTCCATGAGATTGAGACAGAAATACCGCCTACGACAAACACTCCTGAAGTGACTACTGTTTCATTGAATATGAGTTTTTTTTTCTTTTTTTCATTTACAGAATTGTGCATATTCCTGTTGCTTATTTTTTTGTAAATCGCCTATGTGAATACACAACTGTATCGATTATCACTGTACATTTCTAATGTAATACTATATCTGAATGAAAAGAAAAAAAAAATATATGTGTTAAGCCCGACTGACGGTGAAGTTAACCCTGCGAGGAGGAAGCAGCGAGAAGTGAACAGACACTTTGCATTTATCACAAACCATGAGAAGATGAAGATGAAGTGAGGTTGATCCAGTGGACACAGCTAGCTGTGGGAGACGTCGAGGGCCCTAAAGAATAAACTTTTATCCGCGTAATTAGTGTATTCCTATGGATAATTTTGTGAGAAATTTGTTTCATATTATATTTCTTCGTACATGTAAATAAATAATCTTTTCAGTGAATTATCATTGATCACCCTTTCGCGTTGTAAGCCACAGGCACCTTCAGGCATTCTAAGAGTCCCAAGCGGACAGGGCATTGATAAGGTGGCAAGGTTTACGTTCGAACTGGGGTTCAGACGACAGTCACTGGCTGTTGGCTGAGCACTGATAAGAACATAAATTCTCCTTCATCATTCGAACATCAATTCAACCCCGTAATCCTGCGACACCAGACACTTTTCGTATATTTTGGACTTTTTTAATGCAATCTTAGACTTTTTTGCAAGTGTGGACTTAGAAAAATTCTGACCTGTTATGATATACATGTACATAAGAGGAGGCTACCACCGGTATGCTGTGGCATTTACATTTCATATTTATTGCCCATCCGGAGCCATAACAGTAGGTATAAAGTGCCGATTCTGTATCACTTTTCCAAAAAAGTGTACACGTACATGTACACGTACACGTACATGTACGTGTACCGTCATAGGGATTCAGTGTTAAATCGTATACAGAGCGCAAAAATGTCGTTTTTTCATGGTGATCCAGAATCGGCAATTGTTTTGAGGCTCACAGATCGCACTTTTAACGTTCAAACACCCGTTGGCGAACGTGTAGATTCGACACATCGCTCAAAAGTGAAAAAATGTACGAAATTTGAAGAAAATGTAAATTTAAAAATTTTTCTCGACGTTCCCATTGGGGATCAGACCTTCGATCTATCGTTGGTGAACGCGAGCAAAAAACGCTTTGCCGGTTCTAGGACAGCATCAAAAAAGCGGTTTGCCGATTCTGGATCACCTACGTTCGCCAGCGGGTGTTTGAACGGTCGAGGGTGCGATCCGATCGGCGAAACCCATTTGCCGATTCTAGACCAGGAAAAATCGACCTCAAAACGTTTTTTCGACGTTTGCCAACGGTGAAAAGTGAGCGTAAAGCGCAGTTACTCATCGAGGATTTTTTTTAAAACCGATTTCGGCCTCTGGTACATCGAAAAAAGGTGGTTTGCTGGTTCTGGCCCACCACCACATTAGCGATCGCGTTTCGGACGGTCTAGGGTGCGATCCGATCGGTGAAAAACGATTTGTCGATTCACCTCGCGAGTTTTGTGAGGTGAATCGTGATAGAATCGGTTTTGGCGAGAGGAAATAAAAAAGTGATTGATATATTTTGGAGAGAAAAAATATATAAATAAATAGTTATTTAAAAAAATAAATATCGAATCGAATAGATAATAAAAATACGTAAATCATGAACGCTTCCCAGACTATTAGAACAAGGTTTCTTTTAAACATGCTGATGAGAGCATACGCAATCTGTGTGAATGAAGAACTACGTCCCCTCTTGTTAGAACAATGCGTCAGATGTCGGGATCATCTAGACTTCGATCATGAGGATCATTCATGTCTGACGATGGAAATGGAAGATATGGTCATCAAGTATTTCGAATCAGCATTCGAATGCGTTCGAATCGATGAAGTGATCATGCTTTGGAGAAGATTAGTCTTCTGTAAGGATCGAGACAAGCCCACAGTTTCGGAAGAACTGAAATTGGCGCGTAGAAGTCTGACTTTAGAAGACAAGGGATGCATCATGAAATTATTGCTGAAGGAAGCATACGTCTAAGTTTTCTCGTTGATATAAATAAGGGAGAATAGAAAATAAAAATAAATACACACATAAATTTTTTATCTAATATTAGAAAGCAAAAAAACACAAAAATGAGAACCAGAAAGAAATTGTATCCGACGTTAGATGACGACGAGGATGAGAAGCCGAACGGCGTTTTGACAATGGCACCGTCGCTAGAAGAGAAAGAAAGAGGAGAGAGGTATCGCATCAATCAAATCAGTAGAATCCAATTGTATCTGACTCGAGAGAGAGATTCTCGCCATTCTCTCAAGAAGAAGTATTCGCGTTTCCTGAAATTCATCAACGTGGTCGACACGACACTCATCATGATTTCCATGGGTTTACATGCGGCCGGCATCAGATTGTTGTCGACCGCGGTCGGTATTCCGATGGTTTTGACCATAGAAGGAGTGGCTCTCGCCGCCGGATTGTTTAGCACGCTAGGAAACTTTTTGAGTAGGAAATTATATCTGAAGGCAAGGAAACCCGAAAAGTTTCGCATCTTGGCTGACTCCAAGATCGACACGATATCTGAAATGATCTCAATGGCATTGAAGGACAGTAGGATATCGGATGGAGAATACTTCACGATATTGGGTGAGAAAACGAAATATGATGCCATGAAAGAAGCCGTGAGAATCAAGACTCGTCAGATCATCAAGGAAGAGATGAAGGATTCCCTCGTGGAAAGGGGAAGGAAAGAGGCCAGGGAGCAATTTGGTAAGTTGATAGAACTCAAGAGCAGTGATTGAAAAAAACATATATATAATAAGAACAGAATTTTTAAAAAAGAAATATTAAATTTATATATAAAATAAAAACGAAATTAATTTAAATAACTCTCAAAACATGTATTGCGTAAAGTGTAAGAGAGTTACCGAGACAAGTAATTCTCGAGAAGTACGAACTAAAAACAACAGACAGATGCTTCGCGGAATTTTCGATGTGTGTGGTTCGATCAAGACTCGATTCATCAAAAAAAAGAACACAAGCAAAGGTAAAGGCATCGTGAATAAAATGATCAATAATCTACCTTTCGAAATGCATCTGCCGGATCACAGTTTCACGGGACCCGGAACGAAATTGAACAAGAGACTCAATGCTGATCTGACTCCTAAATCTTGGAGCAAACCCGTGAATAGGGTGGACGCGGTCACGTATGATCATGATCTGTGCTATGCCGGACATCCCGACACCAAGACTCACAACGACGTCTGCGATAAAACCATGTTGGCGAAATTGAGAGGCATATCGAATCCGACCAGGAGAGAGAAGATAGAACGTTTGCTGGTTGGTAATCTGATCAGTGCGAAACATCGATTCGGATGTGTTCAAAAAAAAAAAAGTGCATCGGAAAAGAAGAAGAAACGATTATTGACGAGCGAATTGGCCGAGGAGTTACACAAACCCATCGTGTGTAAATTTCGAAAGAGAAGGGTGTTCGTGAAGGGTTTGGATGACTATTGGTCCGCCGACTTGGTCGACATGAGATCGTTTTCGAGGTGGAACGAGGGCATCAAATATCTATTGACGGTCATCGACGTTTTTTCCAAATACGGTTGGATCAGAGCTTTGAAGAATAAATCGGGACCTTGCATCGCCGAGGCTCTGAAGAGCGTGTTCGACTCGTCTTCTCGAAAACTGAATAAATTGTGGGTGGACAAGGGAAAGGAATTCTACAACAAGCATGTTCATCAATTAGTCGACCTCTACTCGATTGAAAACGAAGAGAAAGCCAGTGTGGTGGAACGTTGGAATCGAACGATGAATGAAAAGATGCACAGATACTTCACGGCGAATTCAACCAAGAAATACATATACGCTCTGAACGGTCTGGTCAAAGATTACAACAACACACGACACAGATTGATCAAGATGACTCCCGCGGTAGCTAGCGATCCTCAAAACGAAAAACGGGTCTACGCGAATCTATATCCTGAGAGGTCTAAGATCAGGAAGAAGTCTAGAACGCCGAAATTTGTGGTCGGCGATCGAGTGAGAATCTGCGCTTATAAGAAGCACTTCAAAAAGGGTTATACTCCTCGAAGGACCTCGGAAATCTTCGTGATAATCAAAATATTTCACACCGATCCAGTGACTTACGGAATCAAAGCTTTGGATGGAGAAGAGATCATCGGAAAGTTTTACGAACAACAATTGCAGAAGACGAAGTTTTAATAAGAAAACAAATTTTTTTTTATTTACTCTCTTTAACATTTTCTTGTTTACATATATATATAGGAGAGAAAAATAATAATAAAAAAATAATTAAAACTATTTTCAGATAAAAAAGCAAGCTAATTAATAAACAAAAAAACAAAAACCCTTCAAAAATGGCAAATATACTAGATATCGCACAAAGCATAGTGAAAGATGAAAGTATTCAAGAATATGAGGTTCACGAATACGAACCGATAACCAGAATGAGTTTGAACAATGCGGGAGAGATAAGAATCAATGTCAAAACCCAAGATCTGTTCGTTCATCCTAGCGAGAGTTACATAGTGGTGCAGGGACGTCTCACCAAGGAAGATGGAACCGACTACGCCGACGATGACATGGTTACTCTAGCCAATAATGGCATCATGCATCTATTCAGTAATATAAAATACTTGCTATCCGGACAAGAGATAGAATCTGTGTTTCATCCCATCAGGCCACCACGATGTTCGGACTCTTGAGACTCACTGCGACCGATGCGGGTAAGATAACTCTACACAAGATATCGTGGTTCGTTCCGCACGTGGAGCCTTCGATCATGGAAAAAATGCGTCTCTACAAGATCATAGAATCCAAGAGTAAATTACCCATGGGATTTAGAATGAGACAGTGCGACATGGCTAGCATTCCACTCTCCACGAATCACTTCGATTGGAGATTGACGGTGAAATCCGCTTCTGAGAGACCGCGTTTCATCGTGGTTGCATTTCAGACTGATAGGGATGGGTCTCAGGAAAAGAATGCATCGCTGTTCGATCACTGCAATTTGAGAAACATGCAAGTGTCTCTGAACGCCATGAGATATCCAGCAATCGATTACAATGTGTCATTCAACAAAAGTGATTTCTGCAGACTGTACGGCAACGCCGCTGATTTTAGAAAGAAGTATCAGGGTATAGACAAATTGATGAGCAACCCTAACATATCTACCAGCGAATACAAGTCGATGTATCATATGTTCGTATTCGACGTTAGTAAACACAGTGAACGAGTCAAGAGTAGCGTCTTAGACATTCAGATTAAGATGCAATTCAATAGGAACATGCCGAGAAAAACCGAAGCCTTCACCCTGGTCCTGTCAGACAGAGAATTACAATTCGAATCGGATGGAAATAAGATGTCGATCATTCGATGAGAGACGTGTGTGAAAAAAAATAAAAAAAAAAATAAAAAAGTAATGAGTAATTATCAAAAACAAAAAAAAAACAAAAAAAAATAAAAGTAATGAGATCTAGAGAGATTGAACAGCTTTCTAAATCTCATTACTTTTTTTTGTTTTTAATAATCACTCATTATTTTTTTAATTAATTATTTTCACGCGTTCACTGTTTGTTCAAAGGATCTAGTTTGATCAGTAGGCTCACCACGGAAGTGGCGTCTTCAGGATTATTGGTTTTCGTAACGAAATTAATCCTGTCTCTGGCGTTCACTTTGAGAGGCGTGCCGAACGTGCTAACATTTGCGTGTTGATTCTCAGTCTTTTCAATGCTGTGTCTCTTATCGCTCTCTACTCCATTCGCCACGAGATTGACGACCGCTCAGTTATTTAAATCTGTGGAAGCTAGACCCATTCGTATGATTTCACCTCCTAATGGGATATCCCACCCGACCATGTTGTGATCCGCTACCTCCGTTTCCGAAAGACCACTCTGTTTTTCCCTCCACTAACGTGCCAGCCTCCTCAGCCCAAACGGTGATCAATTGTCTAGCGTATTTGACTTTTTCCACCACTGAAATCAGGGTGCAGGCATCCGTCATGTTCACGGGATCCGGTAGATTCGTGAGCGCATGTCCGCCCATGTCTAGTTTACCTTTCATGATGTCGCCCTTTCTCCAGACTGAGTTGTCAGCCACGTACTTCTTGCTGACTGCGCTGGAATCGAATTTGGGATCGAGATCGAGACCGAATAAATTGTGACCGTTCATGTTGATGCCACCCTCCATGGTTCAGCCAGATTGTTTGTTCAGATAGAGATCATCCACTTGCGATTCTATGTATTCTTGTGATTGTATCACGGCAGAATCTACATAGCCCTTGTTGACTGCGGTTGAATCCACGTCCGCGTCATCGACCTTCGACAGATTCAATATCTTGTTGAATCCTGCATTCAGATCCGATTTCATTTCTCATCTGTCAGACTTTCTCAGTTCCAGATCTACGTAGTGTTTGGTCGCCACGTCATTGGGATTCGTGGAAGTGGCCACGTTCGTTATCTTGTTAGAATTGGCATTCAATTCCGAGTGCATCATTTTCTGAACGTATCTACTTCTCAGATGTTCGCTGAATCGCGCGTGAGAGTCGTCCGTGTATTTCTTAGTCACGGCATCAGTGGAATCTATGGGATTCATGACGTTCACCAAACGTTTAGATTTCAGATTGAGACCGTCGGTCATGGCTTTATCCACGTAATTATCTAGCATGATTCATTCGAAATCCATGTTCCCCCTGTTGACGTATTTTTTAATTGCAGCATCTGCGAGATCTATTGGCTCGGGAAGATTGTAGAGCTTCTTATCGTTCATGTTCAAAGGTTCCTCTCGAGGTTCGTATCTCCAAATGTAACATTCGTCCAAGTTGACAACGTCGTAACCATTACCGACTTCAAGCGTCTTCCTCTTCCTTTTGGGTCAACTTTCGTCGTCACTGCTACCAAATTTATCGACCGGCATGTTGTTTTGAGGTTTTTGTTTTAAAATATATTTCAAACACAGTTTATTAAAAATGAATTATTTCACTTATTTTTATTTTCGTTTTTATTCAATTAAATTTTTTTAAATAATTTTTTACCTTTATATATACTATAAAAAAAATCTCTCTCTAATGTAAATCATTGAGAATGTCTTGAAACCGATCTCCTTCAGACCACCTCTTGAGAACGTAGAGACATAGGTGACCACAAAAGACTTGATCTGGCGATTGCACTCGTTCCGTGTTGTAACAATTTGTTGAAATAGTTCTTTATTTCTTTCGGCGGCGAGATTCCGTAGCCGTTGAAATAATAATTCTTCTTCTTCCCTTCTTGAACCATGCCACCCAGTGAGTGCCTTCACCCGATAAATCGTCTAGATTTAAAATTTCGCATTCCGATTGTCGAGGTCTTCTCTTCGGCAAGGCATCTCTGGAAAACACGCCTAGAAAATCTTTGATTTTCAAATCCTTCACTGCATTTGACAGATCGATGTTGGATAGGGGTTCGTTAGGTAAGACGACACCTTCTACAGATATCTCTATTTTCTTATTCATAAATGTGTATATTTTTTTTTAAATTATTTATTTATTATAATTCACAAAAATGACGTTATTTTTTATATTTTTCTTTTTCTTTTTAAACTAACTCTCTCGATATCTCTATCGATTTCCATAATCTTGAATCCATCTAATTCCTCTTGATTTTCTGGAATCCTATCATCCTTAATCATATCTGAAATCCTATTGTCTAAAAATATATCCAAAGTCCAATGTCCGAGTGCCAAAGTGCTTATTTTATCATCTAACATGAATCTCTTATCATCGTCGGCCGTCAGCGAAATCTTGTTGACTATTTCGGTATACAAGTCGTGATTTTTGCTTCAAATCGATTTCATAGTCTTATACACCGGACCACTTCCTAACAGACAATCTTTATACTCTCGGAAAGAGATGTTTTTCTTCACCACGCACACTTTAACCCCTTTACACTTCTTGATCTCTTCATCTTCTAGACGATAAGCATACAGTTTGGGTCTCAAGCCCACGAATTCGACGATTTGTTTACCGCTGCTCTCGTCCTTAAATTTACCCAACACCTTCTTGTTGTCATTCGATTGAATGTTGGATGGGTGATCGATGGGATAATTGCTTGTGTCGAACCACGCAGCCACATCCGGAGATATATCTCGTAAACTAAACTGTCTGTGTCGGTGAACAGTAGTTTGGCTTTATCACCAAATTTTCGTTTGACGTAATCATAGTGAAACTCATACATCAATCGCTTGCTGATATCTAAGATGATCGGTCCGAGATAATACGGATTGTCGAACTTCAGGTGCATCTTTTGCATGTGAACGGCCACTAGATTTTCGTCAAATATGGTTCGGTATCTGTAATTGGGTTTCGCCACTAATTTTTTAGCTTTTTTCTCAGACGTGACGAGTCGAACATCAGTTCTCTTCCTGATGTTTTCCATCGATTTACCGTACACACAGTTGTTCATGAGTTTGAAGAAATCTTTTTCGAAATCGTTCACGGCTCGAATTCTGAGAATTCTGAGATTGGTGTTGAGATCGATGTATTTTTTCATCCAAGGCTCTTCGTCGAATCGAATGACACGATGTATGTTGACTAATTTCATCCCGTAATCGATGTATTGTTTCAAATTCTCGCTGTAGATGACGTACTTACGTTTGTAAAATAAATTGGGAATGAGTTTTTCCTCGTCTGCTTCGATCAGTTCCATTCATTTGGGACCCAGCGGATAATCGTTGTGTAGATCGTGTAATTCTTCTGGATAGTTCAAATCGACTTCTAAAATGCAAGGATAGTCTCTCCATTTTTGCATCTCTTCCGGTTCCGTCACCCATTCGAAATTTCCAATTGGTAAAGGATGACTCATAGCCCAACCGTACAGATTATTAGCGTCCCAATACTGTATGTATTTATTCGATCGTTTCGAATTGAAACCTTCTTTCATGTAGGGATTGTTAGCTTCAGAATATCTGTGGGAGATCATCGAGACGCCACCTCTCACAGCTCTTTCGAACATGAGCAACATGTTGTCCACATCGGATAATAATTCCAATTGGACTTCGGTGGTCTTCAACAGAGCGTCCCACCCCAGACCAGGTGCGGTGAAATACCAAGGCAGATCCAGATCGTAATTTCGACGACAGACATCTCGAAAATTTTCAAACACGTCTGCCAAGAGCAGAACGTCGGTCTTCAGATAGAGATCGTGATAATCTCTCATGGTTTTCATATCGAATGATTTCCACACGTTTTTGGCGTGTTCGTAATTCTCGTCGGAAATGTTGGATTCGTATAATTTCAAATAAAAATCTTCTTTCGAAGGTAGTGCGGTGTCGTCGAATCTCTTTAGATCCTTCATGTGATCGTAAGGATAGACTCCTTTCCTCAACATGACGTCTACTCGTTCTCCGAAATGTTCGCTAGTGATTTTAAATTTATCCTTGCTCATGTTATTGACTAATGTTTCCAGAGCGGTCGACATGAATTTAAAACTGTCGATGAAACGTATGCTTCTACGAATGGATTTCGTTTTTTCTTCCAATGTCTCTCGGTCGATTACTCTTTTCTTCTCCATGACCTTCCATTTCGTAAAGGAAATGTATCTTTCTTCGCTGTTCGCGATGCAATCTAATTCTCCGTCTGAGGTGCCGAGATTTTTCATGAACAGATGACTGTCGTAACCTGAGAGATTGTGAAATATCACCGGATAGAAAATGGCGTCTCGATATTTTAAATTACACTTGCTGTGAGCCGGACCGTGATACAGAACGACATAATGATCATGGTCACTGACCTTCTTATTTTCCTCCAAATTCTCGTTGAACGATTGTCTGCATATGTGACATTTGGTGGCTCTGTTATTTTCGCCCTGCTGCTCTCGCATGATGATCATTTTCGCCGGAGTTTTGAATTTGTCGTATAAAATTTGAATTTTCGATTCTAACTCTACCACGAACCTTTCAGCCACGTCGTCGTCTTCGCACGGGTTTCGTATAGGTGAAGGGACCCATGTTGTGTTGCGAGTTGAAAGCGCATTTCACGTAAATGCAATAGCCCAAAGGCGTGTGTTTTTGATATCTTTCGACGTAACTTCAAAGAGCGTCGGGTTGGCAGGAACTCATTTTCCCGGTGAAGCATTCAAAATCGGCATACACGACGAATGGTACTTTTAACCTTCTATTGCAATTTTCAAACTTCACGATGGTGTTGGGTTTGGGCATTTCGACAGTGACACCTTGATTTTCGTTGCAATATTCCTGATGTTTCACTAACGATTTTTTGCTGTGAAACACATTCATGCAGTTGCAACATAAACATATCTTATGTTCATGTTTATTATTTTGTTTCGATAGTAATCAGCTTGGATGTTTAACCCAACAATAATGACGATTATCACCATTCGAAATCAATAATAAAATAATCGTCTTTTCTCTTTTGAGATACGAAGTCTGTCTGAGAGGATAGATCATTCGTTTTTCATCATCGTATCCCAAGACGTTCACCGCTACGGTGGGATTTTGAGCCTCAAAATGTTTGATGTGTTTTAACTCCACTGAAAAAGTCACTCCGGTCCAATCGAGATTTTTAGAAGTCTCCTCGTAATGAGAAACTCTATCAGAGTTCATTTTGACAGGTTATAAAGTGGAGGTGACTGCCCATTTAAAACACTGATCATCTTTATTTCTCACGTTGACCACGGAGTGTTTTTTAGCTAAGAAATACGGTAATTCCACGTAGGAAGACGCTTTCAACGAATCGTTTTCAGTTATATGAATTTCGAGTTTCAACACCTCATCGAACGTCCAATTACTACCTTCACATTGATACTTTGCGAGAGACGTCAACATCTTGTCTTTCATCTTTTCGAAAATGTCCGATAAATCTGAACCTTGAAGTATGGGTTCGACTTTAGATCTGAAAAATGCATTTGTCACGATGCTCTCGCGGACTTCATGTCGATTTTATTCATCACGCAATGGAGTATCATCTTAATTTTTTGTTCCACGTTCATGTGTTTGCGAAACAAATCCAATACTTTTTTCTTCACACGCTCCATGAACAATTTTGGATTGACTTTCTTGAACGAGGGAACCACATCAAAAGTTTTAAAAATGCTTTTGATCGCACTCTCCTGTTCTATGGGATTCGATTGGAATGCTTCCACGATGAGTCGTGCTACATATTCTTCTCCTTTCCCTTTGTGGATTACTCGTCGAATTTTGTTCGATATATCTCATTTGTCTAGATTCTGAACTGCATCATTCGTTTTCGTTTTAGTTTTTTTTTTTTCTTTTGAAACTTGAAGTTCTTCAATGGCTTTTCGTTTAGTCATCTTCTTATTTTTCACAACTGAAACATTCTTGTTTCTTTTCAATGTCGTATCTTTTTCTTCTTCTCATTTTTCACAACCGATGCATTTTTTGACGTCGTTGCTATCGACATTTTGTTTGCCTTTTCATCGTGCAAACTACGTATCTCCTCGCATATGATCTTTCTAATTTCATCATGCTCAACTTTTCCTTTTCTATCGTCAGGCGTTACTGTCATCAGCTTATTTTTTTTGCAATTCGAGTCTGTTTAAGTTTATTCACTTCTGATCTTTCGATTTTTTTCTTTCCATCGTTTCGCAAACGATATTCCTGTATGACTTCAATTTTTTTTTATTTGGTTCTATGATTTCTGAAATGTGGAATTTTTAATTTTTTACAAATCTCGTTTAACTGAGGTACGGTTTTCTCATTTAAATTTTCCATTTTTTTATTTGTTTGCTTCATTTTGTAAGAATATTTTTTTTTTAAATTTTATATTAAATAATAATTTGTTAAAAAAGTTTGGTTTTTTTACTCTCTATATATGTTTTAATTCCTTCAAAAAAAATTTTTAATGAAATTAATCAATTTTTGTATGTTCCTTAACGTGAAAAAAATTGAATTAATACGAGACTTTTTTCATATTAAAGAAAATTAAAAATTAAAAAAACTTTATATATATATATATAGAGAGAGTAAAAAAAACAAACTTTTTTAACAAATTATTATTTAAATACAAAATTTAAAAATATATATTATTTGCAATAATTCATAAAACAAAAAAAACAAATAATCGATCATGACAACAACACCTAAAAGATGTGAATTGAAATTGAAATGAGTCAAAACATGTAAGAAATTCGGTTATAAAATCTATAGATTACAATGACACAACTCCATCGAATTGAATGAGATCGAGACGAAGGGCTTAGAGCAGAAACATGACAAATATGACATGCCTTTGAAATTGGACGAAGCCACGCTCGATTTGTTTTACGAGTACCAAAGCGATCTACAGAAAATCGTCATCGCCAAAGATAGAGAATTCAACAAGGACAATTTGTCGTTGCCCTATGGAAGTTACATATATCCAAAAATCTCTCTCGAACTCGTGAACAAATCAGGTGGTGAGAGCGCGTTCATCGATGTAAAAAAGCTCAAAAAAGTAAAGATAAACATTCAACACATTTTCGAAAAAGGAGAAGACATGACCGTCAACATGCTAATAACGGACTTGGAAATATAAACAATAGAGAGACTGATTTTAGCGAAGAAGAAGGAAAAAAAAAGTAATGAGATCTAGAGAGGTTGATCATCTCTAGATCTCATTACTTTTTTGTTTTTTTTGTTTTTTGTTTTCCTTCTTCTTCTTCACTATCGCTCATATATATTATAATAACGTTTCCTTTTTTCTCAATTTCGACGTCGATTCTTCCTTTCTTTTTTTGTGATATATTATGTTTTTATGAGAACACATTTCTTTATCCGAATCATAATTATGAACGAATGTGGTGCATCTCTTGGTAACACTCACATCATTACCATTCTCTTCAGAAGGTAGTGGTGATGGTGGAAAACGTCTCTTTCTTTTAAATTTCAACCATCTATCCCACTGTTTTTTCAGTTCTTTCCCAAGATATCCATCATTAGCGTCTAATTGTTTTTCCACATCTTTTTCCCACACTATACTGCAATATTCATCATTAGCATCTAATCGTTTTTCCACATCTTTTTCGCACGCTATCTCCCGATATTCATCATTATCGTCTAATTGTTTTTCCACCTTTTTATCCATTTTATATTATTCTTATACTTTCTATGATTTATATTTTATATAATTATATAATTTTTACATTATAATAACATACTCAAAATCGGTATATTCTTAAATGGCGAATTCTCACCAAACAACAAACCCTTACCGAGTCGCTCAACGTTCCGTCCACTCTTCAGATAGAGACCGTTTCCACTCAAAGAGTTGCCACCTCTAACGGGTTCTAGATACAATCCTTCACCACTGTCGTCTATGTGGACGCAACACACGGCTCCTCCCTTCTTCAAAAACAGTCTGCTGCCACCCATTAATTTCTCAACTGCCGAACTCGCGAGTCCCGAGAGAGCTCCCACGCCGAGAGTCTTTCCGAGAAAGGGTAATGCTTTTGTGGCAAAGGGTAATGCTTTTGCGGCAATTCCTGCCAATAGCGGTAGGAAACCGCCTTTCATTCTCAAATTGTATCTCAATTGAGCGGGACTCAATCTCACCGTCAACCCTCTTCCATCACGAATCACTTTCTCCATCCTTTTGATTTGACTTCTGGTCCAGGCGATCGAATCCTGACCGCCACTCTCCAGATCTTCATGAGTGAATTTGAATCTCACCGCCTCGCCTCGAGTTATTAACACTCTCTTAAGTTTCTTCCTCTGTCCTGCGGATATGTTCACGTTTTTAACCACTTATTGTGTCATAATTCTTTTTTTAAAATATATTTTGTTGAATTGTTTTTTTTTGTTTTAATGATAATTCTATATATATTAAATAATTTTTGTAACTTAATATTGCGTTTATTTTATTTTCTTATTTATATATATACACAATATTTTTTTTTTGGCTTTTATATTTCTCTTATGTGAAATCGTATCGTCACCCTCTCTCCGGGAAGATCTAACAGTTCACCATTTTGATCCGTCAACGTGGTTTTGAGACTATACAATGTGTCTAAAATCACTGGTAGATAAACTAAATTTCGAGGTCATTCCACGATCTTATAACCCGGCGACACGTTTGGAAAGAAGGAATAGATCGTCGGTTGAGCGCTACCATTCACATAGCTTCCAGCAATCACATCCACGTTCACCAGAATGCTATTGACTGTGAGAATGTCGACCGTATTTTCAGATGCCGCATGGCCTCGATACATCTTTCGATCGAATCCCAGCATCTTGCCTATAGAATCGTCCGTGTTGAAATCCACTCGAAAATTATCTTCCAAATCCAACATCGTCTGTAAGGTATTAGGGCTGTGAGTGAGTCTGATCTTGTTGCTTCCCTTTCCATCCATCTTCATTCACATCTGAATTTAATTGTTCAAATCATCTATGTCGTAACTTCCTTGGGGAATTCGAATCTCCAACCAATCCACTCCATCGGAATACTTGAACGAGTTATTCTTTTCAAGGACATTGGGAAAGGAATAATAAGTCTCCAGATTCACCAACGCCATCTCGTATCTTTTGTCTCTATTCACTTCAATGGAAGGTTCGAATTTCATCACGAATCGAGTCGAATAACCACTCACCACAATTTGAATGGATTGTTTTGCAGTCGTATTCTCGGCTATCCGTTCTAACAATTCTCCTTGTTCGAACATTATATTTTAATTTTTATTTTATTTTTCAAAACTAAATTATTTGATGATTTATTATTTTCTAATTTTATTTTCGCTCTTTGTCTTATTATCATCAGAAATATAAAACTTGTCGAATCCGCACCAATATTTTCTGCGATTAAATTCGCTAGTCAAATCGATCACGACGAAATTGTAAAGTCCTCCATCCCAAACCCTCTTGCAGAATCTCCTGAATTCCGCCACGCTCATGTCGTTTGCGACGTGATCACCATAGATGTGATTGAGATTCTTGAGATCCTGGTGAAAGAGACACAGTAAATTATCCCTTATCGTCTGTCTGGGCAATCGAAAATAATTCTGCGACAGGTAGAAACAGTCCATGTTGCTGTGACGACCCCTAACGTAATACGATTCACATCGGTTCTGTCTCTCCAAAAGCAGATCGTCGAAAATCTGTCTGGGCAATCGAAAATAATTCTGCGACAGGTAGAAACAGTCCATGTTGCTGTGACGACCCCTAACGTAATACGATTCACATCGGTTCTGTCTCTCCAAAAGCAGATCGTCGAAAATCATGAGATTCTTATCTTCCGATTTCAATTCTCTATGATCCGGAACGTCGCTAGCGTTCTCATAAAATCGGCACTCAACGTTCGAAGACACATTTCTCTTCATCAATTCCGTCGCCACACAAAATGGTCGAAAGAGAAGCTTCACTTTTGTCGAATTCTTCCCTACTGTCAAAGATTCTGGCTATGACGTCCTTGGGCAATCTACGATCCATGCACTCTCAAAGCAATCTGTATTCGGGTTGAAACAAGCTCTTGCCAAACACGAACAATCTGTCATAATCCAACCAGTTGGGTTGCGACAACAGATTCATCAACAGATTGGTCTTTCCACAATTCGATTTTCCCACTATCAAGGCTCTTATGCTTTTGGGAAAGAACTCGTTATTCGACCTCTTGGTCGCGGCGTTGTCCCAAGACACATCTTTAATGTTCATCTTTGTTTATTTTTTTGTTATTTTTAGATTTTTTCAAACACAATTTTTATGTTTTTTCAAACGCAGTTTTATAAATATTATTATTTATTTATATTACACCGTCGCGAGTTCTCTTCAATCCAGATCCACTCGTCATTTTGGCTAAATCTTGTATGGGTACCACAGCATCCTTAAAATCTTTCCAACTTTTTGGCGTTCGCTCTAACGTAGCTCACTTCACCGGTGGACTGATCAACTTGTCGATCAATGGGTTGGCTGCCCTCTTGCCAGCCACAGAAGCTATCCTACCACTGGCTTCAGAAGCGGCTTTCTTACCAGCATCCAAAGCCATCTTCTTACCAACCTCAAACACGGTTGATGTGAGTTTTCTACCTGCATCGCTCGTGAACGCTCGCATTATAGAATCGACGATACCAGAACTGCCTTGAACGTAAGTTCTGACGTATCCCCTGTTCTTTATCACCAACATATTTTATAATATATATTTTGTTTTTTCACTGGTAAATCGTTTGTTGTTTAAATTACTTTTATTATTTTGGAGCGTAAAATTTACTCTTTTTATTTTATATATTTTTGTTTGTTTGTTTGTTTCTGTCTACTTATTATATATCAATCCTTCAATTCGTTCATCAGTCTTTTATAATCGTGTTTATTCAAAACCTGCCTCAACAATTCATTGCATATGCTCACTATCTCATTATCTAATCCAGTGTGACCAGCGCGTCTACTTGCCATCAACAAACTCAATCTCTGAGACAGAGCATCAGAATCGCTCGTAAGAAAAGTGGTTTTCATCCCTTTGCCAGTCACCGACTCGATGAACTTCTTATTCATATCCCATATGGGTTTCACCACCTTCGTCCACTTGTAACCTCTATTGACTTTGCGTCTCGTTTCTCTGGCATCATTATTTCTCTTCATGGCGTTTGTCTGAACCAGAATGTCGCCGTAATTGTCAAAATCCCGATCTGTGTAATCTCCAGGCTTGTCGAAAAGGAGCAATTTGCACAGTCCAGGAGTTAATTCGTACCTATTCGAACCGACGATTAAATTATCATCATCCTCTTGCACTTCTGTGTCGCCCACAAAAGTTCTACCGTCAGAATCCTTATAAATTCCATACAACAGATCTCTCTTACCACCATCCTCGGACGACGCGACGCTATCAGTGGTGATAGTCGAAGCTGTATCATCGCTTTCGCTCACGTCGGTTTCAATTCTCATGGGAACGTAATCCAGTGTAGATTGAAAGGAATACTGTTTTGTAAAACTACCGGGCAACGAACCCATTCTCAAAGAACTCTCTTTTATGGGTCTCAATTCTTCAACTATCTCCTTCTTGCTTCGTTCCTGAACCTCCGTCAAGGGTTTAAATAATTTTGTGGTTTCGCATCTTATTTCCATTTCTCCAAGTCGTCTGCTTCTGTCAGCTGATTGAATACTCTTCTTAGCACGTTCATATTCGTTTAAAAGTTGATCTCTACGCTTGGAATCTGTGATGTGTAAAAACATTTTTTTCGTTTTTAAATTATTAATATTTCCTTTAGAGTATGCTAACATGAGTTATTTTATTATTTTCCAAATCAAATGTATAATTATTTTTATGTTTTATGTTTTAAGTAAATAAAAATCTTCTGTCTTTAATATGCTAACTAAAACCAGTTGAGGAAAAACATTTTACAAAATAAAACCTCTATAAATACGTTTTGCCCTCGAACGTGTTAAAGATCACATCACCGATTATTCACTCCGTGACGAACATGAGAACTTTGAAAAAGTTCGAAAGTTTAGCGCATAAGAAACCGGTTTCTGATTTAACGCGTTTGAGAATAATTATATCCGTTAAAAGGGTTCATTCATATCTCCGAACATTATCACAAGTAGATTAAAATTCAATTACCTCTTAAAACCCGATTGAGTGGAAAACGCGCTTTTATTGTCTATTATTAAAACGAAATACCTTTCATTCACACTGGAACAAAACATGAGTGTCTATTATAAATACAATCTATCTCTTAAAATTCATCCAAGTGAAAAACGCTCTATAGTGGAATTTTTATTTGAATGAAACAATTCTACGAACTGTTTTATTAAGATTTATCTAACAAAATTCGCTATGACAAAACGTGAACAGACGGTTTCCATCGGTTCTAATTTTCCGAAACTCGAGTTTTCAATGTCATCCATTGAACGAATACCTTTCATTCACACCGGAACAAAACATGAGTGTCAATTTACAATACAATCTTATCTGTTAAAATTCATCCAAGTGAAAAACGCTTTATAGTGGAATTTTTATTTGAATGAAACAATTCTATGAACAGTTTTATTAAGATTTATCTAACAAAATTCGCTAGGACAAAACGTGAACGGACGATTTCCATCGGTTCTAATTTTCCAAAACTCAAGTTTTCATTGTCATCCATTAAACGAAAACCTTTCATTTATACAAGAACAAAACATGAGTGTCAATTAATAATACAATTTAATCTCTTAAAATTCATCTGACAAACGTGAACGGACGATTTCCATCAGTTGTAATTTTTCAAACTCAAGTTTTCAATGTCATCCATCAAACGAAAACCTTTCATTTATACAAGAACAAAAAATGAAAGGATTTTTGCAAAGAAGATTTCATAATGTTAGTTAAACACAAATTTTTTTCTCGCTTAAAACCTATCTAAAGTGGGACTCAGTTTTATGAGTCGACTCTATTGAATGAAAAAAGCTATTTTATTTACACTGAGTACAAAAATGAAAAACTCCTCAAAACCGATTCTATCACGATTCATCTCACAAAACTCGCGAGGTGAATCGACAAATCGTTTTTCACCGATCGGATCGCACCCTAGACCGTCCGAAACGCGATCGCGAACGTTGTGGTGGTCCAGAACCGGCAAACCGCCTTTTTTGATGTACCGGAGGCCGAAATCGATTTTTTAAAAAATCCTCGATGAGTGACTGCACTTTACGCTCACTTTTCACCGTTGGCGAACGTCGAAAAAACGTTTTGAGGTCGATTTTTCCTGGTCTAGAATCGGCAAATGGGTTTCGCCGATCGGATCGCACCCTCAACCGTTCAAACATCCGTTGGCGAACGTAGGTGATCCAGAATCGGCAAACCGCTTTTTTGATGCTGTCCTAGAACCGGCAAAGCGTTTTTTGCTCGTGTTCACCAACGATAGATCGAAGGTCTGATCCCCGATGGGAACGTCGAGAAAAATTTTTAAATTTACATTTTCTTCAAATTTCGTACATTTTTTCACTTTTGAGCGATGTGTCGAATCTACACGTTCGCCAACGGGTGTTTGAACGTTAAAAGTGCGATCTGTGAGCCTCAAAACAATTGCCGATTCTGGATCACCATGAAAAAATGACATTTTTTGCACTCTGTACGCGATTTAACACTGAATCCCTATGGCGGTACACGTACATGTACATGTACGTGTACACTTTTTTGGAAAAGTGATACAGAATCGGCACTTTATACCTACTCATTACTTTATAATGTTTTGGTGGATTTCCAGGAAGCTTTGCACACGGGTAAAAACCAATGGAAGGTCTTTTGCACAGCAACGCCATGCTCGAGTGACAAAGGTCAAGGTCTCAGGAGCGGGAAAACTTAATTTCTCACACTGTATTTGTCCGTCCAGAGCCATAACTCTATAATGCTTGGCTGACAAATTTGTCGATGCTTACACACTTTCCTCATTTACAACCCGTGTGTGCAGGGTTTCATTGATTAAAAGGTTTATGTTTATCAGCTAACCCTTTATCCAAGAAAGTTGTTTTGGTTTTTTTTAAATAAACTAAATTCCACTCGCTCTCTGTGAGAGCTTTCCAGAAAATGATGTTAGTTTCTGGTCTTATCAGTGTAAGAAAAGAACGATACATAGTTTGTAGCGGTTATCCCACAACTTTATTTTATTCAAGTGGCATCCATGTGTTTCAATATATTAGTAGCTGTGTTGACCTTATGGAAAAATAGCTTTTGGCTACTATATGTTTAGATGTATTTTATTCAATTCGAACCCTTACGGGCTATAGTGAGCACCAAATTCTACACAAAACATTTCAGTCCAGTATTATAGGCCATTTGACCATAGCTCGGGACATCCGTGGCCGGATGGTCACCGTTAGTCTTGTTTGTTTCTTTTTTGTGACGACTTTTAGGGTACTTCTCCTTGACGCGCAGTCAAGAAATTTGACCCGTTAACTGATTTCTAATTGGCGCCATCCATTTTAGTTTTTCGAATTTCGACCCATGGTTGGAATGAGCAGAGTTGTACGTATTTTTCGAAGCATTCTAATTTGAAGCTCATTTTTAAGTGTATTCTGAAATTTTCGAAATGGAATCTCCAGCTCCCCATGAGAACCCGGAGGTGAAGCAGTTCTTGTTTATTGTGTTAAACAAGCTCTGTTTTAATGGTAAAATAGGACCCGGAAAGCAGTGCCTGGATGGAATCCAAGTCCAGACAATCGTTTATATCAATATTGCCCATTTTAGATGACTCCCACTGTGGGAGGCATCTAAAATGGGCAATATTGATATAAACGATTGTCTAAACTTGGATTTATATCGATGTTGCGGTCAGGATTAGCCATTGTGCAGAAATATGCAACCTTAAACACCAATAAATGAATTAATAGAATCTCCAGAAAAAACATAATAATTATCTAAAAATGTGTTGTTGTCATGGGAAACTGTCAGTCGTAAAGGACTTACTCTGGTTGACGACATAGAGAGTCAGTGTCTAAAAAATTAAATATTTACCTTTTGAATCCTGGTAGTATTTATTTATTTATTTAATGGTGTTTAAGGTCACATACTTATGCACAATAGCTAATCATGACCGTGACAGTTTTACGGGTGGAGGAAGCCGGAGTACCCGCAGAGAACCACCGAGCATCTGCCAGCTCCCCAACATCGTAATTCCGCACTGCAGCACAGGCAGGGTTAGATTGGCAGGCGGGGTTAGATTGGTTGAAGACATGCGCACCATCAACGTGCAGTACGCCTTAGTATACGGCGTCGTCGTGCCCCCAGGTGGACAATCGGGGTTAAGTGCCTTGCCCAAGGACACAACGCGGGAGTCCGAATCGATCGCTCAGATGGTCACCCATCCGAGGATTAACCGAGCTCGACGTTGCTTAACTTCGGTGATCTGACGAGAACCGGTTACCGCGACGCCACCGCGCCCCCGAATCCTGGTAGTATCTTCCATGTCGCCCCAATGGCAGCAACTGGAAGAGTCCATGTTCAATATTAGGGAGTAGACCAATTGATATTTTCAACGTGCCCGTTAAAAATATTGATTGGTCAATCCCACACATTCCCTTAGAAGCCATCTTATTTGATGCAATTATGGCGTATCATGTTTTTGTTCCGGAAAAGTGGTCTCTCAGATTCAAAGGGTTAATAGATTTCTGTATTTTTATTTTTTCGATTCACCGCAGTTTGGACGTTTTATTTGTTTCAAAAGCACAGCGACTAATCAGAGCTCAGAGTTCGATTCACTGTGAGGGGGGGGGGGGGGGTGTCACACGCTAAGTCTTTTAGGTAAATAATGAAAATAATTAGTTATTCAAGAAATTTATTTGAAAGTGTCGTCTGTTACTCATGCTGGCCAGAGGGAAAAGTGACCTGCTCAAGGATACAACTCGGGTTACGCGAGTCAGAACAGAACTTATCATCTTTTGATCGCTAACCAATGAGACACTGAACACATCAGCAGAAACGTTTCTTGTCTCCCGCGCAGCCCTAGTACTAGATCTGTAATCAGCTTCAGCCATTTTAAAATGGTGGCGCCCATATAGAGTAGAAGAAAGACGTTTCTCGGACGGGGGTTGAAATTGTACTGTTGTGTGCGTTAAAATGCCCAGATCTTGCCCATTTCTGTCGCAATCTTTCTCCGAGAGATTGTGTGATCGACTTCAGCAAAAATGAGTGAATGTCACCGCCAAACAGGAACATTCAACGCGTTTTGTTTTTAATGTCCGAGATTCACGTTGATTATTTGTGTTTTGATCTCAAATGTTTATTTCTCAGCGTGGCATAGCATCCCAACATAGTATATTGTAAACTACACCCGACGCCCGTCATTTTGACACCAACCACACCTCTGTGCAGACATTGGTTCAAAGGTTACAGCTGATTTTATCTTTTCGACCCCCACACCCCACGGGCGGTGTACGTATGGCCGGTATGGGACTTCGCGTACATGATATGGTATGGCAAAAGGACACAATTTCTCACTTTAAAATAAAAAAAGTTATAAATATTGACATCGATTGAAAATCCCGGTCTAATTCCCAAGTACAGGTAACAGGATTTTCAAATGTTTATTTCCAAATTCCCGGTGTGGTATCACGTGCTCGCATGACGGATCTGAAAATAACGTCCACGGCTGTTATGGTGATACCAACTGCACCTTTCGGTTTTAATTCCAATGCCGTCACCACTGGGGCCACCGTGCTCCCCACGGGCGGTGGAAGCTCGATAAAAGTAGAGGGACACAAATTTACATTGCTACCACGGTTCGACCCAGTGTGAGAAAGGTTACAATCGAAAATCGGTAAATGTACCACGACTCGCTATATAGTCTCTCGTCCAGATGAATATGCCGCTGTGTGGTCACTGTCATGTCCGTTTCTTCTACTTCAACCATCTTCCAACCCGAAGGCCAGCCTTCGGGTTGGAAGACAGCTGAAGTAGAAGAAAGGGACCGAAAGTGGGATTCTCTGGCTAAATATTGTTGGGATTTGCAAATAATGTTACAGGAATGCCTGTATATATTGGCACGTCCGTATGCGCCCATTTTAGCTCATTGTGCAACTACGAAACATACTTGTGGAAAAAAGTGGAGGGACACGTACCACCTGTGCCCCCTGGCTCCACCGCCTCTGGTGCTCCCGACCTTAAACTCTGATAATTAATTAATAAATAAATAGTTAACCCTTTACCCAACAGAATGGCACGCCCGTTGCAAACAAAGTATTACCCTCAATGGAACGAGCTCAACGAGCTCGCTCCAGTAATTGATCATAAACTACGTTTTTGAAGCCAAAAAAAAAAAATGAAAACTTCAGTAATTCAAATAAATGATACCGTTTGATTGGCGATTTTTTAAACAGAGCTGGCCCTTTCCGTGGCGTTGGGTAAAGGATTATAAGGCCACTAGGGGCGTAAATTCTTGGGTGGGCTGGGGTAAAAAAAAGTCTTCCGATCATGGGTTTCGTCGTGAAGAGGTTGGGTAAAAAATGACGATGATGAAATACCAAGTTGGGCACACGTCCTTGCTTGTTCGACGAAAATATATACACCAGGGGCGGCGGAACGATTTTCAAAGTGTGTGTGTGGGGGGGGGGGGGGTGGATCGGGCGATGGTTGGTCGTCGGTGTGATAATTTTAAATTCCGGGGTCCCAAAACTCCCATTTCCATGCATCTGAGTGGATATTTTGATATTTTTCAGGAGATGTATTTGAAAGATTTCACACTTTGAGAGCCGTTGAAAAACGTCGGTAAAGCATACAGGTGAGGTCTATTTAACGACCAAAGCTGATAAATAGACCTCACCTGTATGCTGTACCAAACGTTTACAGCAATTATATTGTCTGTGGATTATCTTGTCTGGGGTGGATTTGGAACTTATATGTCTGTAAGATTACGATGTACTTCAGTTAACCGATTTATTAACAGACTGTATACATTTTAGCGTTTACAGCCACTTACAGCAAAAATGATCCGAAATCCATCGAAACTGAATCAGTATACGAGAGAAACATAGCTGGCGAAAATATGGGGGCGGCTCTGGATCTGCCCCTTGTTTCACCAGTGATTGGTTGTGTTAAAACATCTGCATACAAAAAAACATGGCCCGGCAAAAAAGGTGGAGGGGCTGAAGCCTTCCCCCCTTCCTCCTCACCCCCACCCCCCACCCCCGATTCCGCCGCCCTGTACACGTTCTGGAGTATTCAGTTGGGCAAAATCTCGGACCTTGGAGCGTACAAGTCTTCTGACTGCGCCGCAGGACTGTTGGTCATCTTAATCATCTTGTGCCTGTTCTTTAAAAAGGTTCATAAGAAATCGGCGTTTGGTGGTACCTAACATGAAAAGCAGACGACACTTGCAAAAAACATTCTTGAATAACTATTATTTTCATTTTTTGTCTCAAAAACATAGGTTATGACCCCTCATTGGAACGAGCTCGACGAGCTCATTCCAATGAGGGGTCATAACCTATGTTTTAGAGACAAAAAATGAAAAAATAATGAAAATTAATTGGCGAGTTTTGAGAATAGCGCTGGCCGTTTTTGACCGTTACGTTAGGTAAAGAGTTAAAACAGGCTAAGCACTGTAAGGGGAATACTCTTAAAAATTCGCAAACGTTATCGCGATGCTTTTAAAGTGTGTTTGTTGATTCGTTTTGTCTGAAGGAGAATTACTTTGAAGTTCAAGAAATCACTCGAATTATTTGTAAATCTATCTGATTTTTGTCTAGGTTTATATGCTGAGTACTTGGCTATTTTTCGGAATGTAAAATATTGGAAACTGAAACACCGTATTGCCTACTAGTCTTACCTGAATATTTGTACAGAACTTGAACGTAATTGAAAATTATCTTTTCAATTGTAATCTTGTCCCTGGGGGTCATCTATTGATGTCATCGAAACAGGAGTTCAAAAATAATTCAAGGTAGCCTTAACCCATGGTTAAAAAAAAAACAAAAAGTGGCTCGTAGCCAGGATTCTAAAATAGGGGGTGCCCTAGCCATTTTTTTTGGGGGGGGGGGGGTGAGGGGGGGGGTCAAAGATGATATTGGAAAGGCAGTTGTGTGGGGGTTTCAGGGACATCCCCTATATAGTCCTAACTAATACCCTCCGGTCGTTGCTCCCGCCTCCCATTTTCCTGACGCGAAGTGGGAGGAGGGGCAACAACTGGAGGGTCCTAGCGTACACTCACCCCACAACCGAGAAAAGTTTGCAAAATTTAGCGCTTAAAGAGCGAATCTGATATATTTGTAGCGTGTGTAGCCCTTATATTGAAGACCATTTTGGGGCCCCATTTTGTGTGAAAGATGCATTGGGCCAAACTTTAGGCGAGCCAAAGCCCCAGCCCCACCCACCCCTGTAGCTACGCCACTGTATGCAACCGACGGCGCGTTATTTGTAGGCTTCGATCGACCCCATCCCTATTTCACACCGAATATACGAATTGTGTCTTGCCTCTATGGTGGGTACAAGTTGTGATGCCTATTTTTGCCTAAATATCTCCAAAAGTCTAAACAAAAAGGTGTTTGGTTCTTAATATTTGTGAACAGTGGCAATCTGGGGGTTGAACCAGGACGCCACCAAACACTCTAACGAGCTGTCTAGATTATGTCTGAAAGATACAGAACCTTGTGACTCTACTGTTATTAAAGTGCATAAAGCAAGATACACATTGTGCGTAAATGAAAGCTTAAACATTTCAAGACCACCGATTGTTACATTAAACTTAAAATTTCCTTGTAACTAGTCCATGATCGTAAGTTTGGATCGTTAACCAACTCTCACTTTCTGGCAGAGGCGTTTGAGACGAAGTCATTAGGTTACAAAACAGTGTTTTCGTGGTAAACAACGCCTCTAAACCTTTAATGGAGGATAAAAGTTCCTGGAATTATCCGATTGGTGGAAAATGAACTGAGCTTGTAAGTGTGAATAAAGTTTTAAAGTGCATGTTTTGGAAAAGATATAAAATATTGGTGACTATTGTCTTCTGAAGTGTGTGAGAGAAGATTAAAATTGGGTGGCGGTAGGTAAATTTAAAGGTAAATTCACATGGCGACCTATATTTTTTTTCACTATATTGTTTTCATGAGATGATAAACTAAATGGATAGATGGTTGTTTTTGCCCAAATCAGCTTGAATAGATGGAGAGAGGAGGAAAGATTAGTACTGTCGTCAATGGAAAAAAACACTGTATTGTAACCATTAAGACCCATAACTGGCTTTCTTTCCGGATATTACATCGCAAAGATGACTGATTGGGGGAAGTGGGGTGTAAACCCAGTTTTCTCCGACTGTCATGACTCAAATCCCGATTGAAGAAATACTCAGACTACATCATCAAAGGCATATCTTTAGGATGTAGTTGGAATAATTGTGACTGGGGATTATATAGTTAGCCCTTTACCTAACACAGTATTTTTAAAAAAAATAAATTAAATTTAACATTTTTTTAAAACAAATTTCACATTTTTTCAATAAAACGATACAAATATGGATATCATTAGAACCAGCTCGGCGAGCTGGTTCTAATGATACCCATATTTGTATGGTTTAATTGAGAAACTTCCGAAATATTTTAGGCTGTGCTAGGCTTATTCTGGTTAGTTGTATGACCATTTTTTGTCGCTGTGTTTGGCAAAGAGTTAAACAAAATTCAAGACATTTGTTTGTGGATAAATACATGTAATAATCGTGATGCATGGGGTTCCCACCCTCTTAATTTAGTTAGCACGTGGCGGACCCAAACTTGCTCATGCTGGGACCCCAACATCCCCAATCAGCCAGAGACCTCCATTTGTAGGAGACCAATTGCATGTGAGACGTAACTCGAAAACCAAATCTAGTACATGATTACCACCAAAAGCGAACCAGTATCTAAGACTTGAATTCAGTTGAAAATGTCCTGACTGAAAAATATTGGGGGGGGGGGGGGGGGTGCAACACAACGTCTTGTATCCAAGCTTGCCCGCCCATAAGCATATGTACTCACACTTAGGTTTTTTTGGCAGACAATTCACTTGTCTCACTTCCCGGGGTTCCCACGCGGAGCCCATCGGCATTGCCGTGGTCAGACATTTAAATCGCCCCGAAATAGCGACAGTAAACGCTCTGCCCAAATAATGTAATTTTGCCCAAATTGTACGCTATTTATTTTTTTCCCCAAATTTTGTTGTGTTTCGGGTGTCTGTAGCAGGGTCTAATTAGGTTTAAAAACCAACAAATTAGCAGGTGAGAAGTTATCGGCGTCGACAGTGTCGCATGCGACACTGTCGACGAAGATTTCTTTTCACTGGGGAACTCTGCATGAGCATGTATTCAAAGCTTGAGCTCTAATATATTCCCCTTCGTGGTGTTTCCAATCAAATATCGCGCTTAATGTACATTTAAATGGGATTTTGGCTTGACACCAGAAAACTAAAAAACCTTTTGGAGTAAACTTCAGCTAAAGGAGGAGAACCAATATTAACGGTGAATACCTATAACAAGAGCAAAAATTATGATTCTATGGGAAAAACAACCCTGAAAGATGGTGAAACAGACGCCAAGGATTCGTGAATATTGGCACCTTTCTCTCTCACTAGGAGGATCCGTATTTGCCGTTGTGCCCAAATTGTGGCTAATCTAAAGGGCCACGTGGCAGACTGCCAAGACAATATGATGGTACTGGCGACTGCCACGGCTACTGTAGAGGGCTGGTCAGTATCGCATATCACCAAACTAGCAACCCACTGTGACATGTCATTACGGAGGCCAAACCCTCTTGATGATGCATGGTGCCATGGACAGCTGTATCGTGTGATCTAACTACCGGTCGGAGTCCAGCTGTTCCAGTTTAGATAAACTTGCTGTTTGGCATGTGTAGAATCGAGTGATTCTGCCTGACAAGGCATAGATTTGGGGGGTTTACCCCCCCCCCCCCCCCCCCCCCCCACTCTCTCTCTCTCTCTCTCTCTCTCTCTCTCTCTCTCTCTCTCTCTCTCTCTCTCTCTCCAACGTCCATGATAAGATAAGATAAGATAAGATTTATTCAGCAAATGCACCAGAATAAAGGCAGATTGCTACACACAAAATCAACATAAACAGAATCATAAAACATACTAATTCATATGACAAACATAAATCATATTACAGATAAGTCCCTCTTGTGAAGGAAGAGCTGGACCATGTTACAGATAACATTGCATAGCACTGGATTATCATTAGTCATTATTACTTTAAATCTGTCCATTGTATCTATTAGAGGGAAGTCAATTTTTTCGTCAGAAATTGCGCGAAATAATTTTTCTCTCAATGGTGCATAAAGCGGCCATTCCATTACGACATGCCATTCCGATTCCACCTCCCCCATTGTACAAGCTTCGCGTATTCTGTGTTCCATCTGACGAGGAGGTTGTAAATGCCTTCCACGTTCGATCCACAGTTTATTGTTGCTGATGCGTAATCGCGTGAAATTGTTTCTAGCTTCAATGGAAGAAGTGTCAGGTGAATGAGATACGGTTCCATTTGATAATCTACTTTGAATAGTCGATAGGTCCTAAGTTTGTTTTTTCCTATTCTATTATTATCATTGTGTATATCTTCTTTAAATAATTTAATATGGTCCGATAATCCGATTCAAGTTTGGACTTTAGATGATTAATTTTACTTTTGGAAATTTCAGTTTCATTCAAACTGTTAAATCCAAGTCCTTTAAGCTTTTCACTTATTGAGAGAGGGCGTTTACATTTCTTGGCTTCCACAAAAACATCATTCAGAATGTTACCCGGGGAAGTAGTAAGCAATTTACCAGTATAATTTGCGAACCGTACTAAAGTATCTAATGTTATTGGATACCGACCTAGCTCCGCGCGTACCGCATGGTTGGAGGAATGTTTACCTACATTTAAGATCAGTTTGCAGAACTTGATATGATCCCTTTCACTCGGTGCAGTATCTCTGTTCCTCATATTCAGCTCCGTCGACAATATTTCACCGCCGTATAATAATACAGGCTTAATTAGTTTATCAAACAGCTTAGAAAAGACATACGGTTGGTGTGCATTTCTTTTTGAACGAGCTGTGTAAACTGTACAGAACCTTGAACCCCTTAAGACTAAGTTCAGACTGTGCATGTTTCAGGGCGCCATTTTCCGAAAGGGTTAACCCTAGGTATGTGTATTTTGAGGTATATTCCAGTTCTTTCCCCCCTACTGGAAACTTTGGAATATTCTTTATTTTTCGTGCGTTAAAATCATATATTTCGTCTTGTCCATGTTTATCAACAAGTTGTTTTGCTTTCTATACGTATCTAGTCTGTTCAGGCAGGTCTGTAGTCCCCTTTGTGAGTCTGAGGTCGGCACTAAGTCATCCGCAAATAGAAAGCGATTCAATTTACGGTTGTTCCAAGTTTATTGGATCACAGTCTTTATAAAAAAAAAAAACACTGATGTCATCTATAAATATGCTAAACAAAGTAGGCGAAATGGTACATCCCTATCTCACGCCAATTGTCGACAACAGGGGTGGTCCAATACCCCGATTTGTTTTTATGCAGTAGTGACTTGATCGATAGAGCGATTCTATTATTTGTGAAACAGGTCCCGTGACTCCAATTCTTTTTATTTTTTCAAAAAGTATTGATCGATCCAGTGTCGAACGCTTTCTTAAAGTTCACAAACGCAGCGTACTAGGGTTTCTTCAGCTCCTTATATTTGTTGATTGCAGACTTGAGAACAAATACACTGTCGATCGTATTACGTTTTTCTCGAAATGTAAATTGATTTTCACTAATTAAGTTATTATCTTCTAAAAAAATCATTAATTCTGCGGTTTATAATTTTGTTGAACAGCTCCCCCAATGTACTTCTCAGGACGATGGCCCTGTAATTGTCAGGATTATATCTGTCTCCTTTTTTTTATAGATTGTTGTGATAGTAGATTCACTCCAGCTAAGAGGATAATGGTGTCAATCTAATATTTGGTTGAACAATTTAACAATATCGTCAATCATGAAAGGTACCAGAATCTTCAGCATTTCATTTGACACCTGATCTGCACCAGGAGTCTTTTTTCAGTTGCCGGAGAGCAGTGTATTGTGTAGCAGTGTATCCATGTGTGTATCGTATCTCCTCGAGGCTATCGACATTGCTTGTATAAAAGTGCCAATCAGAAATACTGTGGTGGTACAGAATTGAAGGTTTTAGTTGTGAATTATGTCTTACCACACAACCCATTTAAAATATCAGTATTTAAACTGTAAGCTCTGTATGTAAATAGTTCGACACGGTTATGACCTGGAACTAGTCTAGCCTTTAAATGACCCATCGCTTATGTTTTAAACCCAATGGTCTGGAATTTTTCGGCTGGTTGAAATATTCCAGACGATTGAATATAAGAGTATCATAAACATTCATTTTCTTTCCATCAACGCAAGACGTGTTTCTCAGCCGAGAATTGATTTGACCGAATCATTTAATGACATTACAATATTGTTAGACATGTGTGTCTATTTTAAAAACTAAAATACTGATGAATGAAGACTCACGGTAATAGTTTTACGATTACGCCACGTAGTTCCACCAATATCGTTAACCCTTTGAGACTTTAATTATCCTGACGTTCAAACGTTACTGGGAATTCAGTTTCTTCAGCTTTTTTCGTAATGCGACGTCAAACGTCGGAAAGTACAAATAACAAGATATTTTTCACATTAGTGATTATCTGCTTGAGGGCTAGATTATTTTTGGTGGTCTGAATTTGCTACTCAAAACTTGTTTTATTACAAATTATTGGAGAGTGCATACAGGCATAATAATCTAATAAATCAAATTTATAAAAAACAAAATATACTACTCAAAGATGATCCCCAGTGTTTACATTAGCTCTATTGACAGGAAGACTTTACGTGACAGTCATGGAAAGCATATACCCCTTGATTTTTATGATGTTTCGTGTACTGTCTGCATGTACATGACATGTGTAGTGTATTCAGTCTTCGTTTCAACACAAACCCTTGTGATTTAATGATTGAATATGGCAAATGCAAATGTAAGAAGATGTTTGTCTGAAGCAGAAATGTGGCGAGCTGTAGGGATGGTGGAGCAAGGGGCTGCCCATCGTCAGGTTGGTGAAGCGCTTGGTGTGCACCATACGGTGATCAGCAGAACCTGGGCAAGATTTCAGCAGTAAGACGGCATGGTGGTGGCAGAGACAGGGCAACATCTGCAGCTGAAGACCGGTTGTTGATCATTGAGGCCCGTAGGAACCGCTTTGCCACAGCAACCCAGCTTTGCAGTGACCTTCAGGATGCATCCGGGGTAAATGTTTCGACGCAGACTATCCGGGACTATCCGGGCAAGGTTGCACGAAGGTGGTCTCCGATCGCGAAGACCATGTTTTCGCATTCCGCTGTCCCTGAACCATCGCCAGGCACGATATGAATGGGCCATGGACCACGTTGGATGGACCAGAGAAGATTGGCGGCCTGTCCTTTTTACAGATGAGTCAAGGTACTGCCTAGACCACACAGAAGACCAGGAGAGCGATTCCATGCAGCCAACATTGCTGAGCATGACCGCTATGGCGGAGGGTCAAACATGGTCTGGGCGGCATCACTGGGATGGACGTACAGAGCTCTGTGTCCTTGAACGCAGTGCATTGACTGCACAACGGTATATTGATGAGATCCTGAATGTCCACGTCAGATTGTATGCAGGTGCAGTGGGTGATAGATTCATTCTGATGGACGATAATGCTCGTCCTCGTATTGCCCGTGCTGTCGGGGAGTACCGACAGAGGGAGGGGATTGAGCGTATGGACTGGCCAGCAAGATCCCTTGACTTCAATCCAATCGAACATGCCTGGAATGAGTTGCAGCTTGCAATTTCAGCCCATCCAGTCCAGCCAAGAAGTGTCCAGGAGCTTGGCGACATGCCGGTCCAAGAAAGGAACAACATCCCACAAAGGACCACCAGGAACCTGATTAGGAGCATGAGAAGGCGTTGTCAAGCTGTAATTAACAGTAATGGGTCTCATACTCGATATTGAAGCCATACCAGTTCGCTCCGTCAATTTTTTGGCAAATTTGAAAAAATTCCTTTTTAACCAATAATATCCATTTGCCATGGTTATCGTATTCAAAAGCTAAAAAATAATGTCAAACACAAATAAAATCTTAATTTCTGTACTTAAATCATTAAAGATATAATTAAATAAAAAATATATACACTTTTCATTACAATATTTCAACTAAATCCTAAAACAGGTAGTTGGATATACTTGGTGCTTAGCAAACTCTGAGTAGTATATTATTTGTGTTTGACTGAACATGAAATATAAGCAAGGAAAGTGTTATCTTTCGCTCTGGTATCCTAATTTTTGAAAGCTCTGATAGTGGCTTCTAGCACTCAACCAGATTAGAAGTCTCGACAGCAGAATTATATTAGTATTTTGGGCTGTGATTCCATTTGGCTCAACGGTTGTCACTGAGCACTATTCGGGAGAAATTAGGAATTGAGGTTAAAACTTTAAAAAAACGAAAAAATAATAATAAAACAAATGACCACAAAGTATCAACGCGCTGTTTGATTTCGTTAGTCATAAGACGTACAAAAGTATCAAAGGGTTAATCTTTTGATGTTTTCAGTGCGAAATGAATATTTACATATTGGAATATTTATGACTGGATCACGAAAGATTATATGTATATTTTGTGAAGAAAGGCACACCACATTACATCAAAGGTAGTCGGCGCGCAAACTCCATAAAACGTGGATAAAGAAAAAGACCCCCAAAACATCGGATTCCATATGGAATCAGACACGTAGAGGGAATAAGACTCACGGTGGCCAGAGAGTTTGTCGCTTCTCTAGAATCATTCCAAACAGGTGAAGAGGGGGAACGAGGTCTTATTGCAGTAATGGTCGACAATATGTTTTGTTGGGGAGAGCCCGAGAGAGGGTATTGTATTGTTCTTTGGTTTTAGGGAGGGGGTGGGAACATTTTTAAATTTATTCTTGAAAACCCGCATTCTCGTTTAAGATGCTTCACCCCCCCCCCCCCCCCCTCCCCATTTTATTGAGAACAACGTAGAAATGATCAGGTGAGACATGATTGCGTTACAAACCAAGCTGCCCCTATATCCCGATAAATTCTGACTTCTGATTGATTAGAATGCCTTGGGCAAATAGCCACAGTAGAGGGTGCACCCAACATTCATGGCAAATGGGAGCGTGCAACATCCAGGGTATATGGGCACGCGAAACATCGGGAGTATAATATGGTTTAAATGAAAGCTTTTCGCTCTCTGATCGCATCTATATAAAAATCGAACCAAAAAACCTGAAAATAGTCACAAATATTATCAGATTTCCGACAATTCGATCATATTTTGCTGTTAAACATTAAATAGTCGAATAATTAAATGAAACAACTTAAGAAAAATAAAATAAGAGTAAATATCGTCCCCTCAGTTCCAATGTGTTCAACATGCCTGCGGATCGGGGTTTAAAAACCGACATCCAGATATAAAATCTTCATATACCAAACATGTTGACGGAGATAACTTATTTATTTATTTATTTATTTATTTATTTATTTATTTATTTATTTATTTATTTATTTATTGGTGTTCAAGGTCACATATTGCTGCACAATGGCTAATTATGACCACGAAAGTTTTACGAGTGGAGGAAGCCGTAGTACCCGGAGAGAACCACAGAGTAACGGCAAGCAACTGTCAGCTCCCCAACATAATAACTGTGCACAATCAGGGTTAGAATTGGTTGAAGACAGGTGCACCATCGACGTGCAGTTCGCATTAGTACACAACGTCACCGTGCCCCCATGTGGGCAATGGGGGTGAAGTGTCTTGCCCAATGTCATAACGCGGTTGCCGCGGGTGGGATTTGAACCGAAGATCAACTTGTAATAAACCCGCGTGCAACTTACCAAGGATGTAATTTTGTGATGCCATTCTGTGTGTTTATATCCGACTGTATATATACTACTCCAAATTTGCTAAGCACCAAATATTTGACACATCATTGTGAAATTTGCTTGTGACATATTTGCAGTATTTTTGGTGGATATGAATGAGGAGTGTATTGCGATGGTCCCCAGTGTTTACATTAGCTCTCTTGACAGGCAGACTTTTCGTGACAGTCATGGAAAGCATGTACCCCTTGACTTTCATGATGTTTTCGTGTACTGTCTACATGTACATGACATGTGTAGGGTATTCAGTCTTCATTTCAACACACAGCCTTGTGATTTAATGATTGAATATGGCAAATGTAAGAAGACATTTGTCTGAAGCAGAAATGTGGCAGGCTGTAGGGATGGTGGAGCAAGGGGCTACCTATGGTCAGGTTGGTGAATCCCTTGGTGTGTACCATACGGCGATCACTAGAGCTTGGGCAAAATTTCAGCAGTATGGCACACCAGTAAGACGGCATGGTGGTGGCAGAGACAGGGCAACATTTGCAGTTGAAGACCGGTTGTTGATCATTGAGGCCCGTAGGAACCGCTTTGCCACAGCAACCCAGCTTTGCAATGACCTTCAGAATGCATCCGGGGTAGTAAATGTTTCGACGCAGACTATCCGGGCAAGGTTGCACGAAGGTGGTCTTCGATCGCGAAGACCATGTTTCGCATTCCGCTGTCCCTGAACCACCGCCAGGCACGATATGAATGGGCCATGAACCGCGTTGGATGGACCAGAGAAGATTAGCGACCTGTCCTTTTTACAGATGAGTCAAGGTACTGCCTAGACAACACCGATAGGCGTTCTAGGGTATGGAAAAGACCAAGAGAGCGATTCCATGCAGCCAACATTGCTGACCATGACCGCTATGGTGGAGGGTCAAACATGGTCTGGGGCGGCATCAGCTGGGATGGACGTATACAGAGCTCTGCGTCCTTGAACGTGGTACAATGACTGCACCGCAGTATATTGATGGGATCCTGGATGTCCACGTCACATTGTATGCAGGTGCAGTGGGTGATAGATTCATTATGATGGACGATAATGGCCGTCCTCATATTGCCCATGCCGTCGGGGAGTACTGGCAGAGGGAGGGGACTGAGCGTATGGACTGGCCAGCAAGATCCCCTGACCTCAATCCAATCGAACATGTCTGTAATTAGTTGCAGCTTGCATTTTCAGCCCGTCCAGTCCAGCCAAGAAGTAATTGTTCAGACGATGATGAAATAGTTCCGGCGACCTGATAAAATATGCAAATGAGTATGTCACGTGGGGTAGGTGGGATAGAAATATCCCACCCTGCTGTCTCACCGGGGACACGCGTATGTTTCACGTATAGTGGGGGGTTTAAAGTGCACCATCGACGTGTAGTACACCTTAGTACACAGCGCCACCGTGCCTCCACATGGGCAATCGGGGTGAAGTGTCTTGCCCAAGGACACAACGCAGTTACCTCTGGCGGGGATCGAACCTTTGATCGTTTGGTTTGAAGTTCAATGCCCTAACCACTGAGCCACCGTGCTCCCTCATTTTCTCATGCAATTGCTCAACTCTTTACCAAACGTAATGATCTAAACCGGCCGGCGTTATTTACGAAAATCGTATTCAAATTTTATTATTTTTTTTTAATTTTATTACCATTTGCCTCAGAACACAGTTTTTATACTACGCTCGTCTATGCTACTACCTGTGAAAAGCCTGTATGTTAAATTTTAGCTTTTAACCCCACTACCGGTGTAAAGTTTCTGCTGACGTTAAACAAAATTATTATCACTTCACAGGACGTTCTCTAGCAACGTAAAACTATTTTCCCTTTACGGTAAAAGTGTATAATGCGCAGTCTCAAACCGGAAGTTGTGTGTTAAGCTGGTTAACGGCCCGCCTCCGGATAAATATTTCGAAAACGCCTCGGTTCCGATTGAAGTTTCTAACGCGCTGAAAATTTAATGAATATCACACATTTGTGAACTTTCACCATTTGGTCATGAATTAATAGATTTGGAAGAGTTCAGGTGGCATACAAAAATATTTAAATTAAGCTATCATGTGACTGACGACGTGGCGTTTCGTTTATCTAGAAACAGACAACACATGTATTTTGGTTAAATGTCATTGTGAAAACTCGAGATGTCACAATAAAGTTAACTTGATGAAGAATCTTTGGATTTAACCATTTTAGAAGTGGTAATAGTAATAACAAGATTTTGTTGGACGTCCCTGTTTATTAACGGCCCTCCAGGAATGGGTAACAGCCCTCGGGCCGTAAACAGCCCTCGACTTCGTCTCGGGCTGTTAATGGACCCTTTGGCTGTTACTCATTCCTGTCGGGCCGTTAATAAACCGTAACGCCCTCCAAAATCATGTTATTGGTATATTATTACCACTCAATCTATAAGTTACTAGTCGATTAACATTAGTTTGGAGGCCCGTTAAAACTCCGTAATTTCAGTGACGTCATTCGACGGAGCCGGGCCGCGGGCAATAGTGGTATAAATTGCCATTAGCGGCCCGGGGCACGGCTATTTTTAGATTCCATGGTCTAATGAATTTTTCCCATTCGGATGACGTCCCTTTGTATTTGTGAACTAAAGTCGAACGCACGATCGAAATAGAAATATATCGAACCGACTTCAGTGATTATTTCTTCCAGCAATTCCCTCGTGCGGTTAGCACAGGTACTCGGCACAAGCTGGGAAATCGAAAGAAAAATGATATTTGATACCATTTTTGAATCTATGCTGACGTGCCCCTGTAATGGTATATAAATATTAACAAGGTAAACAACTCGCTTTTCGAAAACGATAGCACTCATCTTCGTCCCCCCCCCCCCCCCCCCCCCCTCAAATTTGATTCACACAACGTATCCAACAATACCCAGTATCAATGGAAAGGGGAATGAATAAGCTTTACAGTGGTGTATTACATGACCGTTGGGTGTTCTTGGGTTGTTCATGATAACTGGGAGAATTCGCAGAAAAGGCCGAAAAACATTTAGTCGGACAAGAAAGTGCACAGTGAAATGAGGTTTACGAGCGACAATTATTCGATTTATTATAAATAATTCGAGATCCCATTATATATGGAGGGCAGATTCAAATATTAACCTTACACCTTTATCAATTACTAATCTCGGATTAATCAATTACTAATCAGTGTTAAATCGCGTGCACGTATACAAAAAATGTCGTTTTTTCATGGTGGTCCAGAATCGGCCATTGTTTTTGAGGCTCACAGATCGCACTTTTCAAGTTCAAATACCCGTTGGCGAACGCGTACATTCGACACGTCGCTCAAAAAGTGAAAAATGTACGAAATTGTACATAAAAAATTTCTTAAAAATTTTTGTCGACGTTCCCATCGTGGATTAGACCTTCAATCTATCGTTGGTGAACGCAAGCAAAAAATGCTTTGCCGGTTCTAGATCAGCATCAAAAAACGGTTTGCCGATTCTGGACCAGTGGCCCAGAATCGGCAAACCGTTTTTGAGGCTCACAATAGAGTCGACTATAAGACTGAATTCGATAAATTCTATCATAATAGACACTCATGTTTTTTGTTTCAGTGTGAATGAAAAGGTTTTCGTTCAAAAGAGTCGACTATAAAATTGAATCTGTTATAATAGACATTCATGTCTTGTTTCGGTGTGGATGAAAGGTTTTCGTTCAACGGATGACATTGAAAAAAATTGAGTTTTAGAAAATTAGTATCGATGGAAAAATCGTTTGTTTACGTTTTGTCACTGCGAATTTTGTGAAATAAATCTTAATAAAACACTTTGTAGAATTTGTTTCATTCAAATAAAAATAGTTCGTAGAATTGTTTCATTCAAATAAAAATTCTATTATAAAACCTTTTTCACTAAGCTTGAAGAGCTTGAAATAAGTAATCACCCAATCATTTCACGTTCCTAACAACGCTAATTATCCAATCAGATTGCTTGATTCTCAAAAACTTAATCATACAAAGTTATCTCCCCTCATCGTGGGGGTGGGGGTCACGCCCGTCATAAAAATCGAAAGTTTCGAGAAGGTGGTCACGTGACCTATCAAATTGAAGGTCTCTACGAGTGGATTAAGAAGATCGTAATTTTAACCCGCGTCATGGGGTGGGGGTCACGACCAGAGCCAAAAAACGTCTTCCTTTTTACAAATCCAGGCTTGTGAGGTATTAATATGAAGGGCTCGATGAATACATTACAGAAATGACGTTTTTCATTTTATGTGGGGGTGGGGGTCACACCCATCAGAAAATCGAAAGTTTCGAGAAGGTAGTCACGTGACCTATCAAATTGAAGGTCTCGACGAGTGGATTAAGAATATCGTAATTTTAACCCTCGTCGTGGGGTGAGGTCACGACCAGAGCCGAAAAACGTCGTTCTTTATACAAAGCCAGGCATGTGAGGTACTGATATGAAGGCTCGATGAATACATTACGAAATGACATTTTTCATTTTATGTGGGGGTGGGGTCACGACCAGAGCCGAAAAACGTCTTCCTTTTTACAAATCCAAGCATGTGAGGTACTGATATGAAGGGCTTGATGAATACATTACAAAAATGACATTTTCCACCCTCGCCGTGGGGATGGGGTTAACACCGATCAGAAAATCAAAAGTTTCGAGAAGATAGTCGTATGACCAATCAAATTAAAGCTATCGACAAGGATATTATGAAAATCATAATTTTTCCCTTCTTATAACGGTGGAGTTGGGACCATCTTGAAATCGAAAGTACTAAGAAAAGGTAGTTATGGAACATATTAAATTGAAAAAACAACAAGTTGAATCTGATGCATCATTCATTTTTGATATCTGTGTTAAAACGTGAAGTATGTTTTCAAAAAATATATGATTGTTATGCTAATTAGAGATGCACTCGCTTATTAACAAGTCACGCCTTAAGATGTTTCCTTCAATAATAACTCTGTTTACTGAACCATAGATTTGTCAATAAAAAAAATTATAAGTTGATCTTCTAACGTTTCTACATATTAAAGATAGCCTATTTCACCATTTCCGAAAAATGTGTCAATCCAAACTATTTTTTTTGGACAAAATGCCCACGTTGAGAAGACATTACAAAACTAAACGAGTATAATCTTGACTAAATTCAAATAAAACCATTTGTCACGTGTTAGAAAAGATTTGTAAACAGTCTAAACGCACGTGTGGAAAAGTTGTTTTGTTTTGTTTTTTACAATAGGAGTTAAAATATTTTAAGATAGGTGGCGTTATATAAATACAGCAACAACAAAAAAACAGTGTTTACAATGTGTCAGCGTATGACTGAATGAAAATGAGAAAAAAGCTCTTTTTCTAACCACCTGATAGCGAAGCATTACATCAGTAGTCGCGATATTGATGTCATCCAACAGCAGCCAAGACATTAAGTTTTTTACTTGTCCAAAACAATTCTCTTTTAACGCTAAAACGGGTGAAATACATCTCGGTAACGACTCCATTTTTTTCTTGATCAGACATAGTTGCTGGCGGAAAGTTGACTGGAGGGTCGTTCAAAACAATTTATCAAATATATCGAACGAAAACGACTCATTTTAAAACTACGATTGTCGCCGTATTCTAAACGTCACCAATGACCATGCGCGCGAGCCTGAAAAACAGACGTTCTTTTTTTATGGTCTAATTTAATTAATAATACATCAATATTTAAAAAAAATCAGTTTTTAACTGATAGTAGTGTTGTTGTTAGGAGAGATAGGTTATTTGAAATTTTAGGGGGCCCCTACCCCTACGTAATGTAGGTTATAAAATCCTTACAAAAAGCAGCATTGTCCTTACGATAGCGCGATGTGTTACAGTATATTGCTCGCCTGGATCGGACCTGGAAATGATCAACGGGTTTTCGTGAGCGAAAGAGGAGAATTCGAAGTTCCATAGTAGTATTCAGAGAGAGAACTCCCGTTTCAGTATCATTAGAACATGAAGTGGCAGTATCTCAACTTGAGCGTTTTATCTCTGGTAAAATCTGTCAGAGTCTCAGAGATTAGGTCTTATTACTCTACTGTGTAAAAAGATAGGGATAATGTCGAGAATTTGAAATTCTATGGGGGCCCCTACCCCTACCTAATGTAGGTTATAAAATCCTTACAAAAAGCAGCATTGTCCTTACGACAGCGCGATGTGTTACAGTATATTGTTCACCTGGATCGGACCTGGAAATGATCAATGGGTTTTCGTGAGCGAAAGAGGAGAATTCGAAGTTCCTCTGGAGGGTGAAAAAAAGATGAAAAAATCGTTCGATCCGCTTACCAAACACATATTCGATTTTCAAGACAGACTGGTCAAAAGCAAACGATTCTTACAACTCGAAAACGTGAGAAGCAAGAAAGATAAACTGCGTTTGATATCGTGTTTCGCATCTTATCAAGGAGAAAATCTAAAAGACGTTTCTTGGTTCAACAAACTCTTAGTCATTATTTTTATGTAAAAATTAAGCAAACAGCAAGAGAAATGTATATTTCGTGAAGTATTAAACCGTTTCCAAATCTCGATGAGGTTAGCACCTCTTGAATTGAATTAAAAAAGAAGTCTTCACGCAAAGGGACTCGAGTGAGGGAATGGAATAGAGCTGTCCACCTTGATGTACTCGTAATAAAACCCTAACCTATCTCTCATAACAACAACACTACTATCAGTTAAAAACTGATTTTTTTTAAATTATTGATGTATTATTAATTAAATTAGACCATAAAAAGAACGTCTGTTTTTCAGGCTCGCGCGCATGGTCATTGGTGACGTTTAGAATACGGCGACAATCGTAGTTAAAAAATAAGTCGTTTTCGTTCGATATATTTGATAATTTGTTTTGAACGATCCTCCAGTCAACTTTCCGCCAGCAACTATGTCTGATCAAGAAAAAAAGGGAGTCGTTACCGAGATGTATTTCACCCGTTTTAGCGTTAAAAGAGAATTGTTTTGGACAAGTAAAAAACTTAATGTCTTGGCTGCTGTTGGATGACATCAATATCGCGACTACTGATGTAATGCTTCGCTATCAGGTGGTTAGAAAAAGAGCTTTTCTCTCATTGTCATTCAGTCATACGCTAACACATTGTAAACAGTTTTTTTTGTTGTTGTTGTTGCTGTATTTATATAACGCCACCTATCTTAAAATATTTTAACTCCTATTGTAAAAAACAAAACAAAACAACTTTTCCACACGTGCGTTTAGACTGTTTACAAATCTTTTCTAACACGTGACAAATGGTTTTATTTGAATTTAGTCAAGATTATACTCGTTTAGTTTTGTAATGTCTTCTCAACGTAGGCATTGTGTCCTAAAAAATAGTTTGGATTGACACTTTTTTCGGAAATGGTGAAATAGGCTATCCTTAATATGTAGAAACGTTAGAAGATCAACTTATAATTTTTTTTATTGACAAATCTATGGTTCAGTAAACAGAGTTATTACTGAAGGAAACATCTTAAGGCGTGACTTGTTAATAAGCGAGTGCATCTCTAATTAGCATAACAATCATATATTTTTTGAAAACATACTTCACGTTTTAACACAGATATCAAAAATGAATGATGCATCAGATTCAACTTGTTGTTTTTTCAATTTAATATGTTCCACAACTACCTTTTCTTAGTCCTTTCGATTTCAAGATGGTCCCAACTGTATCCTAATAAGAAGGGGAAAATTATGATTTTCATAATATCCTTGTCGATAGCTTTAATTTGATTGGTCATACGACTATCTTCTCGAAACTTTTGATTTTCTGATCGGTGTTAACCCCATCCCCACGGCGAGGGTGGAAAATGTCATTTTTGTAATGTATTCATCAAGCCCTTCATATCAGTATCTCACATGCTTGGATTTGTAAAAAGGAAGACGTTTTTCGGCTCTGCTCGTGACCCCACCCCCCACATAAAATAAAAAATGTCATTTCGTAATGTATTCATCGAGCCTTCATATTAGTACCTCACATGCCTGGCTTTGTATAAAGAACGACGTTTTTCGGCTCTGGTCGTGACCTCACCCCACAACGAGGGTTAAAATTACGATATTCTTAATCCACTCGTCGAGACCTTCAATTTGATAGGTCACGTGACTACCTTCTCGAAACTTTCGATTTTCTGATGGGTGTGACCCCCACCCCCACATAAAATGAAAAACGTCATTTCTGTAATGTATTCATCGAGCCCTTCATATTAATACCTCACATGTCTGGATTTGTAAAAAGGAAGACGTTTTTCGGCTCTGGTCGTGACCCCACCCCACGACGAGGGTTAAAATTACGATCTTCTTATTCCACTCGTAGAGACCTTCATTTTGATAGGTCACGTGACCACCTTCTCGAAACTTTCGATTTTTATGACGGGCGTGACCCCCACCCCCACGATGAGGGGAGATAACTTTGTATGATTAAGTTTATGAGAATCAAGCAATCTGATTGGTTAATTAGCGTTGTTAGGAACGTGAAATGATTGGGTGATTACTTATTTCAAGCTCTTCAAGCTTAGTGAAAAAGGTTTTATAATAGAATTTTTATTTGAATGAAACAATTCTACGAACTATTTTTATTTGAATGAAACAAATTCTACAAAGTGTTTTATTAAGATTTATTTCACAAAATTCGCCGTGACAAAACGTAAACAAACGATTTTTCCATCCATTCTAATTTTCTAAAACTCATTTTTTTCAATGTCATCCGTTGAACGAAAACCCTTCATTCACACCGAAACAAAACATGAATGTCTATTATAACAGATTCAATTTTATAGTCGACTCTTTTTAACGAAAAACCTTTTCATTCACACCGAAACAAAAAACATGAGTGTCTATTATGATAGAATTTATCGAATTCAGGCTTATAGTCGACTCTATTGTGAGCCTCAAAAACGGTTTGCCGATTCTGGGCCACTGGTCCAGAATCGGCAAACCGTTTTTTGATGCTGGTCTAGAACCGGCAACGCGTTTTTTGCTCGCGCTCACCAACGATAGATTGAAGGTCTAATCCACGATGGGAATGTAGACAAAAATTTTTAAGAAAGTTTGTATGTACAATTTCGTACATTTTTCACTTTTTTGAGCGACGTGTCGAATGTACGCGTTCGCCAACGGGTATTTGAACGTGAAAAGTGCGATCTGTAAGCCTCAAAAACAATGGCCGATTCTGGACCACCATGAAAAAACGACATTTTTTGTATACGTGCACACGATTTAACACTGAATCCTTTGACAGTAAACGCACCATGTACGTGTACGTGTACGGTACATGTACAAAGTGGTCCAGAATCGGCATTTATCACCTACTCCTGTGGCGGTTAGCTGTAACATGGAGTGGTAATAATAGTAACATGATTGTTTTCGGGCATCATGATTCATTAGCGGCCCCGCATCAACGATGAACAGCCCTTGGGCTTATTAACGGCCCTCGACTTCATCTCGGGCCTTTAATAAACCCTCGGGCTGTTCGTCATTACCGCAGGGCCGCTAATGAACCATAATGCCCTCCAAAATCATGTTATTGTTATATTGACACCCACAGTCGTAAGTTCATCCAGTTTGATCTTTTGCATGACGCAATTTGTCACGATGTTTCATTCAAACATACAACATAGTACTATCTACTACGTGTAAATGACTTATTAAGATTAAAATACCTACAATTAAATATTTAAAATAAAATTGAAGAATTGTTAATAATAATTTGACTGAAAAAGCAAGGTAAATTCAATCAACATTGACGATATGTTAGCTGTCAATCAAGCATTCACGTGCAGTCGGTAGTTCTGCCCATCGGAGCAGTTGTAAACAAAACAAACCCGTGTGTTTGCGATAGAAAGTGTCGTTTTTTATCCATTTTAAGTGACAAAGTCGATTATTTATTAAGACCATGCAAAAAATAAAGCAAATTGGTACTAGGGCCGGTAATCAGGTTTAAACCACTCGTAGAATAAGGGTTTTAACCACTCGGCTTCTAAGAGTGGTTTAAATCTGATTATCGGCCATACAGTACCTATTTATTCTATATGCAACCACTCATCGGAACGAGCTCCTTCCTATGAGTGGTCCTACGCCATGTTTCGGAGGCAAAAAGTAAAAATGTTTAGTTATTAAAGAATTATTTTCCCAGAGTCTTCTCCCATTCAGGTTGATGTAAGGGTTAAAATGCAGACGCGCAGCCAGGAATCTTTAAAAGGGGTGCCCTAGTTAGTTTTGTTTTTCATGAGTTTTTTTTGGGGGGGGGGGGCAAAGATGATATTTGAAAGGCCGTTGCGCGGAGTTTCGGGGGCCTCACCTAGTCCTAACTAGAACCCTCCGGTTGTTTCCCCTCCTTCCACTTATCTAGTTAGGACTACCCCTACCCCCCCCCCCCCCCCCACACACACACACACCGCCACCACCATCGTGGAAATCATTTAAAATTTAGTGCTCTGAGGCCTTTGTAGCGTGCGTAGCCCTCCAATATTCAAGACCATTTTGGGGCTCTATGTTGTGTGAAAGAAGTATTGTGCCCCCCCCCCCCACCCCCACCCACCCGCCTCTCCCCCAACCCCCACATCTCCCTCTTCCTCATCCGTAGCCACGCCACTGTTAAAATGCATGCCTATATTCGCGGCGCACGTGTCTTTGAAGTCAGTCCCGAAAGTATCTCAAATATTATCTTAAATGGATATAACTTTTTTATCAAGTGCTGATAACCTCCTTCACTCTGATGTCAAAATACCAAAATTTCAAGAAGCTGTTTTTTTCCCATAATGCATCTAGAAATTTAACCAATTCAATCTCGTTTGACAGAGCTCAATGAGCTCTGTCAAACGAGATTGAATTGGTTAAATTTCTAGTTGCATTATGGGAAATTTTTTCTGCCTAAAATTTAGATATTTTGACATCAGTGTGCAGGGGGATAAAAAGATTGGGAGCGCAGTGGGCCAGTGGCTCACTGGTTACGGAATTTGCCTTCAAACTGAAGGGTTCACGGTTCAATTCCCGCCAGGAGTAGCTGGGTTTTGTTCTTGGGCAAGACACTTCATCTCGATTGTCCACGTGGTGCCACGGTGGCGATGTGTACTTAGGTGTAATGCACGTCGATGGTGCACCTGCCTTGCTTGTAAGGTGTTAGTACGTTGGGAGGGAGGGGGGGGTTGACAGTAGGACGCCGCTGCTCGGTGGTTCTCTTCCGGTTACTCCGGCTTCCTCCACCCGTAAAACTATCTGACAGGAGGTGACACTGGCTGTCGAAGTGTCGTTAAATCTCAATTAATTAATAAATAAATAAATAATAAATAAATAATACTACGTTGGGGAGGCTGACAGTTACTCGGTGGTTCTCTCCGGCTATTCCGTCTTCCCCCACCCGTAAAACTGTCTGAAGTTGTTCTGTGGTTCTCTCCCGGTACTCCGGCTTCCTCCACCCGTAAAACACGGGGTGATCCTGGCTGTCGAAAATGTCGGTAAATCTCAATAAATAAATCAAGATTAAGGTCGGGCACATAAGTTTGGATCTGTCGGGAAACCAATTCATTTTCTTTCCTCTGTCTTAAAAAATCAAAAGGACGCACCACATTTTGTGCACTGCTTGAACGCAAAGGTGTTCTAAAAATACCGTATAAATCAGTTTTCACCTGTTCCGCGTAACAAAAAAATACCGTATAAATCAGTTTTCATCTGTTCCATGTAACACTGTTTCACGCCATTATTCAAGATATTTTATCGGCAAATTCATTTGAATAGGAAGCCTCGTGGGGGGGTTTACACTTTGTGTAATTGTTTCACGTAGATTGTGGACGCACCCGATAAAAGCTCTTATGTGATAGCATTGTTTGCACAGAGAATGGGGAGCTGATTGTTGAAATATCATTTATAAATGGACGCTATAAATTTCACACGTATTGTCTTGTAAACAACGTGGAGGTAGTAAATTTACACTTGTTGGTTAAAACTTGAAAACTGTTGTTCATTCTCTGCGTTGTGTTTGGATTTTTCTTTTCACCGACATCCTCGTCATCTCAGGACAAGATTCATGTATGTATATCTTAGTTTTGTTAGAATACGCTGTTACTTATTTGCTACCACACCTCTTAATTCCACAGTGCTTTTTACTGGGATAAAGGTAGGGCTGGGAGGAGTTAAAATTTTCCTTAACACGTTAACGTGTTAAATAATTCTGCGTTAACGAGTTAAATGGCGTTATATGTTAAAATGAACAAAATTTTTATAACTTCGCTCATTTTTATTGATTTGAATATAATTGAACTTACGCACAGTTCGTCTCTTGAGTTCCAATGTGTTCTTTGTGCCTACTGGCAGCCTACTGGCACATAGAACACATTGAAACTCAGGGGACGAGTAGTTAATATAGTTCTCTCAGATTATCGTAAATTCTAATAACATTCAGCGATGTTTTCATTTAAGAATACAATCGCTGCAGCCGTATCCTTAGAAAGAGACATCCGCCGTTGCTCGAATACCAGTCCTTACGAGGAAAATAGGCGTTCGGATGAAACTAAATATTGCTGTATCGTCAAATATCGGCGAGCCAACTTCGCAAACGTTGGTAGGAGGGCTACGGACATCTAAATCATTCGTGTTCTTCAGTTTCGTCAATTGCGCCAAATTCGACGTCACCGGCACGCGCGACCCTCCTTGGGTAAAACACAAGATAACGACGCAATGCTACGTATTATACAATTATAATCTTCAGAGTTAAACTTTATTAACTTGGTTAATTTTTTTAACGTTGTTAAAATAATTTAACACGCTAACGTTTGAAACGTTAACTGCTCCCAATCCTGGAAAAAGGACTTCTGTTCAACAGGACCCGATAAACCAGTGGTCGCGCCCGGATTTCCCCGACAAGGTCGGGGGGGGGGGCTTGTACTCTTAGGGCAGGGGCTAGGGCATCCTCGACAAGCCCACAATAAAGAAACCAGATTCCCCGACGGAGAGAGGAGTGCTAAACCTCCCCGACGAGGGTCTGTGCCCCCCTCCCTTGGCGCCACCATTACCGGCAACCGACAGGTGAGGTGGACCTCCTCTAAAGTCGACAGCGTGGGTGTAAATGATTGACAGCATTGGCAGAACTTCACTTATACCAACCTTGCGATCGTGATATAGCCAGAGCTGCTGAAAGTGACATTAAACCTGCAATAAATAAATAAATAATTTGTCTAACCCTTTACCATGCGTGCTGTGGGCGGATCCAGCAATTTTAATTACATGGGCGTGGGAATCCTACGGCAATGTCTTCATCCAGAAGCTGGAGGGTTATTCGTGTTTCTCACAGACTGTAATATCATTGCATTGTTCTAAAATACCCTTGTCTGCCATTTTGGGACAAGATCATAATGTACTTAGAATCTGAATTCAGAGCCATTTCCTTGTTCATGGGGTGACTGGCATTGTGAGGTATTTGGGCACTGATTGTTTTCCGGATCTGATTAACCCATTGAACACCAGAGACCGTTTCCCGTCCGGGTCTGAAGCTACGTCATAATGTCATTAAGTGGGATGGCTACAAGGTAAATGTGTGGTATCGACCAATCAATTTTTTCAACGTGCAGCCCAGTGGCTGCACGTTGAAAATGTTAATTGGTCTTACCCCAAATAATATATTTGGACTCTTCCATTTGCTGCCATTGAACTGACATGGAAGATACCACCACAGTTCAAAAGGTTAATGCTACATATATGTGTTGCTTCTAATTAACAGAATCCTTATTTCATTAAGGGATTGGGGGAAACTTTGACGCGACCTACAAATTGCAACGAGGGGGCTTATTTATTTATTTATTTATTTATTTATTTATTTATTTATTTATTTATTTATTATTTATTTATTTATTTATTTAGGTCTATGAGACATATATGTTAGTCAACTTCATCCATACACTCTTCAAAATACCCTACAATCACACCTGCACACACTGCCACCCACAATACCATCTCTCTCACCCACACACTTTTTTTTACAAAAGACACACACATACACAAATACTTAAACGTATTAGTCCGCGGTGGGTGGGTGGGGGGGGCTCGGGGCGGGGGGGGGGGGGGGGGCACTTTTACCTCAAATTTCAAATTACTATCTGACAGTGGTTTTCCCATCCAATATCAAACCCGCAAACGGCACACAATACACATCATGTCAAGTGTTGTAGAAACGCTCTGATATCACTCCCAGCGCGTTCATATATAAAAATTTGCCCGTGGAGATCCCCAGACCACCCCCACCCCCACCCCCAACAACGGAACCGTACTTATTGGAAACGAACTCTACGGAAGACCGGACATTCACTAAGCTTCGTATCAGCAATCATAAGTTAGCTATTGAGAAATGTCGACATTATCAACCACCGACGCCTGCTATCGACAGGATATGTACTCAGTGTGAAACTAACTCTGGAAAAATAGAAAACGAATATAATTTTCTTATGGAGTGTACGCATTATTCCGAGCGTCGATCGGAACTGTAATTTTGGTTTGATCAGTCAAGGTGATAGCTTGAACTTTTGATTTTGTTGTTTAAAAGTGTAAATATCTTTGATAATTTTCTCGTTCCGGCCAAAGGTATAAGAATGTGCGTTTGTGTGATGAACTCCAAAAAACGATTTGTCACGTAAACAGACCAGCAATAGTTCAAGCGCTGTTAATTAAGCGTAGAATTTTATGTCCATTATCGCGGATCTGTCGAACCCATTTAGGAGCTATCTGATGACTGATTAAAGGAGTAAGAGAGACCAGTGTTCTCCTGCAGTCATTATCTGTGTAATTATGGCCAGTTAATAGGTAATTGTTGTAAAAATAGTACATCGCACATGTTATGGACACGCACCCATATTACGCATCTAGCATGTCACCGAATGTCAGGATATACCGAAATGCGAGTCTTTGAAAGAAACTTTAAAGCGAATATTAAATTAAGATAGATCTAAGCGACCAGGTTCAAGAGAATCAATTAAAATGAGAATTGATATTCTGGCTTTCGAAATAAAAATCGGGGGGTTTGTCGACACATTCATTCCAGTCTGAAGGCGTGTAAGACTGTGGGTCGAGGCGAGTAGCTGGGGATGCCCCCTGTTATAGGTTAGAGGAGGTGCCGCATCGGTGCGAAGGTATAGGCACATTGTAATGTAGAGGAGCCACAGAGCTCATATTTAGAATAGGAGCAGTCGCGGGCCAAGTAGGATCAGAAATGGGAACTGCGAGCTCAGGGGGCTTTTGGTATTTAGGAAGACGGTAAACCCGTTCAGAAGGCAAGCCATACGTAGGCAGAGAAGGCTTTGCTTTTATGGACATTATTCTGAGATAAATGGAGGGGAGCGTTTAACCCCATTGGTGGCGACTGCTTGAGCGAAAAGCGTCTAGTAAAGTGACAATAAGCTAGTGGCTGTGCGATGACAGTGGTAAAGTGACATTCCCTCACTTGTTGGAGGGAATGCGATATAGGGAAGTGACAATACGTTAGTGGCCTTGCGACGGTAATGGTAGAGTGACATTCCATCACATGTTAGAGCAAAGGCGTCCGATAAAGTGACAATACATCAGTGGCCGTGCGACGACCGTGAAAGAGTGAAGTGAAAAGGCGACCAGAGTTTAAACACCAGCAACCAGAGAAAAGGAAACCAGCGATAACAGAGAATGCGGGCCCGCAATTGACTCATAAACTGTGTGGGTGGGGTGTGATTAGCATTTTGTTTTTCTCATTCATTGGATTCCATGAAAGTCACAAATTACCAATATATATATAAGGTGGTCTGAAAATGAGATAGAATTCTTAGACACGATAGTCAAAATTGAAGACGGATTTCTTAAAACCGGTTTATATACAAAACCCACGGACACGCATCAATACCTACACGCAAAGTCAGATCACCCAATCAACACTAAAAGAGCGATACCATATGGAATAGCTTCAAGAGTAAAAAGAATTTGTTCCGATAATGCTGAATATGAATGCCACAAAAATGATATAAAACAACACCTGCATGCCAGAGGTTACGACGAAAAGTTTGTAAGCGAACAACTAGAAAAGGTTGATCAAATCCAGCGCAAACAGTTACTTGAAAAACGATCCAACAAATCAACCGGCGAAAGAGTCCCGTTTGTGGTCACCTACTCGCGGCGCCTCCCCGACATCGGGAAAATAACGCGGGAGCGGATGCCCATTTTACACCGCTCAAAACGCATGAAGTTGGCATTCGAAAAACCTCCCCTGATTTCGTACAAAAGACTGAAAAATTTGGGAGATATCATAGTCCACAGCAAGCATAATAAAATGTTCAACAATCAAGGGACAGGATCTGATAGATGCGAGAGAAAATGTGCAATCTGTGGGTTTATGCTCCAAACAAAACAATTCGCAGACAAGAACGGGACGGCCTACCACATAGGCAAAAAAATCACCTGCCTGTCCAGGAATGTGATATATGGGATTTTCTGCGACAAGTGCAATGAAGTTGTGTACGTGGGGGAGACGGGGACAAAATTGTATGAGAGAATGCAAAACCACCTGAGCAGAATAAAACTTGAGGTTATGGATGAACCGATACCACATCATTTTCTGACGAAAAACCATAGTATAAACAATTTTAAGATTATTGGAATTGAACAAATTAATAAACAAAATACAGCTTACAGGAGGGGTCGTGAAGCATTTTGGATTAACAAACTTCAAACACTAGAACCCAATGGACTCAATAGACAAGAATAATTCCAAATATTCTCATTTATAAACTTGCTGAACGGGGGGGGGGGGGGGGGGGGGGGGGGGGGGGGGGCATAAATTAGTGTACAGAGCAATTACACCTGAACACGCATTGGTGTTGAACATAGCGTGTATATGTTGTGAGATTATGATCGTTTGGTACATGTCAGTGCGTACATCATGTGTATGTGGTGTGGGGGGGGGGGGGGGGGGGGGGGTATGGAACCCTAGCCTACGATTGTCGGTGTAGACATTATAGGAGGGACTGCCCTTAGATCAGTGGTGGAGGGCATATATATGCTGCAATAGTGGGCGGGGACAATACATTTACACACCCTGGAAGGATTGGGCGGGGGGGGGGGGAAGTTATTACTACGCAAGGAGGGTATAAAAAAATTATATTTTCCATCAGCGGTATTGATGTCTGATTGACGCGGGTTGGGTACTGGGGCGGAGATATGGAGGCGCGCTTTTAAATGATTGAATGATTCGGGCCAAGGAGTGGTTGGATGTGTGAATACGGCATACAAACTTACTTGCCTCTGCCTCTGTTACCAGGGCGAGGTTTTAGAAATAGTGTCTAATTCATATTTGTTATTTACGTAATAACGCGGAACATATCTTTACTGGTTGCCACCCAAGGAAGATATTATACGGTATTTTTTCATAATTTACTCTTGAATACAAAAAGCAAAGTGAAGCGCGGAACATATCTTTACTTGTTGCCACCCAAGGAAGATATGATACAGTTATTTTGCGCGTAATAGACTCGGATACGGGGAACAACATGAAACGGGGAACATATCTTTACCACCCAAGGGAGATATGATACGGTGTTTTTACAAGCAATACACTTGAATATGGAGAACAACGCGTTTGAACAATTCGGGTCAAGGAATGGTTGAATGTGTGAATACTGCATGCGAACTCGCTTCAGCCTCTGTTACCAGGGCGAGGTTGAGATAAATGATTGAATGCTTCTAATTCTAAGGCTGAGAACAAAAAATGCGCGCAATAACGCGGAATATATCTCCACTCGTTACCACCTAAGGAAGATATGATACGGTCTTGTTTGTCCATAATTTACAATTAAAAACAGGGAACAACGTGTAATGCGGAACATATCTTTACTTGTTGCCACCCAAGGAAGACATGCATCGGCGATTTTATAGACGGGTTCGTGATTAGGAGCTAGGCAGTCACTTGCCAAATAATAAATCGATCTGTAAGACGTACGCATATCACGATCAATTTTATAATTCCCATTCAACAATTAGGATCAGCGTGACGCTAAATTTTACGTTCCCATGACGCGATACACATTGGTACGGCACTTAACGTAACGGAATAAGTATTAGTCAAAAATGAAAGCCGCTTAGAAGGAAGTAAACTTCCGAGCATGACGGCAATTTGACGAAGTTATATATATATATATATATATTAAAATTGTTGTTTTCAGTGAACCCCTGTTGAATTATGTTTTTTTGAGGAAAAGTCATTGACCTCTTCAGGATAAGAACCACCCCAACAAAATCGAAAACGGACGGGTTCGTTACAGTTAAACATACATTCACCCACAGATTCAGGCGACACTCCGTGAGTTTTGGCTGAATACGCGGCGTGAATCTATTTCCCCCAGCAGCGACAAAGCCCGGTTTCCGGCAGTGAGATCGGCGGTTTTAGTGATCTGAGTAAATTTGAGCAATTCAAAGGTGTATGTCAAACATAACCCCGAGTTTGTGCCAAAAAAAATCTGCAGCGAGTGCAGCGTGGTCCGAGTTATTTTACGCCAGACGATTATAGTATGTTTGGTGAAGAATGTGGTCAATACTGGTTCATATCACAAAGTTCTTTCGCGTAATAAGTTAATAAAATATAGTGCATTGATCTGGGGAAAATTTGTGGATGAAACTGAAATATGTCGAGTAATATTATTTATCGTTCATGTTACTTGTATATTCTATCATACTCCTAAAGAGGGGGCGTGACAACCGTTACTTATTCCCAGTTCCTTATTCCCCATTCGATATCAACTGACAAATCGGTTGATAACAAATGCCGAATAAGGTACTGGGAATAAGTAACGGTTGTCAGGCCATCCCTACAGGGGATGTTTTTTACTAACAAGCGTTATCTTATGTTATGTTTTGTTATGTTAATCGCTCAACAAAGTTGATTTGGGTTACTTTTAACCCTTTTACTGCCACGCCCACTTTATCCATATATGGATGACCTCTATATAGACATACGTGCGAGGAAGTTTAGTAAAATTTATGACATATTTGAAACTCTATCATCTGATTAATTGTTGGAAAGGGCTCTCTGAGCCCTTTCCAACCATTAATCAGATGGTACTTTTGATCTGCGCACACCTGAACGTACAGATAATCACCATAAGATAGGTGACAATAGTCGCTTTCGGCAGCGTAAGTGTTAACCCAACTGTTTTTCTGAGTGTGTGTTCATAATTTTTTTCTGTTTCTTGTCATTTTCCAGGACAATTATAAAATGAAAAAACCCTCCGAGGAAATCATCGAAGATTATTCCACTGCGTATACAGAGCCCAAATCGCCGACCAGCAATGAGACACAGGAAGAAGTTCATTCACCGGAGCTGAAACTCATTCAGAGAATTTTATCAGTAGGGCCCAACATACGCCAGAAAGATATTAAAAAGGTTCGGAGACTGTATAGCAATAAATCCACCGGAGATAACAATGAAGAGTTCGTTTTCAACGTAGAAAGGGTGGGGAATATTTGGAAAAGGGATCGCGCTAGAAGCGAGAGCTCAGAGAGTCAAAGCAGTAATAAGAGGTTTCCACGTTTAACGTCAAGGCGTAATACGGCTACCAGTGATATACGAGAAGGCGAACAAAATGGGGACAATGAAATCGAGGTGCAGAAACCGCTTCGTTTACCGCCTATACTCTTGCCACCAATTTACAGAGTGCCTATGAGACCCCTAAGGCATAGGTTCTTCCTAACTCCTTCCACTGTCAGAGGACCTATTTCCAGCGAAGAGTGGCAGGAACTCACGCATTGCCGATATTTAAGACCCGGATTAAAAAAGTTCCGATCATCAGACTACAGAAGTATGAAGTTTTGACCACCTGCACTGAAAAAATACTGTTAAACTTACCGTAGAGGCAACGTCAAACAGTTGGCGTTACTCCTTCGGTACATATTACGGGATACGGTAATGACTGTTTCTAATTGACGTTTCGTCTTATGAAAACTTAGAGAGGTATGTGTTCATGTTCTGTGGACAGGGATTCTTCTGTCCTCTTTGGGAAGGGTCAGGGGCCCATGCCATCGGAACATTTGCGTCATGGGGGCTTCAATTGGGAATTTGTCGGGTTTTTTTTTTTGTTGGGGGGGGGGGGGGGGGTGGCATACAAAGACTAAGAAATGTTACATTCGAATTGAGCAGAGAACATTAAGATCGATACCTAAGCAACTGCATGTATACTGCAAGTAAGTTTTTTTTTTAACAAACAGTCACATGGAATCATGTTTAAGCAGACTCAGCAGTCTCTATTAAACTGTTCTCTATCCTATTAAAGAAGAACTTGTCATTTACCTTTGAATTAAGAGACTCTGTTAAGCAAGCAATAAATTTAATAAACAATTGGTGTCCTGAACTGGGTGGTCATAAGGCCTCAGAAAACCAATGGTTTTCTGAGGCCTTATGACAACCCAGTTCAGGGCACCTGTTGTACATTCAATTTTTGTTTGAGTGGGAACTGGGATTGGGAAATTTGGGGTTAAGCATTGGGAAAAATTATTCCCAAATGTCAGTGAGAAAGGGTCCCAAAACGGCCCCTATAGATACTCAAAAGAATCTTTGGCGGAGCAAATTTTTTTTTTCAGACCGAACGCATTCATCTCTTTAGTTCATGCTTTTGCAAAAAAGTCATTGTTCATTTCGAAAGCGACATTTTTTGAAGAGTCAGTCTTTAACCCTTTACCTAACGTAACTGCCAAAACCGGCCAGCGCTATTCTCAAAAATCGCCAATTAATTTTCATTATTTTTTTCATTTTTTGTCTCAAAAACATAGGTTATAACCCCTCGTTGGAACGAGCTCGTCGAGCTCGTTCCAACGAGGGGTCATAACCTATGTTTTTGAGACAAAAAATGAAAAAAAATAGTTATTGAAGAATTATTTTTGCAAGTGTCGTCTGCTTTTCAGGTTAGGTAAAGGGTTAAGGTGGACTAATTAATATTTTTAAGCTGCAGCCATACGACTGCAGGTTAAAATATTAATTGGTTTACCCTGTATGACCCTGGCCGGGGAGAGGAAAGTCGGGCCTCAGAGGTAATTCTGTGACGGGCCCACATTCGGGATACTGATGCGGCGCGAGTGCCGAAGGTACGAGTTATGTTGAGAGAGGGTGTCTCCCCAGAAGAAATTTTTTAAATAAGTTATTAAACGAAGTCTTCTGGCGGGTTTGGGGGTTGTTTTCTGGTCGTCAAAATGATGTTTGTTTGGCAGCATGCCTCAAATGTGCAAGTTCAACAATGAGTATCCAGTGATCTAGAGTAAAAGTTTTTGATTGCACAATTGTTAAAGTGATAACTTTATTACGTTAAGTTGATTTAATAAAGTTATCACTTCTAGAATCATGCAACAGATTGAGCATCTCCACGGGGCACTCCCATTCCTTCTTTACATGAATGGCAACTAGATTTCCAATACAACCGGCAATTTATCTTGCTGATTCTCGCTTGGCGATCGGGGCCCAGACTTAGCACAGGAGTCAGAACTTTGGGGGCACAGGCCTGACCCATGAATCCTGGACTCCGGTCCCCCACCCACTCCCTGGCCCTGTGTATGACAAATCGATAGGACTCGCTCCGGGTTCTAAGGGTAGATCACGACTCGTCTTCGACTCGTCGTGATCTGCCCTCAGAACCCGGAGCTCGACTCTGATACATATTTTATACATCCACATAATGGTAATAATCTCTATTTTTACAGTATTTTTAGCGGAAATTGTTTAACATGTGAAAGTTCAAATAAGATCCACGAAGGGTTATATTTATTTATTTATTTATTGGTGTTTAAGGTCACATACTTATGCACGATTGGCTAATCATGACCGTGACAGTTTTACGGGTGGAGGAAGCCGGAGTACCCGGAGAGAACCACCGAGCAACGACGAGCAGCTGCCAGCTCCCCAACATCGTAACTCCGCAATGCAGCACAGGCAGGGTTAGATTGGTTGAAGACATGCGCACCATCGACGTGCAGTACGCCTTAGTACACGGCGTCACCGCGCCTCCATGTGGACAATTGGGGTTAAGTGTCTTGCCCAAGGACACAACGCGGGAGTCCGAATCGATCGCTCAGACGGTCACCCATCCAAGGACTAACCGGGCTCGACGTTGCTTAACTTCGGTGATCTGACGAGAACCGGTTACCGCAATGCCACCGCACCCCTCCCACATTTGCAGTACTTGCTTGTGGGGCCCTACTCCGAGAGTAGAGGTCCAACTCTGAATGGTGTTTACGCCGATTATCTTTTCTTACTATAATTTGAATTATTCCGTTTGTCGTGATGTGCCTTATCTCCTCATCCCCTGTGGGCCCGATCGACTCGGTGGGGTGCGTGTTTCTATCCGATATAACTGAACCGAAATGTTTGGTGGCAATATTTTACGTTATTTCCCCAAATCTGGATTTCTGTCGCAATCCTATGCTATTTTGTATGCATACATAAGTCGCCGTTAAAAACAACGTGCGTGGGGTGGGTCCATCCAGTAGGTAAAGTAAAATAGGCAAAAAACTTGGTGTTAGATACAAGCCTCAACAAGGTCTGGAGTCCAGGATTTTGCGAGTTTCATACCAGGAAATCAAAATCAAAGATCATACTTTTTTCACACCGAGCCGAACAATAGTCGGCCTGATGTGTCCTGGGCTCCTATCTTCCCCGACTCCACAGGCTCCCGATACCACTCAGACGCCACTTCAAAGACAGCAGTTTAGGCAGGATGGGATATTCGATTCATTTGCAGACATACTACACGATTATAAATAGAGGATATCTAATAATCGCGAGCGAAAATAACCATTTGTCTCGGTCACGAGTGAGATACTTTTCGGTATCAGCTCAAAAACACTCGATTTTCTTTTTATTATACGCTTTTTTATAAGAATCTGATCATTCCTATTGATAATTGCACTCGTTTCAACCTTGAATTGATGCGTGATAGTAAACAGCGCACATTGATACGCAGAAGTGATTTGATCGATACTCAGAGCAGGTAGCTTCTTGCGATCTGATTCAGCTGGCGGGTTTCTTGCATCAATTCAAGATGAATGCGTGTTGAATTATTGCTGGAAATGATAGGTATCGGATCAAAAACACTAGATTTTCTTTTCATTATACGTTTTTAGAACAAATTGATCATTTCCAGTGATAATTTGACTCGTATTCATCTTGAAGTGATGCTTTGAAAGCCGCCATTTTGATTGATACCGTGAAAGTGAAAAGTTCTATATCTTTACAGTGGGGATACAATTTTTATCTTTCCGCATTTTTGGGGGGATAATCTATCGTTTAGCGTATAATAAAATGAGTTACAAATATATTAGAGCATATAAATGTGTCAATAATCAGACTTTCCTGACATATATTATCTACAAATTTAAACAAATCTACTTTTCTCCGGGTCGGTCTGTTTCTTCTACTCTAACCTAGCCAGCTAGCCTTCTGGTTGGGAGATGGTTGAAGTGGAGGAAATAGACCGAACGTTCACCAGACCATTTAGGAATAGAGAGATGAGGTCGTATTCGTACAATTGGTGATATTCCAGTAATACGTGGCGCGGCATGAGAAGGCGCTGTTCGGTGCTATAGTATATTTATCGATGCCATACAGCACCACCAACACACAGGTAATCATGAGAACTTCATCTAAAAAGCTATATTCCAGTCATCGTTGTGGACGGTGTGCAATGGTCTAGTGGTTTAGGTGTTGGACTTCTGATTGCGAGGCGGGGTTATCGAGGGTTTGACTCCCGACAGGGGATCAGAAACCAACATTCTAAATTTCGCTAAAATATGATTGTGTCCTTCGAAAACACACGCCACACACTTATACTTATGCACGGTGTTCAGCGAGGACCACTGTACTAGTTCTACTGCAACACAGCGTGGACATAAACCTCGCGTAAAGATTTCATATGCATTACCGTGAACCTATAAGAAAACGCCCAAATTTGAATAGGGGGTTTAGAGTGTGGACTCTGGATGGATGTAACGTACGATTTACCGAACGAGGACATATTTACTTCAAGTAGGTGTCCCACATTTACACCAATTACCAAAGTACCCTAACACAAACACACGCACACCATGGTTTCTAATGTGAGATAATCTCGGACTAAAGTATGCACGCAAATTAAATGTACCAAATCTAGAAATTTTCATGGGCTTTTTACAAAAACAAATCGAGACAAGTGCCCAATTAGTAACAATCTGGGTCACTGACAACAGCAATTTACTGATAACGTAAACATTGATTGATAATTTGTCTGTGGGTGGACTCCATTTTGTGTGGATTAAGCTTGAAAGTGTTCACAATTGCAGGTGATTAGACCCCCCCCCCTTTTCACATATACACACACACAATTATTATCACCTCTCTGATCCCCAGAATAAATTAAATGGTATTTTTAAGGATCCTTTTTTCAGCTTTCATCACACGGGGCCGTACCATGCATAATCAGTACGTCTTGGAAATTGTGTATCTCTTCTGAGTCAATGAGCCTCGACCTTCACTGGATGAACTTATAAGGGGTACAATAAAAATCACAAAATATGTAAAAATTATTCCCATGGCTGACAATTTTCGTCACTGAAAGAAATCTGCATGAATGTTAGCTTCCTTGATTTTCTAAAGTTGTCAGTAAAGTTAACACTAAAGGTATGGGAATTTCATATAAAAAATTGACAATTTGAAATTCTAGCCAAGTTGTATCATCCATATGCGCTTCATTTTACAAAATCCAAGCATTTTCTTCAAGAGTGGTATAAAAATGCAGAAGCTGGCTTTTTACAACTTTTCTCCCAATCAGTTTGAACGTTTGACTATTATTCTCTGTTAAAATCTATTTAAAAACAAGAGCTCACGTATCGCTGAAGCAATACAATGTCCCCTACCGGACTAATGAGCATTAATAATTATACAAATATTATAACCTAGATGTGATCAGCATGAATTCCGTTGATGCGTTTCCAAAAAAGTCCGGAAAACTGATATTTTGGCGGTTTTCCATATTTTAAAGGGCCATAACTCACACAAGAATAATGCAATCAGCATGAAACTCGAACTTGATCTGTAACTCATCGTTCTATAGTAGGTTACCAAGAATGAAATCATTCGGTTGAAGCATTTCCAAAAAAAGTCCGGAAAACTAAAGTGTGACTGACAGACTGACGGATGGACAGAGTGCAAAGGAAACTTGATCTGTAAGTCATCGTTCTATAGTAGGTTACCAAAAATGAAATCATTCCGTTGAAGTGTTTCCAAAAATGTCCGGAAAACTGATATTTTGGCGCTTTCCATATTTCCAAGGGCCATAACTCACACAAGAATAAGGCAGTCAGCATGAAACACAAACTTTATCTGTAAGTCATTGTTCTATAGTAGGTTACCAAAAATGAAATCATTCCGTTGAAGCGTTTCCAAAAAAAGTCCGGAAAACTGATATTTTGGCGCTTTTCCATATTTCCAAGGGCCATAAGTCACACAAGAATAATTCAATCAGCATGAAACTCTAACTTGATCTGTAAGTCATCGTTCTATAGTAGGTTACCGAAAATGAAATCATTCGGTTGAAGCAAAACTAAAGTGTGACTGACATTTCCCATATTTGCAAGGGCCATAACTCACACAAGAATAATGCAATCAGCATGAAACTCAAACTTGATCTGTAAGTCATCGTTCTATAGTAGGTTACCAAGAATGAAATCATTCGGTTGAAGCATTTCCAAAAAAAGTCCGGCAAACTAAAGTGTGACTGACAGACTGACGGATGGACAGAGTGCAAACCTATAGTCCCCTCCGGCGATGCCGGTACGGGACAAATAAGAAAACTTCGCTTTCACAATCTTTTGATGTCTGCAACGTTCTTTTGTTCATTTTGTCAACAGTGTGCGCATTGTGACATATAATACGGACATTGTCCTTTCCATTAATATAAAAGTCTAAGAGGTAAGATTTACTAACTTTTTCCTAAAAACTTGCAGATTACTTTAAAAACACATTAGCTAAGTAAAGAGCCAGGGTGAACTCGTATTTAGTGTTGGTAGGTGTGATATTGATAGATATTCTTAATGACAGATTATCTGTGAAGTAATTGTTTCTAATTAGCTTGTCATAAAAAAGCCAGGTTTCCTTTGGTAACTTTTGATACACGAAAACAACAGATAGCTCAGAGAGCTGCCTGCCGTTTTCGTATATTAAAAGTAACAAAAGGAATATTGACTTTATTTTCTACTCATAGCATATGTGTTTTCTTTTGTAATTTTAACAGACGAAAACAACAGACAGCTCCGAGAGCTGTCTGTTGTTTCCGTTTATTAAAAGTAACAAAATCAAACCTGGCTTTATTTTCTACTGATGTTATGGGTGTTTTCTCACCAATTACTTGCTTCTTAATTGGACCTTCCTCGCCCGTATAATAATTTCAAGGGAGATAACTTTATCGAAAGTCGATTTTCATGACGATATCTGTCAGGAATAAGTAATAGGAATTTAAAATTAACAAATTGGGTAATTTTTCGTATTGGGTTCTATCAAATAAGATCTAATGGATTAAACACCTCTATGGATGGGAATGTCTAAAATTTAGGAAATTCAGTGGTTGTCCGAGACATTTGTGGCGAGATTACAAGATTTTTTTATTCGGTTAACAGGAGTTTACTCTATAACCTATAACCGACATGCAATTCATACACTCTAAAATCAGTTGGGTCAAAATGAACCCAAGTCAACTGGGTTGAGTGAATATGAACCCAGTTGATTTGGATTGGTTTTTAACCCAACTGATTTTCGAGTAGGTAAAAATTGCACTGAAGGTATGGCAAATATTTAATTAAGATAAATTATCCAATTAAGTTGGCGCCACTGTATCTGCTAAATATGTTTTGAGTAAAATAAAAAAAAATTGAAAGCATTTGGTTTTTCATACTATACGCCATAAATACTCTACTTACGGAAGAATGACTTTCAACTAGTTTTCGGTCCCATTACTGCACATTTTTCGGTCGCGACCGTTACCGTAAAATGTAAACGCACGAATTACCGATAGAGGCTAATTCGGGTTAATAGGAGCAAACATTTTTGTTCAGAATAAACGCAGTCATCGCTTGAGGCCTGTTTTTACAAAATTGCAACGTCTATGTAGAAAAAATGGTTTGTTTTGGAAGAGAACAATATTAGGTGGCGGATACGGTATCACACGAGGCGACTTGAGAAGAATATTAGTCTAGACTTTAGTCGAGCCTACTATTGTTCCCGCTGGGCCTCATGTCACTCAGAAACTAAACGTCCCGTGACGTATTTATTATGGGAACCAACAAAGTGTTTGCAAACCGTTTCATGTTTTCGTTAATTTTCGCCATCGGCATTCATTTGTTTACAAAAGCAGACGAGTAGTGTTGTAATGCAATCTCACTGATCGCCAAGAAAATTATTGATTTACCACCGCCGCATTTTTGAGTGCATTTCCAATTCTGCCTGTGCTTTCCGACGTTTGGAACTAAAAACAAACTTTCTAAAGTGTCAATAAGCCGAATTCAGACTGCTAGATAAATAAATTTTTAAAAAACCCAAAATGGCGGGCAGTGATGATTAATATACCACCAGTGTCGGTATACTGAGAATGAATACGAGATCACTGTTAACGATTATTGTCGGTGTATTCCTCAGTTAGATTGGTCGCATGCTCAACTGGAAATTTACCCCCCCCCCCCCCAAATTGGGAGTCAAACGGACCCCCCAAAAATTACGCAGCCCAACACCTGTTGGTGCATGAAATTTCGTGAAACTGACGAAAAGGCGAAATGGATCCGGTTGCATAGACTGTCGGTTTATCGAAATGCCAAACGCAGTCCACATAGAGGGCGTTACGATATACCATCAGTCTAGTCAGTCAATGATCGGTCAAATGCAAAGAAACAACGTTCTTTCGGTTCGAAAAATTTAAATTTTCTCCCATTGGACCGAACTATGGTCGCCATTGGTCGGCCTTTTGGTGCAACCATTTTTGCCAATTAAGCGACAAAGCTGAAACAAAAATGCCACTGAAAATGCCCTCTATGTGAACTTTCAGTGATCGCTCAGATGCAAGGAAGCAGTGTTCTTTCTTTTCGAAAAAGCAAAATTTTGTCCGGGTCCGGTCGCCCCTTAGTACGTTTTCCCAGCAACGTGTTTTGGCCCAGTCCGTCCCTGCCCTCAGTGTTCAGTCACTAGTTAACATAACATAACATAATATAACATAACATAACATTTATTAGCATAAAACATCCTATACATCCTTGCGATAATCTACAAGTAACATGAACAAAAGTAGAACTCAAAATATTACAATTTCATCCACCAATTTTCCATGATCAAAGTACTGTATATGTTTTTATTAATTTGATACGCAAACGACCGTGGAGACGTGAACTAGAATTTCCAATACACATCACTAAACATATCATAATCGCCTGGTGAAAAAATCCCGGATCACGCTGCAGTTTTTATGGCATAAACTGGGGGTTCTATTTTCAAATATTAATTTGAATTTCTCAAATATACTCAGATCAATAAAACCGTCTGATCGAAGCTCTGAACAATGTGTACATTCCATAAGAAAATGGTATTCGTTTTCTATTTTCCCAGAGATTGCTTAACAGTGAGTACATATCCTGTCGATAACAGGCTTCGGCGGTTGATAATATCGCCCTTTTTCAATAGCTAACTTATGATTGCTGATGAACGCTCGTTGATTAATCTCTCCGACTGACGTAATAACAAACCTTGACCTACGTAACGGATATATACAATCCTTGCTATCGACAAAAATCGCCATTTTATGTTTATCACTCTTTCAATTTTTTTTGCTACAAAACATAGCTTCTGATCCCTCATTGGAACGAGCTCATTGAGCTCGTTCAAATGAGGGGTCAAAATCTATGTTCTGAGGAAAGAAATGGACCTTTCAGCAATCAAGATTTCTTTGATAAGTGTTGTCGTCTGCTATTCGTGTTAGTTTAAGGTTTAAGGTTGTAACCGACTAATATTTCCAACCTGCAGCCATCACTGTCGAAACCTTCTGATGTAACACGAAGCGAAACCACGATATGCTTCTGGCTATTCAATGTGTCGTTAACCCTTTACCCAACGTAACGGCCAAAATCTTCCAGCGGTATTCTGAAAAAAAATCGCCAATGAATTTTCATTATTTTTTTTTTCATTTTTTGTCTCAAAAACATAGGTTATGACCCCTCGTTGGAACGAGCTCGTCGAGCTGGTTCCAATGAGGGGTCATAACCTGTGTTTTTCGAGACAAAAAATGAAAAAAAGTAGTTATTCAAGAATGTTTTTGCAAGTGTCGTCTGCTTTTCATGTTAGGTAAAGGGTTAAACCCCAATAAACAAAACAACAATCTATCAACCTGCACTTAAGCAACGTCGAGCTCGGTTGATCCTCGGATGGGTGACCGTCTGAGCGGTCGACTCGGACTCCTGCGTTGTGTCCTTGGGTAAGGCACTTAACCCCGATGGTCCACATGGGGGCACGACGACGCCGTGTACTGATGCGTACTGCACGTCGATGGTGCGCATGTCGTCAGCCAATCTAACCCTGCCTGTGCTGCAGTGCGGAAGTACGATGTTGGGGAGCTGGCAGCTGCTCTTCGTTGCTCGGTGGTTCTCTCCGGGTACTCCGGCTTCCTCCACCCGTAAAACTGTCACGGTCATGATTAGCCATTGCGCATAAGTATGTGACTTTAAACACAAATAAAATAAATAAATAAATCCACCTGCACAAGCAATGCATATTTTGTGATTCAAGACAAATCAAATCAACTTCGACTCACCTAGACATTGGGGCCAGTAAAGACTTCTGTTTTCGGTGTTTCTAAAGTTATTAAGTTATCTCCCTGGTCTGATTCGAAAAAAATGTGATCCATTATTAGTCTAAAGAGCTAAAAACAATAAGAGCAATTGCACGTGCGACTCTTGGATTTTTCTGTGTATTGGAGACGGTTGTTTGAGGATACAGTCGAAAATACCAAAATTTCAGATTTTGTTGCAAACTCTCAAGCCGCCAGTCAAATTCTGTAAAGAATTCGAAGCTGTTAAGGGGCTGGAACTAGGCTAGCCCTGAAACCAGTGGGGTAGCGTCGGTGATGAGGGTGGGGTGTGTGGGGGACGGGTGACGGGGATCCTATAGGTGGAGGGGGTAGAGACCGGAGGGTCCTAATGGAGACTAGGGGAGGCAGGCTCCCCCCCCCCCTACACACACACACTTCAAACTGCTAAGGCACCCTCGATTATAGGAACCTGTGTATTATATTTGCAGTTTTTTAAATGTCAATGGGTTTGAAAGAACTACCATTGAGCTGCATGGTAATAAGATTTTCACTTTGTAATGTAATTAATGAATTATTAATATGCTCATTCTCCCCTTCATTACACGCGATTCCATTCCAATACCCAAACGTCAGTGAGTTCATTGATGGCTGAAACGGCACTTGTCTTCAACCAATGCTAACCCTCAGATGTGGCGGATCCAGGGGGCATAGGGGACACGTGCCCCTCCACTTTTTTCCACAGATATGTTGCGCGATTACACAATAAGTTAAATGGGCGCAAACAAAGGTGTCAACACGCTAAAAACTAAAGTGTTAAAAACTGCACTTGAAGTGTTGTATTTAACACTTACTAAGTGCTGAACTAGCACTTTGTTCAAGTGTAGATATCCCAGAACTTGACAGGTGTTACAATAATACCACTTAACAAGTGTAATGTCGCGACACTTAAAAGGAAACAACGCAGATGATGCGGATCAAGCTCGAACTCTCGAGCCTGATCCGCGTCATCTGCGTTGTGTCCTTTTAATTATGTACCCACCAAGCGCAAATCAAATTATGGACGATTCTGGAAGAACCACCAATGCTAGACACATGGGAAGTGCCATCCATTCAAGTTTCAGATGTCTGACGACTGTAATGTCTAAGTGCTTAAAGCATTGCGAATCAAACCCTAAGAGTTAGAATGGGTTTAACACCTTGAAAGTTTCAGTTTTAACACTTTAGTTTTTAGTGTGAATATACGGACATTCCTGTAATATATTACTTGCAAATCCAAACAACATTTGGAGAAAGAATGCCACCTTCGGTCGCTTCAGTCCGTTTCTTCTCCTTCAGCCATCTCCAACACGAAGGCCAACCTTCGGGTTGGAAGATGACTAAAGAAGAAAAAATGGACAGGGCAGTGACCATGCTGCGGCATGCTCATCCGAGCGAGAACCTCCAGTGTGTCATGGTACATTTACCGATATACGATTGTAAATTATCTCCCAATCGGCCGAACCAAAGTTTCATAGAAGCCTTTAAAATGTGTGCCCCTCCACTTTTGTCGAGCTTCCGCAGCCTCTGCTAACCCTTTTTAGCTCACCAAAGGGAGCTTAATTTATCACTTGACGTCCGTCGTCGTCCCTCGTCGTCCCTCGTAAACTTGACATTATTGACTTCTCCTCCCAAACTACTGGACCAAATTGAACCAATTTTGGTGTGCATGTTCCTTATCATATGTCAATTCAAGTTTGTTCAAGTGACCTTGCCGTGCCCACAGGGGGCACCACAACGGGCATTACTCTGATAGAATCAATAATTTTTTTTTTTTAAATTAAAAAAATCTTCTCCAGAACCATCATTTAGAATCTTTTGATATTTGGTAATATAACATCTCTAGTGGGGTCAGATTCAGTTTGTTCAAATCGAGCCCATGGGTTAATAATTGGGCTTCCTATAGGAACCCGAATTTTGACTTAGTGAAATATGAGGAAATTTCTTTAAAAATCTTCTTCAGATCCACCAGTCAGAAAGCTTTCATATTTGGTATACAACATCTCTAGGGGGGGTCAGATTCAAGTTTGTACAAATCGGGTCCCTGAGTTAGTATTTGGGCTCTCTATTGGAGCCCAAAGTTTAACTTCGTGCAATTTGAGGAAATTTCTTTTAAAATCTTCTTCAGATCCACCAGTCAAAATCCTTTCATATTTGGTATACAACATATCTTGAGAGGTCAGATTCAAGTTTGTACAAATCGGGTCCCTGACTTAGTATTTGGGCTCTCTATTGGATCCCAAAGTTTAACTTCGTGCAATTTGAGGAAATTTCTTTAAAAATCTTCTTCTTCAGATCCACCAATCAGAATCCTTTCATGTTTGGTAGACAACATCTCTAGTGGGGTCAGATTCAAGTTTGTTGAAATCGAGTCCCTGGGTGTATATTTGGGCTCCCTGTGGCAGCCTGAATTTTAACTTAGTGAAATATGAGGAAATTTCTTTAAAAATCTTCTTCTTCAGATCCACCAGTCAGAATGCTTTCATATTTATATGGGGGCGCGGTGGCGTTGCAGTAACCGGTTCTCGTCAGATCACCGAAGTTAAGCAACGTCGAGCCCGGTTAGTCCTCGGATGGGTGACCATCTGAGCGATCGATTCGGACTCCCGCGTTGTGTCCTTGGTCAAGGCACTTAACCCCGATTGTTCACATGGGGGCACGATGACGCCGTGTACTAAGGCGTACTGCACGTCGATGGTGCGCATGTCTTCGACCAATCTAACCCTGCCTGTGCTGCAGTGCGGAGTTACGATGTTGGGGAGCTGGCAGCTGCTTGTCGTTGCTCGGTGGTTCTCTCCGGATACTCCGGCTTCATCCGCCCGTAAAACTGTCACGGTCATGATTAGCCATTGTGCCTAAGTATGTGACCTTAAACACCAATAAATAAATAAATAAATAATTCATATTTATATACAACATCTTTAGGGGGGTCAGATTCAAGTTTGTACAAATTGGGTTCCTGAGTTAGTATTTGGGCTCTCTGTTGGAGCCCAAAGTTTAACTTGGTGCAATTAGAGGAAATTTCTTTAAAAATATTCTTCTTCAGATCCGCCAGTCAGAATCCTCTCATATTTGGTATACATCATCTCTAGGGGGGGGGGGGGGGGGGGGGGGCAGATTCAAGTTTGTTGAAATCGAGTTCCTCGGTTAATATTTGGGCTCTCTATGGGAGTCAGAAATTTAACTTAGTACAATATGAAGGAATTTCTTTTAAAATCTTTTTCTTCAGATTCACCAGTCAGAATCCTTTCATATTTGGTATACAACCTCTTAAGGTGGGTCAGTTTCAGGTTTGTTAAAATTGGTTACCTGGGTAAATATTTGGGCTCCCTATGGGAGCCCGAATATCAACTTAGTGCAATATGAGGAATTGAAAAAAAATCTTCTTCTTTAGTCCCTGTAGTCAGAATGTTTCATATTTGGTATACGACATCTCTAGGACGGTCAGATTCAAGTTTGTTCAAACCTAGGCCCTGGGTTGATATTGGGGAGCCCAAATTTTAAATTAGTGCAAAAAAGGAAATATCTTTAAAAATCTTCTTTTTCAGATCCACCAGTCAGAATCCGTTCATATTTGGTATACAACATCTCTAGGAGGGTCAGATTCAAGTTGTTCGAATCTGGTCCCTGGGGTGATATTTGGGCGTCCTATGGGAGCCCGAATTTTAACTTAGTGCAATATGAGGAAATTTCTTTTAAAATCTTCTTCTTCAGATCCACCAATCAGAATCCTTTCATATTTGGTATACAACATCTCTAGGTGAGTCAGATTCAAGTTTGTTCAAATCGGGTCCCTGGGATAATATTTTGGCTCCCTGTTTGAGCCCAAAGTTTAACTTAATGCAATGTGGGGACATTTCTTTAAACACCTCCTCCTTCAGATCCAACGGTAAGAATTCTTTCATATTTTGTATATAACATCTCAAGGGGGATCAGATTCAAGTTTGTTCAATTCGAGTCCCCGGCTTATTACTTGGGCTCTCTATGGGCAGCGGTGGGGGTGGCAGGGGGAGCATGTTAGGTTCAGGTTTGTTCAAATCCATTCCTTAGTGTTTTTCCCTAAAATTTGCCTTTCTTTACTTCATTCCTTTGTAGTGTTGATGAACCATGTCAAACTGAATGTGACCCCCAAATACTTCTTTGAACCACTTTGGCAAGTGAGCGATTAAGGCCCCTTGGGGCCTCTTGTCTACTTGTGTGGTGTTAGCACGTTGGGGAGTCTGGTCGTTGCTCGCTGCTGCTCGGTGGTTCTCTACGGGTACTCCGCCTTCCTCCATACCTAGAACTGTCCGAGACGAGGTGATCCTGGCTATCGAAAGTGTGTTTTTTTTAAACAATATTTTATTCGCTTGAAAAGGTTCGGTAAACAGGCTAATGCCTATATAAATACCTCACCGTCACATATAAATGCTTATTGTGTTGTACAATCAATGTGCATGAGTATATACAGTGCATGAGTGGCGCCACAGTGAAATGCCTAGCGAATGTAATGCAAAAATGTTTACGAGTATTTACGTTCTTAATGCCTCAGGTGGTCCCACGTACAAGAGAAGTAATGGTCTTCGAAGTGTTAGAATATTACTTATCCAAAAGTGCAATACAAGTGCACCCTGGTAAGAAATGTGATGTTTGATCTTCATGGCGTGTAGACTGCCGATTCCAACCCTAAGGCTAAAATTGGCAAAATACACACCAGGTGTTATTTCAAAGATATGAGAGTCTATTGGTCTACATGGTAGATGCATTCTCAAGAAAATCTACCTGTTTCCTCAATAAAACTTTGAACAGCTTTAAATATCTTACAATTCTTTGTGTCAGGCATTCTGTCAGTGCCCTTCAAAAATATGTCAATATCGTTTATTATATACCCGATACTATTGAACAGTGTATGCCGCTGTGTACTGTAGTTGGGACAAAACAGGATGTAGTGCTCTGAATCTTCATAGGGATGACCGCATGAACATTTTGGATCATTCACTAAGAATCGTTCATATTTGTGACCGTTCAGATCACTACATCTATTTCTAAGTTTACAGTGGAATATCTGGCCCATTCTACAACCTACAGAGTAATACTTTGGAATGAATGGATCATTTCTTTTCAATAGTCTCTTCAGGGAGTCTGTAGACGCACACGACCGTATATCCATTTCCAATTCATTCCAAAGCTTCACAGCCGAAGGCAAAAACGATTCAGCATAGAGTTTAGTTCGGCAATGTATTTCACGAAAATTACTGGAGGAGCGTAACGGGTAAGTTGTTACTCGGACACTAGGCGCGGAATCAAAGTCCTCAGATAGGATAGTGCATTTCCGAATATTATTCTGTATAGGGTGACTATTTTGTGACTTCTTCTACGTTATCGTAGCGTTATGAATCCCGTTTCAGCATAGATGCGATCATGACTGGTACCTCTTGGCATGCCGTCTATTGTACGAAGAGCATCCAATTGTAAGTCTTCCAGTAAATCTAGTTTAGTGTTTGCACAGTTAGCCCAGATTATGTCAGCATAGTCAAAAAGGGGTAAAATGAAATTACTGTACAACATTTCCAATGTTGTTCTGGACAATCTGTGTTTTAGACTGCGAAGACAGTTCACCAATGGGCTAACTTTGTTGATAATACAATCTACATGTATATTCCATGAACCCGAGTTCTGGAAATTCAGACCGAGGTGTTTATGAGTTTCGACTTCTTTTATTGGAATATCTTTCATCTGTAGAGTTGGTTTATCTAATGGGTTATTTTTTCTTGAAAAACTAAGAGTTACCGTTTTCTCTGGATTAAAGTTAACCTTCCAAGTCTTGGCCCATGAAGCAATATTCAGGAGGTCATTATTTAATATATGTGCGGCAGTAGAGGCATCATCAACAATTATGAATAAGGAAGTATCGTCCGCATATAATCTTATATTTGACTGAATGTTGTCAACTAGGTCATTTATGTAGATGTTGAACAAGAGTGGACCCAGTACAGAACCCCGGGGAACACCAGCCGTGATAGTTTTATTGTCCGACATACTACCGTTTATCACAACTCTTTGAGAACGATCACACAAATAGTTTTCAATCCATGACAATAGACCACCCCGTACCCCAACTGGGTTTAATTTGTGTATTAACCCCGAATGCCAGACCCTGTCAAATGCCTTACTTATCTCACAGAATACAAATCTAACTTCTTTTCCTTCATCAAGTGCTGATTTTATGTAATTATCAAAAAAGATCAGCTGATAGACCGTACTGTCTCCTGGTCTGCAACCTGACTGTAAATCGGTTAAAGGAGCGTTTGCCACGAGAAACGTGTAAATGCGATTGTAAACTATCCGTTCAAAGACTTTGCTTATGACGCTTCTTAATGAGACGGATCGGTAATTTATTTTGTCATTTGGAGACATTTTTTATGTATTGGTATTACATTTGCGAGTTTCCATTTATGGGGGAAAATCCTAGACGAAAGCGATTTATTGAAAAGCTGTGCGAGCGGACTTGATAGCTGATTTGAAAACCGTTTCAGAATTATATTGCTTACTTGGTCGGGACCACAGGCCTTCGATATATCTAATTTGGATAGCAACATCTCGACTTCGGCGGAATCTGTTTCTACTTCACCGATGGACACATCTACCTGTACTAAGGAGGGTAGGTCCCCTTCATCGGGTGATGAACACAGGCTTGTAAAGTAATTGTTGGAAACGGTTGCTGTAGCAACCGGGGCGCTGATAGCCTCATCATCTTCAAGCAGTGGAGGGAAAATTTCGGTAGCACATCCTTGATGTTTAGAAAAAAAATTCAAATCTCTCCACCACTGCTTAGAAGTCGGCTTACTTGTAGGAACAGATGATTCTAACTTAACATCATGTTTCTTTTTGGCTTCCCTTACGCAAGTAATGGTATAATTTCGGATCCTACGAAACTCTTGCCAGTGTTGTGGGTTACTCGTTCGCTTCGCTTTGTTGTGAACTCTATTACGAATACGGATTTGTTTTCTAACAAATGTGTTCATGCACGGCTTATCATTTGGGCGTACTAATATTGATTTTGAAAGAGTAAAACGTTTAACTGTTTCTGTAATATAACTTATATTTTTTTCTGTTGAGATATCAACACTACTGAAATCCAAAAACTGATACCATTCAGTGTCAGAGAATGTTTGTGATAAACCAGTGGTATCCATGTTCGTATAGTCCCAAACAAGCCTCCTGTATGGGGTAAGATTGAACCTTATAGTTCTTAGTTGCAGATACACGGCGTGGTGGTCGCTACAAAATGGAGGAATCACTCCTACATTTGACAGAAAATCTGGACAAGAGTTAAGTATAAGGTCAATTAGGCTACTTGAACTCTCAGTAATTCGTGTGGGTTCCTTGACAACCTGCACAATACTGTGAGCTCTTTCAAGTCGTCTTTCTTACAGAGAGGGCAGATTGGATCGACTTTGTTTTGATTAAATGCTGCCCTGTTTGCTTGTAAGATATATGATAAAATAATTCGAACAGATTATGAACAAACACAGTGAAACTGTTCTGGCGGTTTTTGTTGTGTCTTGTTCGGTTTTTCGGTTTGCCGTAAAAACCGAAACCGAACCGGAAAACCGCTCAGCTCTACTAGACTACCTCAGTGGATGTTATCGTGTGAGTTTTGAGATTTCCACAACTCAGTTGTGTGCTCGTAAAGTCTGGTTGTGGGTGAGAGCGCAGGGAAGCTGGGAAAAATTGAAAAGGGGGGAAAAAATACTTTGAAAAACACCGGAGAAAGGGCATCGGGAGATGAATTACTGGTAATGGTCATGGTTCAGGCATGCATGTGCTGGTTATCATTCGGAATTATGCAAGACAAGGTTATGGTGCATGATGCAGGATATTTCTCAGTTGAAATTTAAATGTCATACCTGTTTCTGGGTGTTGTGGAACTGGAATCATTTTAGTGATGTGAAACGACGAATCGCGCCTCTAGATTGTTACCATGGTTCCAGCGAATTAAAAATTATGATTTGCTTCGGGTATGCCGTTGACATCACGGTTAATAACCATTTACCTACCATGAAAAGCAGACGACACTTGCAACAAAATTATTGAATATCTATTTTTTCTTAGTTTTGCGTCAAAAACATAACTTATGACCCCTCGTTGGAACGAGCTCAACGAGCTCGTTCCAACGAGGGGTCGTAAGTTATGTTTTGAGGCAAAAAATGAAAATTGAATGACATTTTTTTGTGAATAGCCCTGGTCGGGTTTGACCGTTCCGTTGGGTAAAGGGTTAATACATTTCTTTAAATTGTTGCTTGTTCATTTGTACTTGGGAGCGTTTGATTGTTTCCCAAAGGGGTTTTTATTTTTCTCTCTTTGTCGAAACAGTTTTTGTGTATCCAAATACCTTTCAACAAAATTAAAAGCACTATGTTGCCAGATATATTGAAAATGAAAGCAAAATACCATGAGAGTATTTGTAGATTAATTGGACCCTCAAAGCTTCATCTCGTTTTCACTTTTTACAATCCGATTTCATGCAATACAAAAACTAGATAGACGGATTTATTTGAATATCGGTAATTTATTATTTATAAGGTTCTCGCATGTCTCTAATATAGCCGATAGCATATTCATTAATATTTCACGAGATTCACGAAACTTGTACTTGAATTAAAATATACATGCTTCTTGGTGCAACAGTTAACCCTGACTAACAAGGCTATGTATGCTTCGTCAAACACTTTGACCAGACTGCGACCCCTAGTGTGAGCAGAGTAGCGGAAACGTTTCGAAGGCGTTTCAAACTTTGTTCGAATTGTATGATTTAGCTACGAGGATTTATTTATTGATGTTTAAGGCCACTTTTGGAATCTATGGCTGTCATGGCCGCGATATACGAATGAAGTCAAGTTTAGCCAGTCGTCTATACCTTTGCTACCACTTTAGAGGACTTTCACCCCAGGTGTAAACGTTTACTGTGTCCTATTTTACCGGTAAAGCAGAATTTGTTTACTATTGTAAACAAGTACTACTTAACCTTCCGCCGGGGGGAGGGGATATATCCCCTAGCACTCTGGTAGTGCAACATAATCTTCTCCAATCACTCTGATTTTCTCTTGTGTAACTATAAATTTATCCAATTATATCTTGTTTGACAGAGCTCTGTCAAACAAGGTATATTTGGTTAAATATGAAATTACATTATGGGAAATTATTATTATTATTTATTTATTTATTTATTTATTTATTTATTTATTTATTTATTTATTTATTTATTGGTGTTTAAGGTCACATATTTCGGCACAATGGCTAATCATGACCACGACAGTTTTACGGGTGGAGGAAGCCGGAGTACCCGGAGAGAACCACCGAGCAACGGCGAGCAGCTGTCAGCTCCCCAACATACTAACTCCACACAAGCAGGGTTAGCATTGGTTGAAGACAAGTGCACCATCGACGTGCAGTACGCCTTAGTACACAGCGTCACCGTGCCCCCATTATGGGAAATATATGCTGCTGAAATCTCTGCCACCTTGACATCAGAGTGCAGAGAGTAAAGGCTTTACACGAACCGTTGGGTGTTTCTAGTACATGGCTGACAATTTTCGCCCCTGAAAGAGATTTATAGGAATGTTAGCTCCCCTTAATTTTCTAAAGTTGTCAGTAAATTTAACACTAAGGGTATGGGAATTTCAAATAAAAATTGAAATTTCAAAATGTTAGTGACGTTGTATTATCACGATGCGCGTCATTTCATAAACTTCATGCATTTTCCGTAGAGTAATATAAAAATAGAAAAGCTGGCTTTTGACAATTCTTTTTCCAATCAATTTGAACGTTTGACTATTATTCTCTGTTGAAACGCATTTGATACTAAGAAAACGTCGCATTCACCATCTTTTGGTGTTCTGTTTTTGTCTGTTCATTATATCAACAGTGTGTGCATCGCGACATGTAAGACAACACTATCCTTTCCATTAATATAGAAGTTTAGGAGGTAAGAATTGCTAATTTTTTTTCCTGGAAAGAATAAAAACTTTTAAATTTTTGAAGAAAACACATTCGCTAAACAAAAAGCCAAAATGGACAGTTACTTATTTGCTTCTAATTAGCTTGTCATAAAATGCGAAGTTTCCTTTTGTTACTTTTGATGAACAAAGAACAACAGACAGCTCCTGGATCAAGTTTATTCAATCGTTCATACCCCATTTTAGAGGACTTCCACTCCAAGCATTGGTGACTGCGTCTATTTTACCATTAAAACAGAGCATGTGTATCGCGGTAAACAAGCACTGCTTCACTTCCAGGAGATCCCATAGGGGGAGAAACCAGATTTTTAGTGTCTTATCGTAGACATATACATGAAGCTTCATGGTATATGGTTAAGACGGATTTTAGAATTATATAATCGCTATTATTTTTATAAATTTATTCATGCACAAAACTGGTTTGAACTGTAAAACAAGTACTCAAATTTGTAAACTGTTTTGGATGTTACACACTTCAAACCAGTATGTGTGTCGTAAATATATCGGAAATAAATGTTTATTTATCTATCAATTCTTAAATTATCTTTAAAAAATATAAATAGATTTTCGGCGGCCATGTCATCCAAAATGCCAGCGGCCGATTCATACTAACTGGAAGCCGGGGGCGCGGTGGCTCAGTAGATAGAGGTGCAGTCTGCAAGCCGAGAGATCTTCGGTTCGAATCCCACCTGCGGCAACCGAGATGTGTCCTTGGGCAAGACACTTCACCCCCACTGCCCACGTGGGGGGCACGGTGACGTTGTGTACCAAGGCGTATTGCACGTCGATGGTGTACCTGTCTTCAACCAATGCTAACCCTACTTGTGTGGAGTTAGTATGTTGGGGAGCTGTCAGTTGCTCGCCGTTGCTCTGTGGTTCTCTTCGGGTACTCTGACTTCCTCACCCGTAAAACTGTCAAGGTCATGATTAGCCATTGTGCAGAACTATGTGACCTTAAACACCAATAAATAAATAACTGAAAGCCGATTCGTCCGAAATTTTCAGCGAACGATTTGACTGGCGGTCGAGATGACCGTATCCCAGTACGCGACACATTCACACACAACATTCAACTCAGTTCTGCAGACTTATTTGATTTCCTCAAATAATAGACCCCATACAAATATTTCCTGCGATTTATTTATTGGTGTTTAAGGTTACATATTTTCACATATTTCTGAATAATGGCTAATCGTGACCGTAACATGGAGATAAGTTCAAGTTTAGTCAATCGTTCATACCTATGTTGTCCATTTTATAGGACTTCCATCCCAAGCATTGATGACCGAGTCCTACTTTATACCAGTAAAACAGAGCTTGTTGACTACAGTAAACAGGCACTCTTTTACTTCCCGGGGTTCCCACGGGAATTTCAAGAACGCACATTGGTGAAATGGTTAAATTATAGGTCAAGACCATAATATAGGTGTGGTTATATAGAGATTATTACCATTATGTGGATGTACAAAATATGTATCCGAGTCGAGCTCCGGATTTTAAGGACAGATCACGACGAGTCGAAGGCTCATCGTGATCTGCACTTAGAACCCGGAGCTGGACTCGGATACATATTTTGTGCATCCACATAATGGTAATAATCATTTTATCTTACAATATATTGAGGATAAGTCAAGAATGTAGACGAATATATAACGAACTATTTATTCATATGGATGAACAAAAAGAAAAAAAATGGAACTCACGCGAAAGGAACGTGCTTGTATCCGACCCCCTGATACAAACATCTGTATCAGGGGGTCGGATACACGACAATTGCGGAGTTAATACAGACAAAATACATGTTGATTGTAAGATTAAAACCATGATTCTGTTCTCCGAGTTGAAATTAATGACATTTTACAAAAAGTAACTGACAAAAATGGGGTGGTACTATCTTGGGGGAACGCCGCCCCCTACTTTTGTGGGGTTGGGGTGGGGTGGAGGGGCGTTCCCTTAAAATTTTGAGACCTAGAGTGGCTTGATCTTGACGAATATCAAACACAGCGAGCACTTACTCATTTTGCTGGCCACACCAAACCTGTTTTTTATAGCTGTGTGTAACTCACAACCCCAAACATACAACGATGCCCACTTCTTTTCAAGAGTTATGGATACTGATTTAGACAAATTTCCGGAGGTAGACCCTCTACTACTACTACTACTACTACTACTCCGAGAGAGAGAGAGAGAGAGAGAGAGAGAGAGAGAGAGAGAGAGAGAGCACTCTGCCCCAACGACGCATCCCGCGTTGGCCATCGCTGGACGTTACGAACGGGCGCTCAACGCGCAGCTATGACCGACACCCGACGCGAGCCGTACCATTACCTCATAATTTCACAAAGCACCACTGCTGGAATAAGTGATTTTCTCTTATGAGGTACCGTTACCATAGGTTCTTGGCCATTACCATGAAGCTATCTGAAATAACGGATGGTTTCTTGTGAGTTAACATATCGGAATCGATTGATTATGTAACTCAATCAGTTTGTAGATGAAATCTGTAGTCTATTTCTCTGAGAACATCCGACGATTTCTTAGCCAAGCAGTTTGTTGCGGATCACTATCCATTTGACGTATCATGATGTTTGATAAACTTCAAATCGTTAATCTCGACACATTTCCATTCCGACAACCTGCTTTTGTCGGTGTTAAAAAAACAGCATCAAGAGCTTTACAGTGACACTTTGCGTGAGTTCCATCCATGTCATTCGGGTCTTAATCTCACTAGAATTGTTCAGTGTTTTATTGAAAATTATTTAACCCTTTACCTTACGTAACGGCCAAAAGCGGCCAGCGCTATTCTCAAAAATCGCCAATTAATTTTCATTATTTTTTTCATTTTTTGTCTAAAAAACATAGGTTATGGCCCCTCGTTGGAACGAGCTCGTCGAGCTCGTTCCAACGAGGGGTCATAGCCTATGTTTTTGAGACAAAAAATGAAAAAAATTAGTTATTCAAGAATTATTTTTGCAAGTGTCGTCTGCTTTACAGGTTAGGTAAAGGGTTAAGGTATTTTTTTGCATGCTTGTTCTATGAAATTCCATCAACAGCAACACTAAACCACGTGGAAAATGAAAATTCGCTCCGCACACATGTGCGGAACGGAAATCGTTGACGGACTATTTTCATAAAGAATTATTAAGCGAAATTTCACTGGAATTTTCTACGAATCGTGCACCGCAATTACAATTTGAATCGCTAGGAATAGCTAAGAATCGTCCCATGAGTTGCAATGTGTTCTATGGGCCAGTAGGCACATAGAACACATAGGAACTCAGGGGACTAAATAGTAACACGGGTTCCCCTCGCAAATTTGGTTGGCGATAAAATGTGTTCTTTTTGTTGATAGTTGTCAAATGAATTGCTGAGTGTCCTTCTAATAATTGTTTTTACAGACGTGAAGGCGTGTAATAAACACAGAACGACACGCGTGTGCGAATGGGTTAATCGATGTGACACTTGTGCCATCGTGGTGGGATAAAACTCGAGGCGTTGGGCCTCTTTTTCTATCCTTTCGCGCTGGCACTCGTGCCATATCGATTAACTCATTCACACGCGCGTGTCGTTCTGTGTGTTTATCACATAATCGCTATCAAATGACTCATAACGGAAAATATCGTTCGTAACACGTCTTATATGGGAATGACGTCAGAAGTCGATGTCGTGAGTTGATTTCGAAGCAGAATTGAATGAATCTTCTCTTATTTTTCATTAACTGTCTACCCAACTGAGTGTTTTTAATTATTGTACCTGTTCCACAAAATTGGTAATACGTGTCATTGGGTCGAAATTGTGACACCGATTCTTTAACTTTGTTAACATTGTACGCAGGGCTGGGAGGGGTTAAAATTTTCCTTAACACGTTAACGTGTTAAATCATTCCGCGTTAACGAGTTAAATGACGTTAAATGTTAAAATGAACAAAATGTTAATAACTTCGGTCATTTTTATTGATTTGAATTTGAATATGGTGGAACTTACGTACAGTTCGTCTCTTGGGTTGCAATGTGTTCTATGTGCCTACTGGCACATAGAACACATTGGAACTCAGGGGACGAGTAGTTAATATAGTTCTCTCAAGTTATCGTAAATTCTAACATTCAGCGATGTTTTCATTAAAAAATACAATCGCTGCGGTCGTATGCTTAGAAAGAGACACCCGCCGTTGCTCGAATACCAGTCCTTACATGGAAAATAGGCGTTCGGATGAAGCTGATATTGCTGTATCGTCAAATATTGTCGGGTCAACTTCACCAACGTCGGTAGGAGGGCTTCATGGTCTCTCCACCAAATCAATGGGTCGTCTATAATTGACAGACATCTAAATTATTCGTGTTCTTCAATTTCGTCAAATGGCGCAAAATTCGACGTCATCGGCACGCGCGATCCAGCTTGGGTAAACACAAGATAACGACGCAATGCTACCTACTGTACAATTATAATCTTCAAAGTTAAACGTTATTAACTTGGTTAAATTTTTTTAACGTTGTTAAAATAATTTAACACCTTAACGTTTGAAACGTTAACTGCTCCCAGCCCTGAATTAGTATGTCGTTTGCACATCCCTCAAGAATGGTATTAAAAAACAAGAGTAGTGGGGCCATTACTCTGGGAGATTTTTTTCTCAGCGCACTTACTGTTTTAATCCTTGAGGGACATCAGGTCAGAAAATTATAGGAAAAGCTGTTTCCAAAGCATAATTCTCAAAATATTAAATGCATATCCACAAAACTTAAGAAAGGACTTTCAGGTGTTCCTATAATTTTCTGGCCACATGCCACAAAGTGGCTATCTTCAGTGCCCTGTCTTAAAATAGGATTAACGCGGACATTCAGGTGTCCCCGGAATGGCTGCCTCCACTTCTGATCCGTTCACCATACTATTTCTACTTCCAAGTAAAGCATGTGCATTACAAAGGTATGGAACGTTTCCCGAACAAAATGATACGCAGAAAAAGCTAAATATAAGGCTGTGAATTTTTTAGCCTATTATATCTTAAATTTGCGAGGTTATTATACGCATAATTCAGTTTATGGCTTCAATTAGTCTCAGGTTATTATTTTCGATTCAAGAAGTCGTGTAAAACTAAATATAAATAGTGTTTCACTCTCTATATTTGGAAAAGAATGTTCGATTTACATTGAGAAATGCAAACCCCTCGGGACATGTAAATTGCAATATCTAGGGACTTCTCGGGTACACCTATCTCAACACACCCTGGTTTATTTAATAATGTATTTATTGTTTTTTAGGTCACTTTCAGTGTCTTTGGCTATATCATTACCGCAGTATAGGTATGAGGCCATGTTTAGAAGGCGCGTAGACAGAGTAGGTGCGACGGGTGCGAACGCACCTCTCCCACAAAATTTCTACTTGAGGGACTATCTCCCATTTGTGATCTGAAAATTTTGATAAAATGGGTCGACCTCATTTAGTCCGGTAGATCATGCTCTCTGTGGCTTAGCCACAGAGGGCAAGATTTATCGGGGCAAGTTGTTTTAAAACACATATGTTGTCGTTTGCATGTAGTTTCTGTGAAATGCCTTTGAGCAACTGATACTTTCCATAGTCTCGGATATAAAAATTATCAAAATGCCAAGGCGTTTCAAAGAAACCAGTTACATGGTCCTTGTGTTTCGGTTCCTATATGTTACACCGAGCCTACCGCTGCTTAATTTCTTCCAGAATCACATGTTGGTATGACAGTACTAAATATTTTCCCATACGCGACCATTATAACGTTCAGGCGAAAAAAAATATGATCGCATCACTTTAATTTTGTCAGTCGAATCTCTTTGTCATGTTTAGCCCTTCAGACAATGTTTTCCGACCCGAAAACAGGAGTGGGGGTCATGCAACAAATAAGAGAGAAAAACCGACAGAAAGGGAAGTACCGGTCACAAGCACATATTTTTTGTTTGAGAATTCCCAACAAAAACACACCAATAGTCAATTGTATTTTCTGGCCCCCAAAAGTCAGCAAATCACCCTCTTTATTTTGTATGTAATTTTTCATACAAAGTGCAAAAATGCTTATATTTTAGATCCCATTTTCACATATTTTCTCAGATACTATCACTGTGGTAGTGTCTGGAATGAAACTGTCAATGACACTGTAGCTTAACTTGACTGCGTGTGGTGTTTGATGAAAAAATGTTCAATGTTTGTGAAATAAGACAAGAATTGAGATAATTGAGAATATGTTAATTTCTGTTCCCTGTTTGCTATGTTTTCAATATGCGAATAATTTAAGGTGTAGACTGTACTAAAGAATTAAGACCTGGTGATGTGACGCTAACAGTTAACGCATGTCAACCAAAGTTACCAAGTTACAGTAAAATCATTCCAAAACGAGTCAAGTTACAATGATATCCCTTCATAAATATAACTCGTATTTATTTATTTATTGGTGTTTAAGGTCACATACTTATGCACAATGGCTAATCGTGACCGTGACAGTTTTACGGGTGGAGGAAGCCGGAGTACCCGGAGAGAACCACCGAGCAACGCCGAGCAGCTGTCAGCTCTCCAACATCGTAACTCTGAACTCTGCACCGCAGTACAGGCAGGGTTAGATTGGTTGAAGACATGCGCACCATCGACGTGCAGTACGCCTCAGTACACAGCGTCATCGTGCCCCCATGTAGGCAATCGGGGTGAAGTGTCTTGCCCAAGGACACAACGCGGTTGCCGCAGGTGGGATTCGAACCGAGGACCTCTCGGCTTGCAGCCTGCACCTCTACCAACTGAGCCATATAACTCGTATAGACTTTGCTGAAGGAATTTAGGTCATGTGACGGTTTGGCGTTCACGGTTGACCGATCATGACCAAAATACGATAGTCTCATCTAGACATCATACCAAGTTATCCTTCCATGTTACAATGAAATTGGTTCATAAATATGAACTGTAGACTGTGCTAAACAAATCTAAGTCACGTGCCTGTGCGGCTGTCAGGTTGACCGACCACTGCCAAAAGAGGACGTTCTCATCTAGACATTATACAGAGTCATCCTACCAAGTTACTATAAAATCCCTTAAATTAAAGACTACTAAATGTTTTCGGGCTTCGGCCCACGTGGCCATCATGGTTGACCGTGATGACTACGTTCCCATCTAGATATTATACGGAGTCATCCTACCAACTTACAATGAAACCGCTTAATAAATACGTTCTTATCTCGACATTATACAGAGTCATCCTACCAAGTTCCAATGAAATCCCTTCATAAATACGACATGTAGACTGCGCTAAAGGTTTTCGGGTTTAAAGGCTCTCGCAGTCGTCACGGTTGACTGATCGCGGCCAAAAGGGGGCGTTCTCATCTAGATATTATATGAAGTCCCATCTAGGCATTATACGGATTCATCCTACCAAGTTACAATGAAATACCTTAATAATTACGACCTGTAGACTGTGCTAAAGGTTTTCGTGTTTCGGGCTCTCGCAGCCGTCACGGTTGGCCGATCGCGGCCAAAAGGGGAAGTTCTGATCTAGACATTATATGAAGTCATCCTACCAAGTTACAATGAAATCCCTTCATAAATACAACAACCTGTAGACTGCGATAAAGGTTTTCGGGCTACGGGCTCTCGCAGCAGTCACGGTTGACCGATCGCGACCAAAAGGGGACGTTCTCATCTAGACATTCTAGAGTCACCCTACCAAGTAACAAAGAAATCCCTTAATAAACACGACCTGCATACTGTACTAAAGGTTTTCGGGCTCTCGCAAACCGTCACGGTTGACCGATCGCGGCCAAAATGGGACGTTCTCATCCAGACATGACCTCGAACATGCATATGAAATTTCGTGATGATCGGACAAGAACTACGGGGTGTAGCCTGTGCCAAAGAAAATGTGAACAGACTGACAGGCAGACTCACAGACTTCCGCACGCGTGATGGCAATAGCTTATCTTGACTTTGTCAAGTTTAGCTGAAAATGTGTGAAATATAGGATTTAACCCTTTACCTAACATGAAAAGCAGACGACACTTGCAAACAAAATTCTTGATTGCATGCTATTTTCCATTTTCTGTCTCAAAAAAATTTATGACTCCCTCTTTGGAACGAGCTCGTCGAGCTCGTTCCAAAGAGGCGTCATAACCTATGTTTTTGAGACATAAAATGAAAAAAATAAAAAAAATTAATTGGCGATTTTTGTGAATAGCGCTGGCCGGTTTTGGCCGTTACGTTGGGTAAAGGGTTAAAAGTACCACAGAGCTCCATTTGATACTAATTTTTCAAAATTTCCGATGATCGTCCATCGCCATTTATCATCCCCCCCCCCCCCTCCCCAACAAAATTTCTAGATATGCGCCTGTTTAGCAAATTGTTTTTGTCCACTGCTGCCCATTTCAGAGGTCTTCCACACTAGGTGTTGGGTCCTATTTTAACATTAAAGTAGAACTTGTTTATTGCGGGAAACTGATTTATTTATTGGGGTTTAACGACACTTTCGACAGCCAGGGCAAGCTCGTGCAGTTTTAGGGGTGGAGGAAGCCGGAGTACTCAGAGAGTATCCACCGAGCAACTGTCAGGCTCCTCAACATACTAACTCTACCAAGCAGGGCAACCATTGGTTGAAATCAGTGCACCATCAAGGTGCGCAATACGCCTTAGTACACAACACCACCGTGCCCCCACGTGGGCATTGGGGGGGGGGGGGGGGTGAAGTGCCTTGCCCAAGGACACAACGCGGTTGCCGTAGGTGGGATTCGAACCGAAACCTCTCGGCTTGCAGCCTGCGCCTCTACCTACTGAGCCACCGCGCCGCCCTCCATAGTGGGAAACAAGCACTACTCCACCTCCCGGGGAACACACCATTATACTTCCATAGAGATACACCCTCCCAGAGAAGAATGGTTTCGGCAGACCGAAGGCACGCGAGGACGTTGGTGGGTTGATTCCACCCCTTTCGACCTTGCTGGCAGATTGTCTGACGCAGCGTATGGAGCTAGTAGCTTCAGGCAAGTATAGTCTGCCTCTTATCTTTGCTTGTAGGAGTCGGGAGATGGCACTGTCCTTATCGTAGGCTTGGCTTCTTTGATTTCTTTTTCTTGCCTTTTGTGGTGGCTGGAGAGCATTGGGCGTGGTGATCTGTTTAGGATGGTGAAAGATGGTGTCGTTTTGTCTTTTTTCCTATTCGATGTTTTCTTTAGTTTCCCCAGCTTCCCTGTATTTTTCCACGAGCCGATCTTCTTTCCTTGTATTTTCGTCTGCTGCAGTTTGTATTCGCAATAGCTTTTCCAGTAGGCTTCCCGTTCCCGTGGGGCCTGGTGGTAGCAATCCGATGTCCAAAGGGAGAGGCGAGTGAGTAGCGGGCAGAGAGGAGAAAACTACTTCAAATTCCGCCTCAGTCGCCACACAAGCCTGAAAATAGGCAATCTGTCATTTGCAAAATGAGGTCCCCAGAGGGGGAATATTCTGATGCTACCCCTAAACAGTGGGCTTGAAGCCTGGAATCCCCCTATTAATCCTCTTGGTACCTCTTTCTGTTTAGGCCCGAGACCTTGATTCAGATTGAGGTTCACAGAGGGTAAATTGCTGTGCAGGGTAGCATCACCAAATTCATCCTCTGGGGTCCTCATTCTGCAGATGACCTTCTGCATATTTTCAGGCTTACCTCGACAGGACGTTCCACGGCCGTCCACCGACCTAATATACATACACCATCACGCGTCAGTAAATCAGACCTAGTCTTCGACAGTACACGAGCCAAGCTACACTGCCACTTTCTGGGGTTTCCAAGAGAAGGAAGTTTCATAAAGTGGCTATGTTTAGGTGTAGTGATGACCGAAAGAGAACAAACCCGTTGATGCTGTAATAATGTTTTTATATTACAATGATATGTTTGTCAACAAACACAATAATTACAACCCTGTCTCTTAATAGCTTGTAAATTAACATTACAATAATTTCAACCTTCATTTTTCTTGCCGAGAAGTAATATAAGCTAAAGATTACTCAAACGGCTACAAAGAATTAAGTAGCACATTAAAGAAACAATTAGAACTTCAACTTGAAAATTTGCAAGGAGTTTGTTTCCCTGACCTTTTGCGCAATGGCCCCAAAATAATTTTTTTCGGGGGATAAAATTTCTAAATGCTGCATAATTTGGGGCGAAATTGCATTATTTTCGTTTTTCATTATTTCATTTTTTGTCTAAAAACATAGCTTATGACCCCTCATTGGAACGAGCTCGTTCCAACGAGGGGTCATAAGTCATGTTTTTGACGCAAAAATGAAAATTCATGAATTTGATTGCAAGTGTCGTCGTTCTTTCGTTTTACGTAAAGGGTTAAGGGCCGGAATGTAACTTCATTTTTTGTCTAAAAAACATAGCTTATGACCTTTCATTGGAACGAACCCGTTGAGCTCGTTCCAATGAGGGGTCATAAGCTATGTTTTGACGCAAAAATGAAAATTCAAGAATTCATTCTACAAGTGTCGTCTCTCTTTCGTGTAAGGTAAAGGATTAAAGCCGGAATGCAACTTCATTTTCTACTAAAAAATACAGCTTATGACCCCTAATTGCAACGAACTCGTTAAGCTCGTTCCAATGAGGGGTCATAGGCTATGTTTTGACGCAAAAATGAAACAAATGAAAATTCAAGAATTCTGTTTACAAGTGTCGTCTGTCTTTCGTGCGACGTAAAGGGTTAAAGGTCAGAATATAACTTTAACCCCGAATCTAAGGTAACGATCATATCCGACGAGGAGTTCACAAAAATCATCACACAACTTTTATTATTCTCTCACTGTTTGCATCCAAAACATAGCTTATGGACCCTCTTTGCAACAAGCTCATCGAGTTCGCTCCAATGAAGGTTCATAAGGTACGTTTTGGAGGCAGAAATCAAAGTTTTCATATATTCAATTTATTCATTTATTAGTGTTTAAGGTCACATACTTCGGCACAATGGCTAATCATGACCACAAAATGGAGATAAAGCCAAGTTGTCAATCGTTTATACCCATGTTGCCCATTTTTTTAGGGCTTCTCCCGCAAGCATTGGTGACTGGGTCCTATTTTACCAGTAAAGCAGCGCTTATTTACCAGAGTGATATATTCAAGAGGGGAATGGAAGGTCATGCAGTGTAACTTCCAAGAGCTGTATGGTTGGAGTACGGAAGTGGACTATAAAAGGTATTACGGATAATATCGCGTTTCCTGGACTAGTTGCTTATGAACAAAAAAAAAAACGAGTTGCGAAAAACAAAGACGTCACCCCCACCGCCCATGGTTTCTGCTAAATGCAAGGTTTGCACGTCACTTTAAAAAACTAAGAATTTTCAAGAACTTTCCCGAACCTTTGTTTGAAATTATATTTTATTGTCTGGTGTTTGTATACATACCGCTCAAGTTCTTATCCATGCATTACAGGCCGCTAGAGACCAGCGGTTGTTGCGTTGTGTCCTTGGGAAAGGCCCTTAATCCCGATTGCCCACATGGGGGCACGGTGACACTGTACTAAGGCGTACTGTGCGACGATGGTGCACTTGCCTTCAATCGCTGCTAACCCTGTTTGTGCAGTTACAACGTCCGGGACTCTGACATTTGCTCGCTGCTACTAGGTGGTTCTTTTCGGCTTACTCCACCCATAAAGGCATCGTCACGATGTGACCCTCCCTGTTGATTCGTGTTGAACGTATCGTTAAACCCCAATACAAACAAAGACAAACCATGCATTCCAACGCAATAATATCTGCACACCATGGCTGACAATTCGTCCCCTGAGTTCCAATGTGTCCCATGTGCCAGTATGCACATAAAACACATTGAAATTCAGGGGACGAATTGTCAGTGGAAGAGAATTATAGAAAGTTCGCTCCCCTTAATTTTCTAAAGTTGTCAGTACATTTAACACCAAGGGTATGAGAATTTCATATAAAAATTCAAATTTCGAAATGTTAGCGAATTCATATCATCGATGTGCTCATCATTTTACATACTTCAGGTATTTTCCTGTAGAGTAGTATCAAAATACAGAAGCTGGCTTTTTACAATTTTCTTTCCACTCAGTTTGAACGTTTGACTATTATTCTCGGTTTAAACCCATTTAAAAATAAGAAAACGGCGCTTTCACCATCTTTTGATGTTCTGTAACTTTTTTCCATTGTATCAACAGTGTGCGCATCGTGATAAATGATAGAGATACTATCCTTTCCATTAACTGGTAGAGTGCTGGAAGCCCTATTTTGGGCTTTACTAAAAGTTACAGGCAATAATTGTCTGTAGTTACATTCTGCCTGAGGAAGCCTTTATTGTCCCTGATATGAATCAGATTTTTTATACAATACCTTGCTCTCTGACATTTAATTGGATAGTGCCTATAAGGCACTATCCAATTAAATGTAAGAGAGCAGTATATGATGAGCTTTGATTTGTTGTCAGAAAAAACTCAGCACTTTACCAGTTAATATTAAAGTCTAGGAGGTAATAATGAATATTTGCTAATAATTTCCCTGGGAATAATAAAAACTTACAAATTTCTGTAAAACACATTCGTTAAACAAAGAGCCAAAGTGGACGGTTACTTAGTTGCTTCTGATTAGCTTACTATAAAAAGCCAGGTTTCCTTTGTACCTTTTAATAAACGGAAACAACAGACAGCTCAGAGAGCTGTCAATTGTTTTCGTTTATAAAAAAAGTAACAAAAGGAAACTTCGCTTTATTTTCTATTGATGTCATAGGTGTTTTCTCAACAATTTCACGCTTCTTAATTGGGACTCAGACTAGTCAAGGAACGGTGTCAGGTGCTGGTATTCAAGTGTCAATGACACTGTAGCTTAACTTGACTGTGTGCAGTGTTTGATGAAAAGGATAATGCTCAATGTTTATGAAAGGAATATGAAATAAGACAAGAATTGTGATAATTAAGAATATGTTGAGTTCTGTACCCTTATGCTAATTTTCAACAAGAATAAATTTGAGGTGTAGACTGTACTAAAGAATTGAGGCCTGGGTTGATATGGCCCTCACAGTTAACGTGCCAACCACAGTTACAGTAAAATTATTCCAAAACCAGTCATTCTTCCAAGTTACAATGAAATCCCTTTCATAAATACGACTCGTAGATTTTGCTAAAGGAATGCCGGTCATGTGCCCGTTAGGCGGTCACGGTTGAAGGATCGCGACCAAAATAAGATACTCTCATCTAGACCAAGCCATCCTACCAATTTACAATGAAAACCCTTCATAAATGCAACCTGTAGACTGTGCTAAAGGAATCTAGGTAAAGTGCCCGTATGGCCGTCACGGTTGACTGAACCCAACCAAAATAGGACGTTCTCATCTAGACATTATAGAGTCATCCTAGCAAGTTACAAAGAAATCACTTCATAAATATGAACCGTAGACTGTGCTAAACAAATCTAGGTCACATGCCCGCCACAGTTGACCGGTAAGGCCCAAAATAGGATGTTCTCATATAGACATTATATCGAGTCATCCTACCAATTTACAATGAAATACCTTCATAAATGCAACCGGAACACTGTGCTGAAGGAATCTAGGTAACGTGCTCCTGCAGACGAACCAGGCCAAAATAGGACGTACTCATCTAGACATTCTACAGAGTTAGCCTACCAAATTACAATGAAATGCATCATAAATACGACCTGTAGAATCTGCTAAATGTTTTTGGATTTCGGGCCCACGCAGTCGTCACAGTTGACCGATCGTGACCAAAACGGGATGTTCTCATCTAGACATGACCTCGAACCTGTTCGTGAAATTTGGTGATGATCGGACAAGAACTATGGGGTGCAGCTTGTGCTAAAATGAAAGTGTCAATGACACTAGCTTAACTTGGCCGTGTGTTGTGTCTGATGAAAAGGATAATGTTCAATGTTTATGAAAGGATTATGAAATACGACAAGAATTGTGATAACTGAGAATATGTTAATTTCTGTTCCCTGAATGCGATGTTTTCAATAAAAAATAATTTGTGGTGTGGACTGTACTGAAAAACCGAGGGGTAGGTTAATGTGTCCCTCAGTTAATGTTTGTCAACCAGTTACAAAGTTACAGTGAAATTATTCCAAAACGACGAGACATCCTATCAAGTTACAATGAAAGCCCTTCATAAATACGGCCTGTAGACTGTGCTAAAGGTTTTTGGGCTTCGGGCTTGTGGTGCCATCACGGATGAATGATCGCTACCAAAAGGGGACGTTCTCATCTAGACATTATCTGGAATCATCCTACCAAGTTACTATGAAACCCCTTCATAAATACAACCTGCAGACTGTGCTAAAGGTTTTCGGGCTTCGGGCCCCTGTAGCCGTCACAGTCGACCAATTGCAACCAAAAGGGAACGTTCTCATATTGACATTATATGGAGTCATCCTACCAAGTTACTATGAAATCCCTTCATAAATACGACTTGTAGACTGTGCTAAAAGTTTTCGGGCTACGGGCCCCTGTAGCAGTCACAGCTGACCAATCACAACCAAAAGGGGACGTTTTCATCTAGACATATAGAGTCATCCTACCAAGGTACAATGAAATCCCTTCATAAATATGACCAGTAGTTTTTGCTAATTTTTCGGGTTTTGGGCTCAGGCAGCCATCACGGTTGAATGATCGCTATTAAAAAAGGGACGTTCTCATCAAGACATTATATGGAGTCATCCTACCACGTTACAATGAAATCCCTCCATAAATACGACATGTAGAGTGTGTTAAAGGGTTTCGAGTTTTGGGCTCGGGCAGCCGTCACGGTTGACAGATCGCGGCCAAATGGGGAAGTTCTCATCTAGATATCATACGGAGTCATCCTACCAAGTTACAATGAAATCCCTCCATATTCAATATGACTTGCAGACTGTGCTAAAAGTTTTTGGGTTTCGGGCTTGCGAAGCCGTCATGGTTGACAGATCATGACCAAAAGGGGACGTTCTTATCAACACATTATACACAGTCATCCTACCAAGTTACAATGAAATCCCTTCATAAATACGACCTGTAGACTGTGCTAAAGGTTTTCGGCTCGGGCAGCCATCACGGTTGGCAGATCGCGACCAAAATGGGACGTTCTCATCTAGACATGACCTCGAACTTGCATATGAAATTTCATGACGATCGGACAAGAACTACGGAGTGCAGCCTGTGGTAAAGGAAAATGTGAACAGACCAACAGACTTCCGCACGCGTGATGGCAATAGCTTATCTTGACTTAGTCAAGTTAAGCTAAAAATGTGAACAGACTCACAGACTTTCGCATGCGTGATGGCAATAGCTAATCTTGAGACTTTGTCATGTTGAGCTAAAAACGCAGTTTATGCCGATTTATGGGGTTTTTTTATTGGAGTTTAAGGTTACTTTCAACATCCTTGGCTATATTATGACCGCAACACAAGTGTTCTGTTTTGATAATCAATTAGTACCCGTTTATTCCTGTGCTCCACACTTTGAGGGTACTTTCACTCCAGGCATCGGTTACCCGATCCCATTTTATTAGCAAAAGCAGAACTTGTTTATCAAGGCGGGGTTCCCATGGGAAAGCCAACCAAATACCTAGAATTGAAGTATAAAAATATAAGCATAGTATTTCAAGGCTCCGTATAATTCCTGTAAAGAATTCACTGTGTCAACTGAAAACCGTTTATTTTAAAAATGGTTTGTCTTTTTTAATTTGTGGCATATTGCCCTTTAGTAATAAATTCCCATCCATTTACACTCTGTTCTTGTACCGTGCAGACAAGTACATATATGTCGTTCAATACATAAATGTCGACTGGCATGATACTCCGCAACTAGCTGGCTGAATATTGGCTTTAATCCAGGGTTCCTATAGGCCAGGACTGTTAAAATTCAAGGCTATTCAAAGCCATTTCTCGAAATTATTCAAGACCTTAAAAGAGTAAATTCAAGGATTAAGAACAAATAGTAAATAACACTTCAGACTCATGAATTTGGAAAAATCTGCAATAGTCTGAAGGACACCACTCACCACAAAAAAACCTGACTTTAATTGTCTCCATTGGGTCAAGTCTAACTCCTCCTATTTATTTATTTATTTATTTATTTCTTGGTGTTTAAGGTCACATACTTATGCACAATGGCTAATCATGACCGTGACAGTTTTACGGGTGGAGGAAGCCGGAGTACCCGGAGAGAACCACTGAGCAACGATGAGCAGCTGCCTGCTCCCCAACATCGTAACTCCGCACTGCAGCCCAGGCAGGGTTAGATTGGTTCAAGACATGCACACCATCGACGTGCAGTATGCCTTAGTACACGGCGTCATCGTGCCCCCATGTGGACAATCGGGGTTAAGTGCCTTGCCTAAGGACACAACGCGAGAGTCCGAATCAATCGCTCAGACGATCGCCCATTCGAGGACTAACAGGGCTAGACGTTGCTTAACTTCGGTGATCTGACGAGAACCGGCTACCGCAACGCCACCGCACCCCCTCCTCACTCCTCCTAGATCATTCTTACGGGCTCTATGGGATCAGTTGATGAGTCAGTGAGTCCGAAAAATCTAAATTAGGGTAACAAATGAATAAAGTTCATCTATTCTATGTTGTGTTCTCGGTGTCACATTCACTCCATTATTGACTCATCCGAGGGATGAGTCAATAATGGCCCGGAGAAAATGTGATAATGAGAACATGATGTATTTGCCCCTTTACCGGATAGACGAAATGACGAGAGTCCATACTGATACAGTTCACTCCTAGTAAGATTGTTTGACGAGTTTAAGCACAAACATAGTAAAACTATTCGGTCAGTCTTTGCTGTGTCTTGTGTTTCGCTTTTCCAGTTTGCCGCAAAAAACTGATACCGAACAGGAAAACCAAAAAAAAAAAAAAAAACCTTCCAGCTCTACAATTAATTATATATCGCGACCACATATGACACAAGTTTAAAGTAAAGTTTAGCCAATCCTATACCCCCACCGTGGCATACCACCTAGTGTGGGTGACTGAAAGAGGCATTCAAATTTTGTAAGTAAAAAAAATCCAACATGGCCACCAGTCGGCCATCTTGAATCCGATCGGGAAAAAATTTATGTCACGCACTGCTCCTCATCATGTGATCATTTATATTGAGCTTCATGACAATGCAGTAAAAACTGTAGAAGTAGTTTGTTCCACCACAAGTATTTTGCAAAATCCAATATGGCCGCCAGTCGGCCATCTTGAAACCGAGCTGGAAAAAAATTATGTCACGCACTTCCGCTCATCATGTTGACCATTTTTGTGAAATTTCATGAAAATGCGGCTAAAACTGTGGAAGTAGATCGCTCCACAAGTTTACATGTGCAACGGACCGAGGACGACAGACCAACCGACCAAAGGACGGACAAGCTAAATCCAAGATACCCCCGTAAACTTCATTTTGTGGGGGTGTAATTACAAAGCTGTGTTGGGAAAAGGCTAACATGTGTAATCAATATACAACAGCTGTTCAACCATGGTGGCCTCATGGGATCCCGAGACACTCCTAGGAAGTATGGAGTCTCGCAACCAAATTCTCCCAAATTTACTGAAATGCAATATAAGCCCTGTAAGTACCAGCAAATGAAGGAATAACTATAGCAAAATGAGCTAGAGTGGAACACGGCACCATCTATTATGCTTTAAGCGTTAGCATTGCAGATGGCATCTTGTTACACTCAAAAGACGATATAAGGTTCACATTTTTCCGTAAAATTGTGTTGGGGGGGGGGGGGGAGGGATGCAGTCCCCTTCCTTCAAATCAGAGTTCACTTTCACAGCACAAGTAACAATTAGGAAGACTTGAATATCCACAGACAAGTTACACAACATAAACATAAAAAAACTCAAATTCATGACATGTATAAAACAATATCCAGGGTTATGTATTTCTGTAAGCAAGCCTGAAAATAAGCAGACTGCCATCTCCAAAATGAGGTCCCCAGAGGGTGAATTTGGTGATGCTACCCTGCACAGTAATGTAGCATCACAAAATTTACCCTCTGTGAACCTCAGTCTGAATCAAGGTCTCAAGCCAAAACAGAAAAGATGTACCTAGAGGATAAATTGGCCCACTGTATGGGATAGCATCAGCAAATTCACCCTCTGGGGACCTCATTTTGCAAATGACAGGTTGCTTATATTCAGGCTCGTCTGTAAAGTACAAAATTCATAACCCTTGGTCTTTTAGTGAATATGCATTTCCTGCACACATATACGCATAAATATATCTCGGGACCAAATGTATCAATCCAACATATTAAAATGGTAGAGTGCTAAATTATTTTCCAAAGGTGATTTGAAACGCAAGTATTTTTTTCAAAGATACAATTCTACCGGCAAAAGAAACCTTAGTTTGGTTCATACATAATTGTTTTGTTACAATTTATAGAAGAATGCATTTTTGGCACTGTAAAATAAATTGTAATAAAATGAAGGAGCAAAGAGCACTTTCTCAAGAAGATTTTATCAACAGAATATTTATTTATTGGTGCTTTAGGTCACATATTTTTGCACAATGGCTAATCATGACCACAACATGAGTATCAACTCAAGACCAGGGGTGAGCATTAATAAGCCATGCTGGCCATTTTACAGAGGTTTTGTGCCTCCCAAGCATTAGTTACTGGGTCCTATTTTACCAGTAAAACAGCCTGTTTACCACAGTGAACAGGCACGGCTTCACTTCCCGGTGTTCCCGCCGGGATATAAACAGAATATTGTAGTTTCTGGATTGAGAGGGTCATGAGATATGAACAGAAATAGTACAAGATGCAACTATTTTTTCACAGGTGAGGAAAGCAGACAGGAAAAAGTGCTTTATACAGTGGAGCCTACATAATTGGATATCTCTTAACTGAATAACCCTGTTAATTGAATATAATTTCCGAACACAAAACCATATACCATACATCCAGTACAAATTTGACCTGCTAATTGAATATAGGTTATAGAGTAAACTCCTGTTAATTGAATAAAAAATCTTGCGACCTGTCGCGAAATTACCCCAACTCTCCCCAGTTTTCCTTTGTTTATAGACCTATTTAGCCTTAGTATATCCAATACATGCATTTAATCTACTATATCTTGTTTGACAAGAGCTCATGGAGCTCTGTCAAACAAGATATAATAGAATAAATGCTAAGTTTATCTCTAGAATACAGGAAAGTGCCACAATCCCTGTAAATTGAATACTCCTGTTAACTGAATAATTTTCATTAGCAAAGTGGCTATTCAATTAACAGGGTTCCACTGTATACACATACATAATTACTGGAATTTTGAGTGATATATTTTTTGTATGCATTAAGAGTTAGAAGAATGGACAATAAAAAAATCCTTGCTTGACAATGTCAGATACTTCAATGCTCAAGTCAAGTACAGTTAAAACTTGAAGTCCTGTCACTAAATTCTGCACCATTTTGAAGTAACAGCACGCTGTGTAAGTGCACTTTTTGTGCCTATCAAACTCAAACTGCCCCATTAGCATAGCTCAATTCCTGTATAAACAGTGTGCCCAGCAATTCTATACTAGTAAATAGAGATCATTAACATCATCCCTAACCTCTACTGGGATATATGTATATGTAATGGCGTACATATATATTAAAATTCGACTGCATATACAGAATGAAGAGAGTGGATTACAACTTAATTGCAGTGGCATATATTCTCCATTCTGAAAGTATTTAAAATTGTTCACAACAGCACGAGAAACACTTCCAAACTTTCATCATATGGACCACCAGGTCAACCCGCTGGTTCATGTGATAAAAGGTTGCAAGTACTTCTTGTGTCCTGTCCTCAGAAATTGTAAATAATTACTGAGTGCAAAATCTATACCACAACGAGTTAATAGTAATTAGTTATAATCCACCCTCCTCATATTATAGTCTCAATATTTTCTTTTCAGTTTGTGATTTCAATACCGACCTCGCTAACAGCACTTTATATTTTGAATTGCACGGCTCTAACGTTCTTGGGAATTTCAGACTACTTCATTCTTCTGCAGTGAGGAGCACATTAACTAACAAAAATTTTCTGCACAAATTGTGAAAGGACTTCTAGTTTCAACTGTAATCACTAATACGAAAGTTGATCAATAAGGCAATATATTTCTGCGAAAAAGTGCCAGGATGTGTATATATTGTTAGTGGGCTTCTAAATGTCATAGCTCAAAAAACTGAGATTCCTAATATCAAGGACAGAGAAGCTGCAGATCGCTCAAGCAGGAAAACACATTCATAGTTTCAAAGAACACCAAGAGTGTATTAGAGGGAGTTTTCTGTGAGAAAAATGACTTATAGGCTGTTATACAACACTTTGAAAGTTAACTTACAGCGAAGGAAATTAAACACTTTTTAATTGAGTATATCTGTCATTTTATGAACTGTGCCGACCTAGCTAGGATTTGCTTGTCCGTGCTTCCCATCTGTTTCATTTCCACCTTTCATGAACAATCTGATTGCCTTCTTTTTGCAAGATAGGAATTTTGAGATACATTTTAGAATGAGCACTCCTGTAATTACATTTCAGACAAGCCATCAAATTTGAGAGGAATGATATTATCGTTCCTCTGGTGGTTACCTAAATGAACAAGTGTTTGACCACCGAGGTGGTATTAGTCACCTACGGCACTTTTGTGACATAAGGTGTTTTTGTCACAGAAGACACTAGAGTATATAAGCATCTTGGATTTTGAAAAAAAAATATTGAGCGTGCATAAACCCCTCACAACCCTTTATCCATGTACCATATATGAAAGGCATAGCTTGAACCATGTTGGAGGGAGGGGTGGTAACATAAAATAGAGAAAAAAGCTTAAAAAACACAACAAAAATGGCCGCCATTCTGCCATCTTGGATTTTGAAAAATAAATATTGACTGTGCATCATCCCTTCAGAACCATTTATCCATGTACCAAATATGAAAGGTGTAGCTTAAAGCATATTAGAGGGAGAGGTGGTAACATAAAAACAGACAGACAGACAGACAGACAGACAGACAGACGTTAAATTTTGAAAAAAAAAAAATTGAGCGTGCATAATCCCCTCACAACCCCTTTATCCATGTACCATATATAAAAAGTGCACCTTGAACCATGTTGGAGGGAGCAGTGGTAACATAAAATAGAGAAAAAAGCTTAAAAAACACAACAGAAATGGTTGCCATGGCACCATCTTGAATTTTGGAAAAAAAATATCGAACGTGCAGCATCCCATTACAACCCTCTATCCATGTGCCAGATATAAAAAGTGTAGGTTGAACCATGTTGGAGTGAGGGGCGGTAACATAAAATAGAGAAAAAAGCTTAAAAAACACAACAAAAATGGCCGCCATGTCGCCATCTTGGATTTTGAAGAAAAAATATTGAACGTGCATCATCCCCTCCCAACCCTCTGTCCATTTGCCAAATATGCAAAGTGTAGCTTGAACCATGTTGGTGGGAGGGGTGGTAACATGAAAATTGAGAAAAAAAAAGCTTAAAAAAACACACCAAAAATGGCCGCCATTCCCCCATCTTGGATTTGAAAAAAAAAGTTTGAGCGTGCATCATCCACTCAGAACCATTTATCCATGTACCAAATATGAAAGGTGTACCTTAAAGCATGTTGGAGGGAGAGGTGGTAACATAAAAAACAGACAGACGGACAGACAGACGGACAGACAGATGGACAGATGGACGGAGTGCAATCCTGTACTGTAATCAGTCTGCATTATGATATCCAGATGAACGGTACATAGGTTATCTCAAAATTTGAGATTTTATTCTCTGCATTTCAGACCAAGAAACACACTTTGCCATGAAAAATTGTTTCTGTTCTTGTACACCTTATGTAATCAGACCATTAGATTTTGAAATTGACAAAAAGTATTTTGTACCAAAATGGGAGATACATCTTTTGGAAGCCTACTGATGCAATATTGGCATAAAATGTATTCCACTACAGACCCGGAAATAAGCCCATAATAAACAAGAGGCCCCAGGGGGCCTGAGGGCACTCACCTGACATGGTAGTCTAAATATCAAACCAGGGACTTGACTTGAATAAGCTGCATACGCCCCTCCTAAGAAAAGCATATACCAACTAGATGAAGCAGATGTGCCCACACAATACACAGGATTTTCCTTCTATTTTCAGTTCCTGCATTTTTATGTCCCAAAATTGAGATAAACGTATACAAAACAGATTTTTTTTTATTTTTGTTCAGAAATTTTCGAAGTCCCAAACAAAATACTTTCAGCCTAAAATTTTTTTTTCTTCTTAAAATTGACCAAAATGCATAAAAAAAAAAAAAAAAAAAAAATTGCGTATTTTGGTCCAAAATACGGGACCCCCAAATTTTCAGCCTAAATATGAACCCAGGGACTTGGCTTGAACAAACTTGAATCTCACCCACCTAAGGATGCTGCATACCAAATATCAAGATTCTAATTGGCAGATCTGAAGAAGAAGATTTTTTAAGAATATTCCTCATACTGCACTAATTTAAACATTTGGGCTTCCATAGAGAGCCCAAATATGGACCCAGGGAATTGATTTCAATACACCTGTGAAACAATCTTCCAAAGATGTTATATGTGAAATTTGAAAGCTTTTGGAGCAGTGGTTTGGGAGAGAAGTAGTCTTAAATGTTTTTCCCATCACCCACAGTATTAAAAAATGCAGACTCAGCACTTTTTCAAAGTCCCAAAAAAGTACCCCATGATAAAACCAATAGCAATTTTTTTTTACCATTCCATTCTGTTGGTCCTAAGAAAGCTTCACACCAAATCAGAATTCTCAGTGCCGTGCAGTTTTTGGAGATATGGGCATTTTAATTTTTTTCTATTTTTAGCTCCTGCAGTTCCCATGGGGTGATGGGAAAGAATTTTTTGGCATAAATTAAGTACTTATGACCCAATAAGCCCTCATATGAAATTTGGTTCAAATCTGCTTCTCGGTTTGGAAAATAGAAATTTTGGGCGGGGTGAAAATTCTTGCCCCTCCCATAACGAAGGCAAATATAGCTCCTCAAACTTCTCTTGAACAAATCTGAGTCTACACCACAAAAGGAAGCAGCTCACCAAATATCAAGTCTCTGCTACTGCTGGTTCATGAGAAGAAGATTTTTAAAGATTTAAGCACACTTTTTAGGCGTGGCCCTAACAAGGGGCGGGTCAACTTGATTTGAACAAACTTGAATTGACATATGACAGGGTACATGCACAGCAAATTTTGTTGAATTTGGTCCAGTAGTTTGTTAGAAGTCGATAATGTAAAGTTAATGCCGGACGAACGATGGCCTGATGGACGGAAAGTGATCAGTAAAGCTCCTCTTGAGCTGTGCTCAGGTGAGCTAAAAATAAGCCCACCTATCAACTTTTCAGCTTCAGAGTCCCCATCTATTAAATAAGACCAGTCCCCCCTGACTTAAGAATGACAGCATCGACTACATGGCTGGTGAGTTTATTACAAGGAAAAAGAACCCTTTAAACAATGCGCAAGACATCAAAATTTGTTATTTTTAGTATTTTATCAAATGGACAGATGGATAGATAGATGGATAGATAGATGGACAGATGGACTGATGGATGTAATTCAGTATACGCCCCCCCCCCCCCCCCCCCCCCATCTCTTTGAGAGCGGGAGTTGAAAAAATCATTTTCTAAAAATTTTGAACACCACCACATCGTGTTACCCCCTCATTGAAACGAGCGCATCGAGCTCGTTCCAATGAGGGGGTCATTTGATATGGTTTTGTTGACATTTTTTGAAAAGTCAATAATTTAAATATTAAATTTTGTTATTGTGTGTTGAGTAAAAGGTAAATGGCTTTACCCTTTACCCAACGCTGATGATATCAAAATTTATTATTTGAAAAATCATTTTTTAACATTTTTCAAAAAATTTCAACAATTTCGACGAGCTCGTTCCAGAGAGGGGTCACATGATATGGTTTGGTTGAAATTTTTTGAAAAATAATATTTTTTCAGATGCTACATTTGCATATTACGTGGGCGAATGTGGGCGATTCGTTGGGTAAAGGGTTAAAAGAGGAAAAAAACAGACATCAAATATGAAAGTAAATGAATAAATAGCACAATGGTTGATTGCTGAATGGTTTACTGTTTAAAATATGCAATATGTTTAAGAAATATTTAACAATGAGATGACTGACAACAAAATCTGTAAACAATATCACTTTTTCAAAAAATGATAAAATTTGGTTGTTGGACCCAACTAATAATATATAATGTATAAAAAAGTGTGATAAAAATATAAATGCTTCTCAAAATTTACTGCTGAGAGATTCCAATCACCATTTCAATATGACAATTATTAATTAAATAATGTTGACTGAAAATATATACAAAGAAATAATTTTACATTTTGTTTTAAAATTCTTATAGCACAAGGCTAAAAGCTTTTGGCATTCGTTCAATCTCACAGACGTCCTAAATGTTTTGCACGTCACTAGATTTGTCAAAGTACAAGATTATTAACCTTTTTCACACCAATATCAAAATTTCACGATTTTAAGCGGCTGATTCTTCTCTGCAAGCTTGACTGACTGATCAATTTATTGATGTTTCTGGTCACATATTTCTGCAATCGCAACCACAATATGGAGATAAAGTCAAGTTCAGTCAATCGTTTATACCCATGTTGCCCATTTTACAGGACTTCCACCACAAGCATTGGTGACTGGGCCCTATTCTTCCAGTAAAGCAGAGCTTGTTTACCACAGTAAACAAGCACTGCTTCACTTTCCAGGCCTTCCATGGGGGTTCTCTGCTAGAAATTGAACCAATCATTGAGCTCTGTCAAACAAGATTGAATTGGTTAACCCTTTACAAATGTAAAGGCCAAAACCGGCCAGCGCTATTCACAAAAATCGCCAGTTAATTTTCATTATTTTTTCATTTTTTGTCTCAAAAACATAGGTTATGACCCCTCTTTGCAATGAGCTCATTGAGATCGTTCCAATGAGACAAAAAATGAAAAAAATAGTTATTCATTCAAGAATTGTGTTTACAAGTGTCGTCTGCTTTTCGTGTTAGGTAAAGGGTTAAATTCCTTATTGCATTATGGGGAAAATTTGTTGCTTCAAATATTTTGATATCAGTGTGCCGAAGGTTAAATGAAGTACAGTGGAGCCAACTTAATTGGATATCTCTTAACTGAATAACCCTGTTAACTGAATATAATTTCCCAACACAAAACCATTCACCATACTTCCAGTACAAATTTGACCTGTTAATTGACGAATAAATGCTAAGTTTATCGAAAGAATACAGGAAAGTGACACAATCCCTGTTAATTGAATAATCCTGTTAACTGAATAATTTTCATTGGCAAAGTGGCTATTCAATTAACTGGGTTCCACTGCACTGTCAAACATTATCTACTGAATTAGAAACTGACAATCTGGGGACCCACTGCACACCAATATTGAAATATCAGAATTTCAAGCAACAGATTTTTCCCATAATGCAACTCAAAATATAATTCATTCAGTCTTGTTTGACAGAGCTCTACAAGCTTTTGCAAACAAGACAGAATTCTTTAAACAAGACTAAATTTATTCAATTCCTTGTTCAGGGTTCTTGCAGGCAAGCACTGATAAAATTAAACATATTTCAGCATTTTTCAAGGTCCTACAATAGCCAAATTCAAGGATTTTCAAGGCCTGTGTTCACCAGTACTGACTAGGGCTCTCCAATAATTACCCCTCCCCCAACATGAAGGGAAGTGGGGAGGGGTAATGGAGGGTCCGAGTTTGAACTAAGCCTTCACACACTCTGGCATATATAACTATACAGTTATGATTACAGTAAGTTAAAATAAGTTGAAGGATAACCACTATAAACTACGTATCTTTCTCTTCCTACACAGATAAGACCAGAAGCTGACATCATTTTCTGGAAGCTCTCAGCGAGAGCTTTCCAGAAAATGATGTCAGATTCTGAACTTATCATCGCACGTGCAGCAGTATACTTAGTTTATTGCAGTTATGCTACAACTTATTTTGACTTGTACCTTACATGCTTCGTTAGCATTTTTTTCATTGATATTCAAGGCCTCTTGGCACATTTTTTCAGGATTTCAAGGCCTTTTATGACCCTTTGTCAAATTTAAGGTCACTCATTGAATTCAATGCCCTGCAGGAACACAGTAATTGCATTACGGGAAAAATTGGCTGCTTAAAATTTAAGTATTTGAATATCAGTGTGTACAACATTATCTAGTTTACTCCTCAACCCTTTACCTAACATGTCTAGAAGACAACACTTGCAACAAAAATTCTTGATTAAGTACGATTTTCCTTTTTCACTTCAAAAATATAGCTTATGATCCAAATTTGGAATGATCTTGATGAGCTTATTCCAATGAGAGGCCATAAGACAAATTTTGGAGACAAATATTGAAAAGACTTTAAAATTTGAAAGATGATTTTATTGAATACTATTATAGGAGATGACCATAAAGCCTGGTATAGGGTTAATTTGATAATGTAAATAGTTATTTATTGGTGTCCTCCCTAGGTGCTTTACTGATAATCCACTTTCTATGTACGATGCACTTTTCAACAAAGCCTATTTATTTAATGGTGTTGAAAGTCAATTTCAGCATCTTTGGCTATATCATCACCACAACATATGTATGAAGTACAGTTTATTTATTTATTAAGGCTTAACAACACTTTAACAGCCAAGGTCATATCATGTCGGTGACAGTTTTACGGGTGGAGGAAGCCGGAGAGAACCACCGAGCAATGACGAGCAGCTGCCTGCTCCCCAACATCGTAACTCTGCACTTCAGCACAGGCAGGGTTAAGATTGGTTGAAGACATGCGCACCATCGATGTGCAGTACGCCTTAGTACACGGAGTCGTCATGCCCCCCATGTGGACAATGAGGGTTACGTGCCTTGCCCAAGGACCCAACGCGGGAGTCTGAATCGATCACTCAGATGGTCACCCATCCAAGGACTAACTGGGCTTGACGTTGTTTAACTTTCACGATCTGATGAGAACCGGCTACCGCAACGTCACTGCACCCCCGAAGTAAAGTTTAGTTAATGATTTGATACCTATGCTGCTCACTTTACAGGACCTCCACCCCAGGAGATGGTTCCAGGTCCTATTTTACAGTAAGGCAAAACTTGTTTACCACAGTAAACAAGTACACTCCACTTCTATCAGCTACGAACAACCCAGATATAACCCCAAACTCAATTGTGTTGAACTGATGATAGGAACTGACTACTACAATCAGCCGATTGTGGGCAATCAGATGACAATGGCAACAGCACCTGGAACATCGGTTCAATCGATTGTAGGAAAGCATTTTGTGATGATTCATAAACTGCATTTTATTATCTTCTACAATTGTTCAACTGTTAATGTAAAATGATGTCATTGATACTATTCAATCCAGTTGAAAAACCACCACAATGTGTATTCTTAATCTCTCAGTAGCCCCTTTACGGGATATGCAAGTTAGACGACATGTGAAGCTTACAATTGAGCATACTTGCGGCAATCGCCAGTTCATACCAGAAAAGTGAAGGCTGCACTTCATTGACTCAGGCCAAAGTAAAAATTACCAGTTGCGCATACTTGAGTGGTAAAAGTGGCTCTGAGAGCCATGTTTACCGCCCAAGTGTGCGTGCCTGGTAATTTTACTGGACCTAAGTCAATGGAGTTCAACACTGTGAAATATATTCAATTTAATGTAGTTCTTTCGAGTCTCGACTTATCTAGTAGTGAATGGACTGTAAACACTAAAATATGTTCAATTTAATGTAGTTCTTTGAGAGCCTAGACTTATCTAGTACGGCATGGTATTACAATTGGAATCAGCATCAAAGTCAGCCAATTATGAGCTCAAACAACCAGTAATCGGTCTGTGGCTATTTTGGTAATCAGTTAAACACTTAAACTCAACATCAACATAGCTTATAATCCACTCATTCAAATGAGCTCAAAAGCCATATACTATGTTTTCAAGACAAAAAATATTTTTTCGCATTAGTAATTTTAGAATATTTTGGAGGCATGTATCTCCCAATCAAGTTGTGTAAAGGTTTCAGTTAGATGTATTGCTGGTATTTACTGTATAACAAATACTAGTATGATTTATAACTTGTTCATTTTGGTAACTAAACTTCTACCACAGTGGTCCAATCTGTAAAATTCATACCTGTGCTCAGCTAATATTGACATCTGGTCCATCCTAACAAACATGATACATTTTTTAACAGGTGAGTGAAAAACAATTCAACAAGTATGTCAAGTAAAAAAAAAAAAGAAGTCGAACACTGTATATCATTTTTGTCAGACTAGGAACAACATTAATTTTACAACCTCTAAAGAAAATCTGTTATCAATATACAAAATGATTAGTTTTAGTTAACAATCCCCTCCCCTCCCTCCCCCAAACAAAACAGTTCTGTAACTCACAGGCAGTTATCTTTCTCATCAGGTTTTCTTATTAAGGCAATATGCAGACAGTTCTTTTATTCTCTTGCTAACCGATAGAGTTCTAAATTATTTCTCAAAGGTGATTTTTTTTAATTTTTAAAGAAACCAGGTTTCCAGAAAGGAAACCCTTAATGAAGCAAGATTTTGTTCATAATTGTTTTGTCACAATTTATTGGAGAGTGTTTTGGCACTCTCCAATAAATTTTAACAAAAGAATTTTATATAACCATTTTTTTCTAATGCAAAAAAATAATAAGCTAATGTACACAGTGTGAGGCCATTACAGTGGCTTTCAGCACTTTTCAGTAGAACCATGATAGTGGCTTCTAGCACTCAACCATTCAAGAAACTGAAGGCCCAAGAAAAATCATGTAACAACATTATCAGGTACTCTCACATCTGGATATTGTAAGAGCTATGTTGTGGATTACAGTCCAGTGTTACCAATACTGGACAAAAATTGCTGTAAAGGCCAACAATATAATAATGTCTCACTGGACACAAGAAATATTTGAAATAAAGCAGGTCCTCGAAGGATACAGTGATTTAACCCTCGAGGGCCTGGTGATTTTTTATACATTTTTGCTTTACTTTGACAATCCACATCCTATGATTTTGCAATTGTTTCTGGGCAAGTATTGGCTGCCTATATAGGCATATATATGCCTATATAGGCAGTCAAGACTTGCTTAGAAACAATTGCCATGGCACTTCGAATGTATCTTGCAAGCTTACACAAAAACAGCATGTTGGGGCACCTGTTTTGTTGTAAAAAAATGTGATTCAACTCGGAATTAGGCCCTTAAAGGTTAACACCACTTTGTTACTGTAAACTCCATCAACAAACATTATGAACATATTCAATCAACCTTCTACACCAGATATCGGGTATTCAGATTAGTTTAGAAAATATGCATCCACCATATTGTGGTCTGGTGGGAGAGAAAAGCGACAGTATTTTCACCTTCTCAAGATTGCTTTTCTCTGGCAAACTCCTGTATTTTGTTTTCAAACTTATTTACTGTGCACAGTTTGATTTTACAGGAGGCCCTAAACTATACTGCAAGCAGGGAAACTTGACTGAACTATATATTGCTGAAACACTGCAAAACTTTTAGAAAAATTCCAAATGCTGTATAATTTAGGCACAATTACCTTATTTGGGCACAGAGTTTACCAATGGGATGGGGTGGGGAGAATTTAACCCTCTGCACTCTGTCAAAATAGTAAAGTTTTTGGGAGCAAATATTTCCCATAATGCAGTTTGATATAATTGGTTAAATTTATAGTTGAACAAGAGAAAAGTTAAAAAATTTATAGTAATTTATATATTTTTTATACTTACCAATGACCCAGACTTAGCTGGTGCTAACTCTTAAAAATCTAGGGCCAAACACAAATTTTGCCCCCCAATCCCCAAAATTTGCATCTAAAACCAAAAGAAATCATGTCCTAAAGGACCTCCATACTTTGCCCCCACTGCGCATGCGCAGTGTCAAGGACGTTCTGAAATTGGCGCCAATCATCATTCTTACTGGCAGTGCCTGGTCAGCGCTATGTACTCAGCGGGGAGGTAAGAGTTCCCAACTCCTGGGAGGGCCATCCCCGTCTGGGTCATTGGTAAGTATAAAAAATATATAAATTACTATAAATTTTTTAACATTTTTATACTGTACCAATGACCCAGACTTAGCTGAATAGTAAAAAGGCTGGAGGGCCTAGGACATAGAGGAAAATCCAATAAGCTCAACTATATAATATAGAGTGAACCCCTCAAGGAGAAAAGGAGTATTAGGCTTTACATGTATCTTTCTTATTTTATGATAAATTTGAAAGATACAATACCCTTCATAATTGAGCACAACAACATTCATGTTCTCTATTAACATCCAGTATAACCCATTATACTAATTATTTTTAAAGTAAGCCAATAAATAAAGTTAGTCCAGAGAATTGAGACTCTTTATATTCATTAAAAGTGTCCGAGGATTGTATATTAACGCCCGTTTGACACTTGACATATACAAATGCTTCACACCGAGCTACACTTTAAAAATATGACATGAATGAATTTTTAACATTAATATTACACTTTAAAACCATCCCGGAAACGACTCAGAATTACTGACTCTGGAGGAGGAATTCCCTTGCTTTCACTATAAAGCAGGTGACCTAAGGGAACACCCTCCCCCCCCCCCCTCCCCTTGCCCTGGGTCAAATAGCCCAGAGTGAAGAGGGCAGCAGGATGGAGTCACTGCCGGAACAGAAAGCCTGCATAACTATAGTTGCAACTGTTTAGTGGACGACATTCTGAGCAACAGATAACGGACCTAAACAATGCAGGTCTCCAGAAATGGACTCAATATTTCTGAGATAAAATTTCGAGAATGTGGATGGCTGAGACCAATAAGCAGCCTTCATTAAATCTGTAATAGCCACACTATTAGCGTAAGCCCAAGATGTAGAAAGAGCTCTTACTTCATGAGCCGAAATCTTAAGCACAGACTGCTGGGAAGAAAATAAACTTTCATAAGCAGTACGGATAGTTAATTGAATCCATCTAGCAATAGAATGGACCGAAATGTCCTTTCTATTAGACATCAGAGACAGAAACGTTTTCGTCCCTTTCTGATAAATTGAGATCTCTGTTTATAAATGCGTAAAGCTCTAACAGGAGAGAGTAAAGGCCTATGCCCGTCTGAAGACGGAAGAGCCTTAATAACAATAGGTTCCGGATATTTATTAGGAGCCTGATTCTTAGCTAAAAATCCAACATTAGTAGTGAAGGTGATAGTGTTCCCGACACTACGATAGTGAGAATCGTCCACCGATAGTGCATGAAGCTCACTGACTCTTCTAGCAGAAGAGAAAGCTAAGAGAAAAGCTGTCTTATAAGACAAGAATTTGAAATCTACTGTCCCAAGAGGCTCAAATGGCTTTTCCTTAAGTTTAAGAAGAACCCAAGCTAAATTCCACTTAGGAATTAACCTAAGAGTTCTGGGTCTATTTATTGAGAAGTTTCTAACTAACTTAGATAAAGAGACATTAGATCCAATTTGTAAACTATCGTGATGTGCATAGGTATCAGATAACATAGACCTATAACCCTTAATAGTAACAGGCTGCAGTTTGATTACGTCAAACAAGTATACTAGAAAGTTTGCAATGTCTGGTATGTAGGGATCAAAAATATCAACAGAATGATCCCTACACCAACGACGAAAAACCTTCCACTTAGCCGCATAATTTAGCGAAGAGGAGGTCCTCCTACAGTTAGAAATCGCGTCCACTGCTCATCCTGTAAAGTGCTTGCCATGCAAGAAGGACTGCACAACAGAAAAACGTGAAGGTTGAGACCTTGCAGGTTGTGATGAAGTCGACGCGGTTTCCCCTGCGAAAGAAGATCCTCCCGTGGAGGAAGCTTTCGTGGTAGGTCCCACAACAGACACCTGAGTAGATTTATCCATGGTCTCTGTGGAGACAGAGATGCTACCAACAGAATCTTGCACTGAGATTGTTTTATCTTTAGCAATATTTGCTGAATCAACGGCGCTGGAGGATATGCATATCCTATCATTCCGTCCCATGAGATCGATAGAGCGTCTACTGCAAATGCTCTTGGATCCGGGCACGGTGAAAGGGAGTCTGCTAGTACATTCAGACGACCCGGTATATGACGGACCGAAAGTAGAACTTGATGTTCTAGAGCAAACAGAAGGATTCTCTCTGTTAGATTGAATAACGGAACAGAATGAGTGCCTCCCTGGTTCCGTATATATGCCACTACTGTCGTATTGTCGGACAGAATTTGGACATGAGCTTTGTGAATAATGTCCATCCAATGACGTAACGCAAGCCAAATTGACATCATTTCCTTGATGTTTATGTGCTTGCTTAGGAACTGTGGATCCCAAAGACCCTGGCATCTCGATTCCGTTGGGATCAATGTTGCACCTCAACCTGTTTGACTGGCATCCGTTATAATGGTAAAACTCGGATCCGGTAACTGCAGCGGAACTCCCTGAGTTAACAAACTGAATGTTTGCCCAAATCTGAATCTCTTGTTTCACTTGATCTGACAAGAGAACATCTATGTCGAGCGAATGAATCTTCACACTCCAATTCTGAGTTAAGGAAATTTGGAGAGGACGATTGTGCAACCGCCCCATCGGAATGAGATCCGCAGCGGCTCCGCACAAACCTATCAGTCTCATAAACTCCCTCGCTGTGACTTTGTCTGCATGAAGACAATAGCGAGCGTAACAACTGACTAATTTCGCTCTGGTTAACGGCAGACGAACGAGATTGTTGTGCGTCTCGAAGCTCATTCCCAGATGAGTGAATGACTTGGACGGCACCAGATCCGACTTCTCCTTGTTTATGACAAAACCGAGATCTCTGAGCAATAGAAGCAGATTCTGCACATCGTTCTGAAGTGTTAACTCGTTGCTGTACCTCTGAAGAATGTCGTCCAGGTAGGCCGACGTTACCGCAGACGAATGAGCTCGGAAATACATCATTACCGAGTTCATTACCCGAGTGAAAGCCCAGGGTGCTAGGTTCAATCCGAAGCACATCGCCCGGAATTGATACACAACTCCTAGGACTGCGAAGCGTAGATACTTTCTGAATGTCGGATGTACCATGACATGAAAGTACGCATCTTTGAGATCTATGCTTGTAGCATAATCGTTCACCCGAATACTCGCTCTGACCGACCGAATCGTCTCCATATAAAATTTCGGAGCGACGATCAGCTTGTTTATCCAGCTCAAATCTATGACTGGACGGAACGAGCCGTCTGGTTTCGGAACCAGAAACAGATGGCTGTAGAATCCCGGTGTTTCCTGGTCTTCTACGACCTCTACCGCTTTCTTCATTAAAAGAGACTGCACCTCCGATAACAGAGCGTCTCTTTTCTGCGGATTTGACGGAAGTTGAGTCCATTTTGGACTTCGAGTTAACGGAGGCTTTCGTTTGAAGGATATTCTTAGACCTTCCGAAATCACCCCTCTTACCCAAGGGTCGTCCGTAATCGATGCCCACTCTTCTGAAAAACTCGACAACCTTCCACCAACCGGAACACGATAGAGGTTGAAGCCATCACCTCCTGGACCTGCGAGGCCTGCGGGAGGAGAAACCACATCCTCCACGACCCGCACCTCGTCCCATCGACCTTGGGGCGTCTGACCGATTGTTCCGGCCCGAAGGTCGTCCCGCACGAGAGTCGCTGCCTTGACGGTCTCTTGAATAAGACCAAGAGGACGCACCGGAACCTCTATAGGAACCTTTCTTGGGCGCATTAGACCCAGAAGTGCCTGTCTTATTCTTCTCTGTCTTATCCGACGTTTTGGAAGCGGATTTAAACAACAGAGAATCCGAAGCTTTCTTCGTAATTTTATCGTAGATTGCAGAAAGCTTGCCGTCGAATAGAAGTTCTCCGGAGACCGAAGCGACTCTGAGAGAGTTCTTCACCTTACTATCCACGCGTGTGGATGTAGCTAAGGCTGTGTCACGTCTAACTAACTCCAGGTTTGCCACTGAAAGGGCGGAGTTAAACGTGGAATAAGCCACTGCCCTTGAAAGAAGTCTTAAAGAGGATTGTATATCCCGGAATTCTTTCCCTTGAAGACGCAGTGATAACGCCTTTGTAAGGTGGTCTGCGTAAGATAAAGCGTCTAAACTGGCCCTGTTAGACGTTATTGTCGTGTCCAACACCGCGGTTGGAACGGACATAGACGACGGTAACGACAATTCTAAGTCTTCCGCCTCATCGTCAAGACGCAGAGGAACTCTCGGAATACCCTGTCCTGCCGTATCGAATTTATTACTTGCATTAAAGAAAGGCAGGTTAAGAGCATTGGAGGACAAGAAACCAGCTTTGCCTGTTTTGGAAGCAAGCTTGAATATAGCGTCGTTCAATAATTCAAATGTTCTTGTGACATTATTGGACTGAGACGGAAACTCAGGGACAATGTCTCTGAACCGCTCAAAGAATTCAGTGTCCAATGAAGCTATTATTCTCTTGTCCGGAACCGCAGCAGTCTGGCCCGACGGAACGTGAGGAAGGAAGTGCCGGATAAAATCCACGGCAGCTTTATGTTGTTCCGAAAGGGATAGCTCCAAGTCATCCGTATCCCTTTCACCATCCGGTCGGACCTCACGATGCTCGCGGTCGTCCGCACCCGATGCTTCGGCGGAGCGTACCGACCCAGCGCCGTCGGATAATTCCCGATCCGACACCGATTCTGTCGGCTGCTGGGATGCTGCGATAATTTGTGCTATCTGAGCAAGCACGTCCGTCATCGAGGCCTGCGGAGTGGCGGTCTTTCGCTGCTTCGCCGCGGGAAGCTCCGCATCAACTGACTCCTGCATACTCTTCCTATGCGAACGTCCGGAGTCTACCGGCCTCGTGTCCCTGGCTACCAGATGGCGTGACCTGGTCGCCGAAGAATCCCTTATCGGCGAAGCTGGTAGAATATCCGCGGTCACGTAGCCAAGGTGCAGTCGTGTGCGCTGGTGAGAGGATGAGGAAGCCTGAGCAGTCTCCGCGGACTGCCTAAACAACGGAGCGTCCCGAGCGACGGACGTGTGCTCCGCTTGCGACACATTTTGTACCACAACATCAGGTCCCTGTTCTCGCTCGCGGCCCGGCTGGACCTGGACGAGCTAGGAACCGGACTAGAAGGCTTCCTCCGATCTCTGCTAACATCCGCCGTCACTGGGTGTGCACCTAGTATATTTATAGTGCTCGCATCACCCAACATTTCCTCCTGGACCGCAACGGACGAACCCGGCTGCCAAATCATTCGGTGAATGGATGCTACACCGGGCGAGCTAGCGGACGACAGCGCCGTCGATCCTACTAGGGACCTCTTAGGCAACTGCCGTATCTCCATGAGCACTTTTGCCGCTAACTCTTCATTCAATTGTGACGACGGAAGCGCACTCTTGGAAGATAACATGGAAACATCACCCTGTTCTTGTTCCTCTGAAATAGAAACTGATAGACTAGAGTGACCCTGCGGAGAAAGGACCGGCATAGCCCTTTCTCCACTAACAACATACCGTGACACGCGTTTCCAATGTTTGTCATCCCAATATTGACATATTGAACAGGAGTTAGTGCGAGTACACTGACTACAATTAATACAATGATCATGAAAGTCAGAGGAAGATTTCTTCCTATTACAATTTGAACAATGTCCTTTCATTGTGAAAAGACAACAACAAGTCCTAGTACTCGCACAAACTCCTAAACACAAAGATACATAATAACATGATCCATTAACATTGAAAAAAGCAAATGAAATTCAAAATAATTTTTGAAAAATATTTTTTCTGCGAAGCCCAAGTTTCTGAAAAGTAACGTTGAGCCCCAATGGATCCCAAGGGTAAGTGTGGTCAAAAATTTTAAAATTATTTTAAATAATTATTGCAACACTTACGGATAATAATAATGTATCTTGTAATGAGATAAACTACTCCAAAGGCAAAAAGCCCCCCTCAAAAGAGACTGTTGCCAATGTAAACAAGAAGTGTATAAACAACAGAAAACATGACTCCAGGCACTGACAATATTGGCCCGAAATCAGTTATCAAAATTACACACTATCTGATGCAAAACAGAGACTTCCAGAGAAGAATCTGCAGAACATCAGATGGTAGATGCAGAACACAACGTCTAAACACCCATGGGTGAAAACGTAAACATGGGGAAAATAACAGAATTCATTCTGTAACCAAGCTAATTCTCCCAAAAAATTTTAGTAGTAATCTTACTCAAAAATATGCCAAAAGCATGGGAGAATAGCAAGGGGGACTTACAGGATAAGGAGAGAGGAAACACTGAATAAGCAGTGCAACTTCAAAGCAAGAATGACAACAACAGGCCCATGCCTCGAAAATAGGCAACTTAACATAATTTTATAACAAAATTTTAAGTTGCAGCCCTGATTATTTTCTGTCACTCCTTTTTCATCTCCTCCTTCTCTATCCTCCTTAGAATCACCATTTCTCCAATATTTATGTGTCTGGCATCATTTAAACTGAGATTTACAAGCACAAAGATCAGTGAGATGTTAACTGATGAAGGGCCAAACAAAGAATGATGATTGGCGCCAATTTCGGAACGTCCTTGACACTGCGCATGCGCAGTGGGGGCAAAGTATGGAGGTCCTTTAGGACATGATTTCTTTTGGTTTTAGATGCAAATTTTGGGGATTGGGGGGCAAAATTTGTGTTTGGCCCTAGATTTTTAAGAGTTAGCACCAGCTAAGTCTGGGTCATTGGTACAGTATAAAAATACAGAGATTTAAGAAAATTCTGTTGCACTACCAGAATGCTGGAGGTTAAAGGCCTGGATGTTGTGAACCTTCTGATAACCTAATCATTAACCACATATTACAGGTTTCCAACCAATAAAAGCTTAATGCACTGTTGAAATCCACTAACCAAGATTTCAGTAAAAATAAATATATTTAAAATGTCATATTAATTCACAACCTACAATGTTTTATATCTTTTCTATAAGAGATGTGTGTTTGGTATTTTATAAAAAGTTGACCCTTCATCTATTTGAAGTTCTGACAATAGGTCAATATCTGCTCCTAAATTGTTTGTATTTTCCAAAACATGCCTTATGATGCTGAGAGGCACAAGGTTTTCTTTTAGCCAAAACTGTATGTCCTCTTACAATTCAAATTTTTATAACATCTTCATCAAAAGCACAAAAAAGTGAAGATGCTTCCATTGTGCTATCAAAAGAAAATATTTATTTATTTATTTATAAGACCATTAATACCACTCACAGTCCTTTTCTCATGCATTCCATGGAGAATCATCTGACTGACTTACGACTGATCCATAGAAGTTGCAATTCATGAATTATACCGAACTCAAATAAAATTTATTATTGCTGTGAAATACTTATTTGAAAATTCAGTTACATAATATTTTTGGAAACCCAACTTACTGTGCACCAATCGAGTGAATGGTGTGCAAATGTTCTTTGATGTTATTCTTGAAAACATTTCCCTGATGCCGGAACTCAACAACAGCCTGCTTCTCTTCAAATGAGAGCGAGCACCAGGACTCAAAAACAGCCTGCTTCACTTCAAATGATAGCAAGCAGTATACAGCATGCCTCCAATTTTCAAAATCAAAAGAATGATAAATGCCTCTTCTGAGAAAATATATACAGCTTGTAAGGCAGTTGCAAAAGGTTTGTACACCTTCAAAAGCAAATAAAATCCCAAGATATTCAAAGATTTTTTTGCAGAGACAGCCAAGCCAGGTCTAGAAATCACTTCCAGGTGTATCTGATAACTGTCTGAAAAACTTGACAACTTCATGAAGGAATGGATACTCATTCAATCGCTATAGAGTTACTAAAGTCTGAATGCGACACTTAATTATTATAATGCTGCTAAATTAGTTTTCAAAGGTGATTTGTAACACAAGTGTTTTCTTTCCAAGGTACCATACTAAACACAAAAGGGCCCCGAGTTTAATAGGATTTTGTTCATAAACAATTGTTTTGTTAAAATTGTTTGGAGAGTGTCTCTTGTCACACTCCAATAAACCATAATAAAACAATTTTGTTCAAATATTTTTTGTGTTTCAAGTGCTGAGTAAACGAGGTAATCAATACAGCACTTTTCAGTAGAGCCCTGATAGTGGCTTCTAGCACTTACCCAGTTAAGGGTTACATTTGGAAATGTTTCCATTACTCTGTCGCATTACATCACTGTATATGCAAATACACAACTCTATCGAAGTTCTAGATATGTTCTGAATGAATCAAGCTACAGTAATTTACCTATTTTTGTTATAAATTAATTTCCATAATTTTACATCCAGAAAGTCATAAATGGATCATTTTCTACATGTGGTAGAATAATTGTGTATTGAAATGACTTTCCATGGCTTTTGCAAAGAGCAGAAACCCTTCTGTGATGCTAGTCACTGAATTAAATTAACCCTCCACACATTGATTTCAAAAAAGAAAAATTCAATCTGCAAATTTTTCCTATAATGAAACTACTAATTTAACCAAATCAGTCTTGTTTGACATTACTCAATGATTTGCAATCCCAATATTCTTTCAAACTTGTTGTACAGGACTTAGAATTCCTGCGAGAATCAAAACCAATTCTCGCAAAGAAAACAATGAGAATCAACTTTTGATTTTCTTAAAAAATTTTATTTTGATTCTTGTCATATATTCTAAAAGTGTTCTTAAAAGCTTGGAGAATGCTGCTTACTTTTTGATCCTTCATAATAGGTAACTCTTCGGCTTAGGAGTGGTATTGATTGAAGTCTTGGCTGCCTACACAGGCAGCCAAGCCTTCAATAGAAACCACTGCCAAGGTACTGTAACTTCCACCAGCAAGACCACCAAAAGCCTGTATTTTGAAACATGTGGTCTTCATGTACATGTATGACAAGAAATGCGTATAAACTGGAACTTGGCCCTTGAGGTTTAAACTCTGATAAATATGATGGTTGTTTTTCCTAGGTATTATGTACTGGTTGCATCAACAGGGAAAAGGGTATAACAGTACACTCCAATTCTAAATTAAGAACTGAAAGCTGATTCTCGTGGCATCAATTCAAGAGAATCAAAACTGATTGTCGTGAGAAGTTTTAAATCCTGTGGTATCTTACTGAAAAATGCACATGAAGCTCATTCCAGTGAGAAGTCAAGTGGAAGAGTTTGGAAGAAAACCATATGAACATTTTTTTAACAATCAAATTAAATATATAGTGATCGAACATCAGCATCATAAACTTGATGTTTCTGGAAAATATATAGTGAAAGTCGTCAGATACAATTTATATGCTAGTTTTCTTGAAACAAATTTAACACTAGTTGTGTCAGTATGACTTGTATTCCCCCATGAGCAAAAAAAGTCTGGAAAACTGACTCTCTTGAGTTTTCAGATCATAAACTATGTTCAAAGTCAATAAATCTGTAAAAAAATCATCCAAACTCGAACTCGATTTGTAGGTACCCATGAGGAAGCCACATACCAGAAATCAGTCAAGTATCTCAATGTATGGTGAAGAACTGTTATTTTGTAATGACAGATGGACAAGTAGCACAAAATGCCCCAAGCCATTTTATGGCGGGGCAGAAAAATGTGATTCTCTGTACTAAAGGCAAATACCACCAACAATGGCTTACTCCAGAAAGCTTTGGTATTTCATGAAGAGGATTATATTATTAGTATCATATTGTGGATATTTGTCTGGTCCCTGTTTCAGAGATGCTAGTGACCTATTAGTAAAAAAGCCTGAAAAGCCCGGAAAAAGAAGAAGCTAATTTTAAGCCAATTACATTGGTATGTAAGTGCTTTTTAACAGACAGTAGTACAAAAATAAAAAAAATACTCATGGTTAATTTGCTCTTCCTTAAAAAAAAACAACTTCTTAATTAATAATTTTTAGTTAAGATGGCAACACTAACAAGGGCAATGCCCCCGGTCCCCCGACCAAGATGGCAAATTCAAGGGAGCTGTTAGGATGCAATTTGTTCGCAGAGCATGGCCATTTTTTAACTTGACCTCTATTTCCAACCAATTAAACCACATACTTAGTTTCATTTCAATCAAATGATCCAAAGTAAAGTTATCATCTGGACAACACAAAAACCGTATTTTCTAAGTCGAAAAAGGGGAATAAATCCAGTAAAAATCAGTGGAGCGTGCCCATTTTCGAACTTGACCTGCATTTCCACCCAAATAAGCGGCATACTAAATTTCATTTCAATCAAATGATCCTAACTAAAGTTATCATCCGGACAACACAAAAACTGTATTTTTTAAGTCGAAAAAGGGGAATAAATCCAGTAGAAATCAGTGGAGCGTGCCCATTTTCGAACTTGACCTGCATTTCCACCCAAGTAAGACACATACCAAATTTAGTTTCAGTAAAATCATCCAAACTAAAGTTATCATCCGGACAAGGGTGTGACGGATGGACGGACGGACGGATGCACGCACGGACAGATGGACGGACGGACACTGCTGATTACAATAGTCCCCCGAAGGGTCGGGGGACAAAAAGCCTGAAATCATGAAAAATCCTGAAAACTAGCATCCAGATTAGCTGTTTGGATCATGCAACAAATGACTGAAATGATTAAATTTTAAGATCCATTACGGGGTATAATTTTCAGATTGTAATTTTGATAGTTTGACATCAGTGTAGAGAGAGTTAACGTTTATTTAATCAACAAAAAGAATCAATATCCTGGAATTCACTGAGTGCTTTGATAGGTTCTATTCTTTTCTTCTGAGCTGATTTTCTGACTTTAGCTCTCAATTCATCTGGATCTTCTCTCCTTACTAACGGCTTTTTCTCTGGAGCTTTCATTTTCCATGACACGACTGTAACCTGTAGAAATGGAAAACAGTCTTAATTCATATCTGATAAAAAAAATGAAGAAAGGTTGGGCTTAAACTTCCCATGAGAATTATAATTGATCCTCACAGAATTTCATTTTTATTCTTGTTGTGTGTTCAAAAAGTGTCCTTGAAGGCCTGGGGAATTCTGCTTAACTTTTGGCTCCTTCATAACAAGGTAACTCTAACTTAACAGTGGTAATTAGTGAAGTCCTGACTGCTTATACACACCGCCAAGACTTCAACAGAAACCACTAACAAGGTACAATAACTTCCATCAGCAGGAATACCAAAAGCCTGTATCTTGGAACATGTGAACTTCATGCATGACAAGAAATGCATATAAACTTGAACTCGACTCTAGTAAATATAAAAATATGAGTTTTTTTTTACTAGGGATTACGAACTGGAGCCAAAACTATAAAACTCTTACAATTGTATTTTCTAGAACTGTATTTTCTACCTATTAATATAACTGACTAAATGGATCATTAGAATTTTAAAAGATATGGCAATTTGCCAACTGGCAAATTGCCACATCTTAGAAAATGCTAATGGTTCATTTCAACCTATTTAAAGTCATAACTAGAAAATACAATTCTAGAAAATACAATTGTAAAAGTTTCATAGTATTGGTCCCTGGTTGCACTCAAAGGACAAGAGTACAACAGTACACTTGAATTCTAAATTTAGAACTGACTTTGATTCTCGTAGCCATAGCAGTACTTTATAAGAATCAAACCTTTCTAAATTAAAGCCTGCTTTGTCTGTTGCGGGTATGTTGGAAAAAAAAGTGTATCTCATAAGAGTTGGATACAAGGTGCTTAAATGAACCAAAACCACTTTTAGAGCTTGGACTGGCATTTGAAATTTAATTCAAGGTTGACTGACTTGGATAATCTGCATTGTATCCTTGGCAAGACACTTCATCCCAATTGCCCGGTTGTGTACTATGGCACATGCCATTGTCTAAGGGCACATTGACAGTACACTTGCATTCCACTGATGCTATACCGGCATGTGTTCAGGTAGCAGGGTCGAGAGTCCAACAGTTATTTGATTATTTTCCTCCAGCCATATAACTGTATGATACAAGATCACCCTGGATGCTTAAAGTGTTGTTAAACCCTCCAAAAACCCAAACAAACAGTTCAAGGATGAAATGGTTAATATGTTTTCTCCATCACATACTAAAACAAATTACAGGTAATTTGAAGGTGGAAAGTTCTTCATTGCAACAAAATAGCCCTTCTTAACTCTTAGAAGACGGGAGTCGAGTTTTCTTGCTTGTGATGTAATATGGCAGGTAATCTGGCTGTGACGGTTTGGCTAGCTTTGGCCTGGAGGTAGAATTAAACACTGAGCAGGTGCTTCTAGTCAAGTGTCGTCTGCCTGAATAGGCAGACGACACTTGACTAGAAGCACCTGCTTCACTGTAAGTTTTTCGTGGTATGTCATGTTCAATAAATTCATTCTGATTCCCCAGCTTCTAAGAGTTAAGTCTGACAACTTTATACATGTGTACTTACATTTCCTCCATGTTTTATCTTGTACTACAAAAGAAACAAAACAATGCAATTAGTGACAAAGAGAAATCTAATGATTGACACAAGTCTGATAAATGACACCATTACTGAAGAAAAGCACCACCCAGTGGGGCATCATATACCAGGGTTTCCGCTAGGCGAAAAATTATGGGGCTGGTCGTGGGGGAAAAATCTCCCACAAGACGCCGAAGGCATCTGCCGCACGTGTCATGGGCACGTGAGTCCTAGAGGGGGGTTTCGGGGGGGGGCTCTCCCCCAAAAAATTTTTGATTTCAATGTTCTCTGAAGTGGCTTCTGGCGACATCCTGACCATGAAATAGCCTAAAAAGATGGTCATGAAATTTGTATTTTTTACCTGTAACAAATGACATCCGATGATTTTTTTTCAGGCCGGCAGATACTTTCTCAAATTACTGGAAGGTCACCATAGAAAGCCGGCAGCATATGATCATGTTTTTCGACTAGGAAAGCGTTGGTCACTGAAAATAATGCCTTTTAAAATGCAAACTCGCCGTGACTCCTTCTGAGTGACACCACGACTGGAGTGTCAGCTGTTTGCGGGAATTAGGGAAGTTTTCAGTCAACATTTCGTGAACGTTTTTCACATGCGCGGTTTGTACCATTTTGGATGTTCAGTCAGTCATTAATTCTATTGGTTCACGGCAGTGTGTCCAATAGATTTTGAACAATAAAAAATCGTTCTTGTTGCTCAACGAGTGCAGAACAACAGGGGTGATTTTTTATTGTCTGAATGACAAATTGCAGTGATTGGCGGCTAAATAAATGGCATTTTACTACCCTTAGATTTTGACGACAAAAACATATCCACATATGTTTTACCTGCGTTTTTAAGAAATAAAGATAATTTATATGTACAATATCTTGTTATTATATCTATTTCTTCCACTCTGAAGTCGATCGAGAGAGATGAGGGAGATGGAGATAAATAGATAGGCGGGATAGAGAGAGAGAGAGAGAGAGAGAGATGGGGTGGAGAGAGAGGGAAGAGGCGCAGAAAGTGTGGAGGGATTGAAGAAAGGTTAGATATTTCTCTCAGTAAACAAGCTAATGCTCCGAGAAAATTGACATCTGTACATTAACGGGGTGGGAGTCAGGGTGAGAGAGAGAGGAGCACTCGATGAAGTTTGTTCTGTAAGGAACAAAATTCAGCTATTTTAAGTGTGTATCTTACACTCCTAAACAATGGCTAATTTTTGTTCTCCAAAGAACAGAAGTAGGCTATGTCAGCGTGGGGTTGAGCATGATGACCCATGATTCATTGTGTAGCTTGTAGGACTCGATTTGAAATGTCTGACGGTAACGGTTGAGGGTTTGATACTGAGCCGGGGTTACTTGCATTGTTAACTGAGTCTGAGGGTCCAGTGTGCCTCCTGGGTGGCATGTTAAACCATATCATTGGACGAACTTGTTCCAGCATGTAAGAATATCAATATGCCGGTCATAGTAGTTACTGCCTGCGGTAAACGTATTCTGAATGTTCGAGGTGTAATAAGCCGTACCACATCCCGTACTTGTGGAAGACATTTACTGCAGACAGTGACTACCATGGCTCTACTCACATGCGAACGCCGTGTGTGGCTTGTAGTATACTTATTTATCCTCTTTATATCAGGGTATGACCGCAGACATTGAGAGTGACATCAAAGTTCAAACTTTAATGTCACTTTCAATGTATCCGGCCACATCCTTATATTATATATAACCAATTAAAGTCTTGGTGAGACTAAAGTTGAGAGCATAGAAGTGACTCGCCGTGGTTCAGTGGTTCTCTCCAATCCCTATATAGTTCCGGCTTCCCATAACACTTTCACTAACTGTTCTAACATGATATATCCTCGGCTATTAGAGTGCTCTAGATAGTAACAAAATACCAGTCGGCGATTTAACTGTACAAGACATGTCTGTGCATTTCCACTCCATCCCGTCTTGCTTACTCATGTAATATCTTATCGGTGTTACCCATTACTCATTAGTGATTGAACTATATCTCGGCCTCAAAATCCTACACCATTAGGCTCCTTCCGTACACAATTTCATGTTAACTACGTTGAAAGTCTTTCTATCCACCCCTTTCTCCTTCTCTCTCTCTCCCTCCCTCCCTGCACCTAATAACAATATTAGGTGCACACAGAGAGAGAGAGAGAGAGAGAGAGAGAGAGAGAGAGAGAGCAGTCTCAGTGGTAGGTTCTCAATAAAATGAAGGTTCGGCCGACATAACTGTTTGAATGTATTCGAAAGACACACACATACACTGTGTCCTCCGAACACATTTGAACAGTTATGTTGGGTAAATAGTTATGTTTGGAAGACATTACGTCTAGGCTTAGATACACGTCACATTGTTACACTCTATTGATTATGTGAAAAACTGATCTGTAAAGAAGTCTGGTGATTACAGACTTGGAAAAGCAAAACGGAAATTCCCAATGCTGTTTTAATTCAAAGTTGATAGGCAAATTATCTCAAAAGTCAATTTTACGTGTCGTGTTTGCTTTGAACATATCTATAATGCACTCCCAGTCAGCATCTTGTAACAGTCCGTGCATAAGTATACGTCGTTTGATGCGAATGAAACCTTCTAGGGTTTTGGGAAGCAGATGCGTCCTGGTGGCAGTTTTGACGTCATTTATGGAGCTGAATGTCCTTTCTACAGATGCTGTACCCACTGGAATAAGACACGCGAGCTCTAAAAGTTTGGTACAGTGAGCATAGACAGGACCATCACTGGACAGCTTGTAAACATCAGCCAGAAACTTATTTGGAGAGTAATGTTCTCTCTCTTTGAGCTTATTTTCGACGGCTTTCTTGTCTGCATTTGTTGAACGCGGCATGCTCATTGTCACACAGGTAATTCGAGTCCAATATTCAACTTTACGCTGTTGCATCAGTTGAATGAATCTTGGATACTCAGCCTTGGCATCAACTGGGTCAATCTTTGGTGTAGCAGTAACAGAATGGCCCCGGTAAAGATCAGTCTTTTCCTGCCCATAAACGTCCAACAGTTTATAAAATTCTGTCAAACCGTAACTATCGTCATGACTTTCAGTTTTGGGAAAGTTTCTTGGGTCAAATATCCCAAAACTCGCTTGCAGGGTAGTAACAGAAGTATCAAACGCCTCGTCCAGCTCCTGTTTTAGTTTTTGAATAACTGGTACCGCAATGCTCGACAAGAACTGTTCACTGTCCTGATTATTTGATGCCGACATCGAAACACGCGATCCACATCTGCGATTAGCAGCCTCATCTAAAAATGTTTGTCTCTAATCCCATGAAGGGGTCGGTGACTGGTCAGGTAGCGAATCTGAATCTTCCTGTTGTATATGGTTAAGTATTTTGTAAATTTCAGTCTGTGAGGCACTAACGAGGTGAGGAATCGCTGTGTAGTTCAAATCAGAACTTTGGAGTGTTTTATTCAGTTTTCCCGTAACACCAAGTAAATCCGACAATAGAAGCCACACATAAACAAACTTTGTGTCAATGAGATGCATTTTCAGTCCGAGTGCTTTGGGGTCTTGGGCGTCTACATAAATCGAATCCAGTGCATTCAAAATCTCTGTATAGCGTTGCTGCAAATGCACACAACAATTCCTGTGTGACAGCCAACGGGTCGTTGATGGCTGGATCAGTCTCAGTGGCTTCTTATCTGCTGCTTCTTGTGCACTCATAAAAACGGCTAACCTTTTAGGGGACTTGTCAAATAACTTCCATATGGTCATAAGTGTTGCATCAACAAACTGTATGTCAGGAAATGCCTTCATTAGGTGTACAAATGTTAATGCGAGTCGGTGACACCGACAATTAACATAAGTGCTAAAAGATGCTTGGTGAAGTAACATGCGCTGTAGTCCACCTTTTTCGCCTGACATCGTGTTGGTCTGTCAAGGGAAACGAAATAAACTTTATTGAAGTCTACAGACTTCTTGCATGCAACATTCATGATGACATCCAGCAACGTTTCTGCATTTGCTCTCTCGAGCGACACAAGTCCAAGCAAGTATTCTCTAACGCTACCGCCACTATCAATCCACCTGCCGAGAAGACCGAACTGCTGCACATCTGCAATATCCTTACTTTCGTATGCTAACAAAGTTAGAACAGTTAAAAAATTTATAGTAATTTATATATTTTTTATACTTACCAATGACCCAGACATAGCTGGTGCTAATCTTATTAATTCAGGGCCAAACACAAATTTTGCACCCCCCCCCCCCCCCCCTCAATCCCCAAAATGTACATCTAAAACTGAAAAATACACGTCCTATATGGTCCTCCATACTTTTACTCCTCTGCGCACGCACAGTGTCAAGGAGGTCCCGAAATTGGCGCCAAATGTCATTCTTTGTTTGGCCCTCAAAACAGTTACACCTCACTGTTATTTGTGCTTCTAAATCTCAGTTTAAATGATGCCAGACACATAATCATGAGAGAAATGGTGGATATAAGAAGGATACAAAAGGAGGAGAGGAAAAAATAGTGCAAGAAAATGTTCAGGGCTGTAACTTATAATTATTTTATGAAATTATTACATGTTGCCTATTTTCGAGGCATGGCCCTGATGTTCCTCCATACTTTGACTCCTCTGCGCATGCGCAGTGTCAAGGAGGTCCCGAAATTGGCGCCAAATGTCATTCTTACAACCAGTGCCTGGTAAGCGTTATGTACTCAGCAGGGAGGTATGAGTTCCCAACTCCTGGGAGGGCCATCCCCGTCTGGGTCATTGGTAAGTATAAAAAATATATAAATTACTATAAATTTTTTGACATTTTTATACTGTACCAATGACCCAGACTTAGCTGAATAGTAAAAAGGTTGGAGGGCCTAGGACATAAAGGAAAATCCAATAGGCTCAATTACATATAACAGAATTATCCCCTAAAGGAGAAAAGGAGAGATAGGCTTTACATGCATCTTTCTTATTTATATCAAAGAAGAAAGACACAATACCATTCTGTAATTGAGCACCATAACATCAATGATCTCTATTAACATCCAGTATAACCCTTTATACTAATTATTTTTAAAGGTAAGCCAATCAATAAAGGAAGTCCAGAGAAATGAGACTCTTTATACCCATTAAAAGTGTCCGAGGATTGTATATTAACGCCCGTTTAACACGTGACATATACAAATGCTTCACACCGAGCTACACTTTAAAAATATTACATGTATGAGTAAACATTAGCTTTACACTTTAAAACCATCCCGGTACCGACTCGGAATTACTGACTCCAGAGGAGGTATTCCCTTGCTTTTCACCATAAAGCAGGTGACCTAAGGGAACACCCGCTCCCCCCCCCCCCTCCCCCTTGCCCTGGGTCAAATACCCCAGAGCGAAGAGGGCAGCAGGACAGAGTTACTGCCGGAACAGAGAGCCTACATAACTATAGTTGCAACTGTTTAGTGGACGATATTCTGAGCAACTGATAATGGACCTAAACAATGGAGGTCTCCAGAAATGGACTCAATATTTCTGATATAAAAATTTGTGAATGTGGAAGGCTGAGACCAATATGCAGCCTTCATTAAATCAGTAATAGCAACACTATTTGCATAGGCCCAAGATGTTGACAGAGCTCTTACTTCATGAGCTGAAATCTTAATCACAGACTGCTTTGTAGAAGATAATTTTCCATAAGCAGTACGGATAGTTAATTGAATCCATCTAGCAATAGAATGGACCATAATGTCCTTTCTATTAGGCATCAAAGATAGAAAGAAACGCTAACGTCCCTTTCTAATAAACTCAGACCTACGTTTGTAAATACGTATTGCTCTAACAGGACAGAGTAAAGGCCTACGCCCGTCTGAAGATGGAAGGGCCTTAATAACAATAGGTTCCGGATACTTATTAGGAGCCTGATTCTTAGCCCAAAATCCAACATTGGTAGTAAAGGTATTAGTATTACCAACACTACGATAGTGAGAATCATCCACAGATAGTGCATGAAGCTCACTAACTCTTCTAGCAGAAGAGAAGGCCAAGAGAAAAGCTGTCTTATAAGATAAGAATTTGAAGTCCACTGTGTCAAGAGGCTCAAAAGGTGCTTCTTTTAACTTAAGAAGAACCCAAGCCAAATTCCACTTAGGAATTAATCTAAGGGTTCTAGGTCTATTTATCGAAAAGTTTCTAACTAATTTAGATAAAGAGACATTAGATCCAATCATTAAGCTATCATGATGTGCATAGGTATCGGATAGCATAGACCTATAACCCTTAATGGTGACAGGCTGCAGTTTGATCTCATCGAACAAGTAGACTAGAAATTTTGCAACGTCTGGAATGGAAGGATCATAAATATCTACCGAATGATCCCCACACCACTGATGAAAGACCTTCCACTTAGCGGCATAATTTAGCGAAGAGGTCCTCCTACAGTTAGAAATCGCGTCCACTGCTCGTCCTGTAAAATGCTTCCCGGACAAGAAGGACCGCACAACAGAAATACGTGAAGGTTGAGACCTCGCGGGTTGTGATGGAGGATGCGCGATTTCCCCTGCGACAGAAGATCCTCCCGTGGAGGAAGCTTCGGTGGCATGTCCCACAACAGACACCAGAGTAGATTTATCCACAGTCTCTGTGGAGACAGAGATGCTACCTTGCATTGCGATTGTTTTGTCTTGAGCAATATCTGTTGAATCAACGGTGCTGGAGGATACGCATATCCTATTATTCCATCCCACGAGATCGATAGAGCATCTATTGCATCTATTGCAAACGCTCGAGGATCCGGACATGGAGACACATACGTCTGCAACTGATTGTTGAGATGTGTCGCAAATAAGTCTATCATTGGCCGCTCCCATTGGTAGTAAATCTAATTGAATATCTGCTTGTTGAGAGTCCATTCTGACAGCAACAGGCGACCCCTCCGTGAAAGGGAGTCTGCTAGAACGTTCAGACGACCCGGAATATGACGGACCGATAGGAGAATCTGATGTTCTAGTACAAACAGAAGAATTCTTTCCGTTAGATTGAACAAAGGAATGGAATGAGTGCCTCCTTAATTCCGAATATACGCTACTACCGTTGTATGGTCGGATAGAAATTGCACGTGTGCATTCTGAATAACGTCTATCCAATGACGTAGCACATGCCAAATTGACATCATTTCTTTGATGTTTATGTGTTTGCTCAAAAACTGCAGATCCCAAAGACCCTGGTACTTCAAAGCCGATGGGCTCAGCGTCGTGCCCCAACCTGTTTGACTGGCATCCGTCATAATCGTAAAACTCAGATCCGGCAATTGCAGTGGAACTCCCTGAGTTAACCACTGAATATCTGCCCAAGTCTGAATCCCTTGTTTCACTTGGTTTGACAAGAGGATGTCCGTATTGAGCGAATGAATCTTCACCCTCCAATTCGGAGTCAGAAAGATTTGGAGAGGACGAGTGCGTAGCTGCCCCATTGGAATGAGATCCGTGGCGGCCCCGCACAGACCTATCAGTCTCATGAATTCTCTCGCTGTAACTTTGTCTGAGTGAAGACACTAGCGAGCGTAACAACTGACTAACTTCGCTCTGGTTAACAGCAGACGAACGAGATTGTTGTGCATCTCGAAGCTCATCCCTAGGTGGGTAAATGACTTGGACGGCACCAGATATCGTTCTGAAGCATTAACTCGTTGCCGTACCTCTGAAGAATATCATCCAGGTAGGCCAACATTACTGCAGACGAATGAGCTCGGAAATGCGTCATTACCGAGTTCATTACTTGAGTGAAAGCCCAGGGCACTAGATTCAGACCGAAGCACATCGCTCGGAACTGATATATGACTCCCAGGACGGCGAAGCGCAGATACATTCTGAACGCCGGATGTACCATGACGTGAAAGTACGCATCCTTGAGATCTATGCTCGCAGCATAGTCATTCACTCGAATGCTCGCTCTGACCGATCGAATGGTCTCCATATAGAATTTTGAATCCACAATCAGCTTGTTTATCCAGCTCAAACCTATCACTCGACGGAACGAGCTGTCTGGTTTCGGAACCAGAAAGAGATGGCTGTAGAAACCTGGAGATTCCTGGTTTTCTATGACCTCTATCACGTTCTTCATTAAAAGAGACTGGACTTCTGATAGAAGCACAGCTCTTTTCTGTAGATTTGACTTCGAGTTAATGGAGGTTTTCCTTTGAAGGACAGTTTCAGACCTTCCGATATAACCCCTCGAACCCAAGGGCCCTCCGCAATTAATTCCCAATTGTTTGAGAAACTCGACAGTCTTCTGCCCACTGGAACGTGACAGAGGTTTAAACCATCACCTCTTGGATCTGCAAGGCTTGCGGTAGGAGAAACCACGTCCTCCACGGCCTGCACCTCACCCCGTCGGCCTAGGGGCGCCTGAACGGTTGTTTCGGCCAGCATTATGGCCCCTATTTGATTCGCTACCTTGACGGTCTCTAGAGTACGATTAGAGGATGCATACGAACCTCTATAGGAACTTCCCCTGGACGTACTCCAGATGGACTGCAGTACGGGCAGATGGGCATACTGACGGATGGACAGATGGGTGGACAGTTGGGAGGAGGTCTTCGCTATATCCATCCCTTGCGAGGGCATAATAGGCACTGCTTCACTTTCATGGGTTCTTTCGAGGAAGGCTGATTTATCACCTCACTGTTGAATAACCTTCAAAGATTGTTTCTGGTGTTTCATCACTCAAGTATTCACAAAATGTTTCAGTTGCCAAGTTATAATTATTCTTTGTAGTAGCTAGCACTAATTTCAGGCTGCATGGTTCACAAACCTCTTAATGTTATTTGATTTTGTACTGTTCAAATCACACAAAACTTTATTTTTGGAGGTAAACATCTTCTCGGTTCAATTTTCAAGCACGAATTATATCCCTCGACTAAGTATAACGTTGTGTATTTCATCAACCACTGCAAAAACATGAACATAGCTGTATGTAGCTTGGCACAATACCCAATCACAATACAACAATTTCTTTGCAGTATGACAAAAAATTATATTCAACAGATCCTGGATGGCGTCTCAAGGTGAAGGGTGAGTATTGCAAAAAACAAAGTACTTGTCTCTCCCTTCTAAAGAATTTTTTGTCTCTCTCTTCAGGAGTATTTTTTTTTTAAAAACTGTTTGTGGTTATTCAACAGCTCTCTCAATTTGGTTCTATAAAGGAAATTGATGCAAAATGGAATTACAAATTAGCACTCACCTTTGTTGAAGCCACATAGCAAGCTTTCACTGTCAAAACTACAGAGTTCATTAAATTCTTTGCAGCTTGAATCAATGATGTTGCACTGTCCAACTGTTAATGGATAGAAAAAAATATTACACATTAATATTCTGATTTTAAATTGTCATCATTAAGAATTCTTCAATGTAAACTGGTAGAATGTTGGAAGCCCATATTCTGGCTTTATTCTGAAATACGGGTACTGCAACTTTAAGGCTTCATACTCAGTCGATGTGCTTTCAATTACCTTCAAAGCTAAGGCCTCACAAAGTAGATCTTCTGTTTCTCAGGCCATTTTTTGTAAAACTGCCTCTTGGCCGGCGGTTTTTTATTTTATTTTAGTAATTATTTCTTTGCCATCAAAAATTAATGTTCTTGGTTTGTTTTATGATTTCGGCCTCATAATCTACAGAATAATATGGGTTGTAGTGTATTTCACCTCTTGAGTGCAAGAAGGCTTTGCAATGCTTAGCATTACAAAGCCTTGTTGCACTCAAGGGACAAATTTATCAATTTTATTAACTTTGGTAAATTATCAGACATAAATCATTTAATTTTTAATTTTTTAAGTTTGCATTGGTTTTCAAAAGACAGCTTTCGACAGGAAACAGACCATATGAGAGGGCCTGAGAAACAAATGTTTAACTGTTTTAGGCCTAAATTATTTAGTCTAACAGTTTGTTTCATCAAAATATATGGAAGAGGCACTCTCCCATAAATTGCAGGCCTTAAAATTTGTCCTAATTCACGAGAATCAGTTATCATTTTCATGAACTTCTGCACCACAGATCAATTTTCCCACTCAGTATTATTTATCTATTTATTGGTGTTTAAGGTCACATACTTATGCACAATGGCTAATCGTGATTGTGACAGTTTTACAGGTGGAGGAAGCCAGAGTACCTGGAGAGAACCACCGAGCATCGACGAGCAACTGACAGCTCCTCAACATTCTAACTCTGTTCAAGCTCCGCTCAAGCAGGGTTACAGCGGTTGAAGACATGTGCATCATCAACGTGCAATATGCCTTAGTACACCGTGTCATCATGCCCCCATGTAGGCACATGGGATAAAGTGTCTTGCCCAAGGACACAACGCAGGTCATCCTGGACAGGGATTGAACTCGGGACCTCTAGCATAGAAGTCCAACAGTCTACCACTGAGCCACCGTGCTCCCAAATGGGCTGAATAGCCATATTTAAGTACGTGTTTATGTTTATTTGGGATTTAATGACATTTTCAACAGCCAGGGTCATATTTTGTCAGACATTTATAGATAGAGGAAGCTTCAGTGCCTGGATAGAACTTCCGAGCAGCTGAGAGAGTTGTTGTCACTCTCCCAACATACTAACCCAGGGAACAGGGAGGATGGGGTAATGGCTGGAGTTCCTAGTTAGTACTATGCCTTCAAATACACAATACAAATGAATCACACTAGGTTTTAACTGTTAACCACTGTCGATTACAATAAATCATATCATCATAACTTTACTCCACAAACCCTTAGTATATCCTGTTGCAGTGAAAGCCTGCTGAACAAATATCAAATAAAACAGCAAAAAATATTTTAGGAATGCTGTACACCAGGGCAGAGTTTTTTTGTTTTTTTTTTGGGGGGGGGGGGGGGGGGGGGAGGCCTGTAAAACTGACTTGACCAGGGGGCCAATACTATAAAACTTTTACAGTTGTATTTTTCGGAACAGTATTTTCTATTTTTGGAAATAACTAATTGAAATGAACCATTAGAATTTTCAAAGATGTGGCAATTTGCCAACTGGCAAATTGCCACATCTTTTAAAATGCTAATGATTCATTTCCGTCATTTATATTCACTGGTAGAAAATACAATTTGGGAAAATACAATTATAAAAGTTTTATAGTATTGGTCGCTGATTTTGATGGCTCAAGTGCCGATTTGTAAAATATTCCAACTACATCATCGATGAAGGCATGCGGTGATGATGCAGTTGGAATATTAGTCAGTTGGAATTATAGTAAAAAAAAAACTCACAACTTCTTGGAACTTCATTGGTGGATAAATAAGATGTAGTAGTCATGATGCACCTTATTTATAAAACATGTATCATACCAGTACTCCAAATTGGTCATGCTCGACCCCCTAACAGACCAAACTGGATAATACGGACCTCCATTTGTATGACCGACTGTGTGTGTGACATAAGTCCCAAGATCAATTTTATAAAAAGTAGGCCGATTAAATCGTCAGATGTGTACCATATGCGCAACTAGTAGAAAGATTGTTATTATCTCAGGACCAATTTTGTGGACAGGTAAAATCCATGTGAGGGCATTTTGTCAGGATCAAATTATCAGATTTACACCAAAAGCTATACAGTTCGGAACATCAGTAACCTGAAGATATAAAAAAGTAACATGACAATCCAAGCAATATTTTTCAAAAAGTGATTGGAGGAATTTTCAATTTAAAGGATAAAGGGTTAATATCTCAGGATCAAATTATCAGATTTACACCAAAAACTATACAGCGCGGCACATCAGTAACCTGAAGATATATATGAAGTAACAGGACAATTGAATTGATATTTTTTGAGTTATCTCATGCCAAAGGGATTGGAAGAATTCCCAATTTGAAGGATAAATGGTTAATATCTCAGGATAAAATTATCAGATTTACATCAAAAACTATACAACTCGGCACATCAGTAACCTGAACACAAATATAAAGTAACATGACAATCCAAGCAATATTTTTCAAGTCATCAAATGTCAAAGAAATGGATACGGATGATGGATGGACAGACAGATAGATGGATGGATGGAGAGACAAAGGATGGAAGAACGACTGAGGGCCACCCTGGATGCTGACATTATGTGTACCATACATGGTATGGGTACACATAAAAAGTACAAGATTACTGGCAAGAGAGAATAGATATCTAAAACTCCCATATTTTTCTCTGTTTAATGTGATGCTTATGCACATAATATAAATTGTGAGTCCACCAACCTTCGCATACACAAAAATGTTAAAAAATTTATAGTAATTTATATATACTCTCCCAAAAAAGAAAGTGTGCATGCTAAAAAATAACACTAAAAAAAGATATATATCATTTTCATTCATGGAAATTTTATTCAATCACAGATGAATCAATTTGTGATCAACACGAGAAATTTCATTACGCTACGACGAATACTCTTGGTGCCATGGAGAGTCAAAGACACTAAGGGTCAAACACAAAAGTCACACACTCAATATCTGGTATGACCTCCGTCTGCATCGACTACTGCTGTGCATCTACGCCTCATGGAAGCGAACAAGTTAGCATGGAAGTGTTGTGGGATATTGTTCCATATTCTGATAAGCTGTCTTTGGAGTTCCACAAGCGTTGACGGTGCATGGTGAAGCCGGCGTAGCTGACGTTTCATTTCGTCCCATACGTGCTCAATGGGTGAGATATCGGGCGAATTTGCAGGCCAGGGAAGAACATCCACTTGTTGTTGCTGCAGATACTGTTGAACAACATGAGCTGCGTGGGGTCAGGCGTTGTCCTGCTGTAGAATGCCGCAGGGGCCGTGACGTTGCAGAAATCGGACAACAACAGGTGTAAGCACTTCATCACGATATCTGGCTGCATTGAGATTGCCATCAATAATGACCAGCTCAGTTCTGTTACGGGCAGTGATGCCACCCCACACCATGAGAGACCCTCCCCCATAACGGTTTCGCTCCACGACACATGGCGGCCATCTGATGATGAAAGATGGAAACGACATTCATCTGTGAATAAAACACGTCGCCACCAGTGTAAGAGATGCCTGAGATGTTGTCTACACCACTGCAGTCGAGCATGACGATGACGTAACGTCAAAATCGGACGAATTGCAGGTCTTCGAGGACGTAAGCCGTATTCTCTCAGCCGGTTGATTACAGTTTGAGGATGTATCCGTCTCAGGTTAGGGATGTTCCTGGCTGTCGTCGTTGCCGTTTGTTGCCGGTTCCGGAGATGGACGACACGGATATACCGATCTTGTTCAGGGGTGGTAACTGGGGGTCTCCCGGAGCGGGGTCGGTCTCAAACGTATCATGTTGTGCATGTCGATGGACTAGCCTGTCTACAGTGTTACGGTACGGTGGCAGTTCAAATGCTGGGCAACCTCTCTGTGTGTTCTGCCGTCTCTTATCATACCCAGGGCAAGGAGACGTTCATTCGTTGTCAATCTTGGCATGCGAATGTGGAGTCGTTTTAACAGCAGCGCAAGTTTGAATGTGAACAATAGGAAGGCCTTACTTTAGTGTTTAAATACACAAGGATTCACACTGCTGCATGAATTTTCAGACTCTCCACATGCAAAAAATGCCTTTTCACAAACGTGCAGCACGTCATTTAACGTTAATGCAATTTTAACGGGGAAAGCTGTTTTTGTGTTCAATATAACTTATTCATGAACAGGTTAACACTCTTTACACCTACAAAATTATTTTTTTGGAGTTTCATCAATGCACACTTTCTTTTTTGGGCGAGTATATTTTTTATACTTACCAATGACCCAGACTTAGCTGGTGCTAACTCTAATATTCTAGGGCCAAACACAAATTTTGCACCCCCCAATCCCCAAAATTTGCATCAAACTCCAAAAATTAGATGTCCTATATGGTCCTCCATACTTTTATCCACTGCGCATGCGCAATAGTCAAGGAAGTCCGAAATTGGAGCCAAATCCTCATTCTTACAACCAGTGCCTGGTAAGTGTTATGTAATCAGCGGGAAGGTATGAGTTCCCAACTCATGGGAGGGCCATCCCCATCTGGGTCATTGGTAAGTATAAAAAAATATATAAATTACTATTAATCCAATAGGCTCAATTACATGTAAACAGAATTATCCCCTCAAGGAGAAGAGGAGAACAGGTTTTACATGTATCTTTCTTGTTTGTATCAAAAAAGAAAGACACAATACCATTCCGTAATTGAGCACAATAACATCAATGATCTCTATTAACATCCAGTATAACCCATTATACTAAACTTTTTAAAGGAAAGGCAATAAATAAAGATAGTCCAGAGAATGAGACTCTTTGTACTCATTTAAAAGTGTCTGAGGATTGTATATTAGCGCTCGTATGACACGTGACATATACAAATGCTTTACACCGAGCTACACTTTAAAAATATTACGTAAATGAGATAGACATTAGCTTTACACTTTAAAACCATCCCGGCACCGACTCGGAATTACTGACTCCAGAGGAGGTATTCCCTTGCTTTTCACTATAAAGCAGGTGATATAAGGGAACACCATTCCCCCCCCCCCCCCCTTCCCCTTGCTCTGGGTCAAATACCCCAGAAAGAAGAGGGCAGCAGGACAGAGTCACTACCGGAACAGAAAGCCTGCATAACTATAGTTGCAACTGTTTAGTGGATGACATTCTGAGCAACAGATAATGGATCTAAACAATGTAGGTTGCCAGAAATGGACTCAATATTTCTAAGATAAAAATTTGTGAACCATAAGGCTGAGACCAATATGCAGCCTTCATCAGATCGGAAATAGCAACACTATTAGCATAAGCTCAAGATGTAGACATCGCTCTTACTTCATGCGCAGAAATCTTAAGCACAGACTGCTGAGTTGAAGATAATTTTTCATAAGCAGTACGGATAGTTAATTGAATCCACCTTGCAATAGAATGAACTGTAATGTCCTTTCTATTAGGCAGCAGAGACAGAGAGAAACGCTTCCGTCAGTTTCTGATAAACTCAGATCTACCTTTGTAAATACGCATGGCTCTTACTGGACAGAGCAAAGGCCTATGACCGTCTGAAGACGGAACAGCCTTAATAACAATAGGTTCAGGATACTTATTAGGAGCCTGATTCTTAGCCAAAAATCCAACATTAGTGGTTAAAGTAATAGTATTACCAACACTACGATAGTGAGAATCATCGACCGATAGTGCATGAAGCTCACTAACTCTTCTGGCAGAAGAGAAGGCTAAGAGAAAAGCTGTCTTATAAGATAAGAATTCGAAGTCCACTGTATCAAATGGCTCAATTGGCGCTTCTTTTAGCTTTAGCAGAACCCAAGCTAAATTCCACTTAGGAATTATTATAGGTCTATTTATCGAAAAGTTTTTCACTAACTTAGATAAAGAGACATTAGATCCAATCTGTAACCTATCATGATGTGCATAGGTATCTGATAGCACAGACCTATAACCCTTAATGGTTATTGGCTGCAGTTTGATCTCGTCAAACAAGTAGACAAGAAAATTAGCAATATCTGGAATGGAGGGATCATAAATATCAACAGAATGATCCCTACACCACCTATAGAAAACCTTCCACTTAGCAGCATAATTTAGCGAAGAGGAGGTCCTCCTACAGTTAGAAATTGCATCCACTGCTCGTCCTGTAAAATGCTTGCTGTGCAAGAAGGACCGCACAATGAAAATACGTGAAGGTTGAGACCTTGCGGGTTTTGATGCAGTGTGCGCGATTTCCCCTGCGAAATAACGTCCTCCCGTGGAGGAAGCTTCCGCGGAATGTCCCACAACAGACACCTGAGACTAGATTTACCCATGGTCTCTGGGGTGATAGAGATGCTACCAACAGAATCTTGCAGTGAGATTGCTTGATTTTTAGCAATATCTGCTGAATCAACCGAGCTGGAGGATACGCGTATCCTATCATTCCGTCCCAAGAGATTGAGAGGGCGTCTACTGCAAACGCTCGCGGATCTGGGCATGGCGACACATACGTCTGCAACTGATTGTTGAGATGCGTCGCAAATAAGTCTATCATTGGACGATCCCATTGGTAGCAAATCTGATTGAATATTCGTTTGTTGAGAGTCCATTCTGATGGCAACATGCGACCTTTCCGAGAAAGGGAGTCTGCTAGAACGTTCAGACGACCCGGTATATGACGGACCGACAGGAGAACTTGGTGCTCTAGGACAAACAGAAGGATCCTTTCCGTTAAATTGAATAACGGAATGGAATGAGTGCCTCCCTGGTTCCGAATATACGCTACTACTGTCGAATTGTCAGACAGAATTTGAACATGCAAATTCTGAAGAATGTTCATCCACCGACGTAGCGCAAGCCATATTGACATCATCTCTTTGATGTTTATGTGCTTGTTTAGGAACTGAGGATCCCAAAGACCCTGGCACTTGGAATCTGTTGGGCTCAGAGTTGTGCCCCAACCTGTTTGACTCGTATCCGTCATTATCGTAAAACTCTGATCCAGCAGTTGCAGTGGTACTCCTTGAGTTAACCACTGAATATCTGCCCAAGTCTGAATCTCTTGTTTCACTTGATTCGACAAGACGAAGTTCGTTTCGAGCGAATGAGTCTTCAAACTCCAATTCTGAGTAAGAAATATTTGGAGTGGACGAGTGCGTAGCCGCCCCATCGGAATTAGATCCGCAGCGTCTCCGCACAAACCTGTCAGTCTCACGAATTCTCTCGCTGTTACTACTTCTGAGTGAAGACAAAAGCGAGCGTAACAACTGACTAATTTCGCTCTGGTTAACGGTAGACGAACGAGATTGTTGTGCGTCTCGAAGCTCATTCCCAGGTGGGTGAATGACTTGGACGGCACCAGATCCGACTTCTTTTCGTTTACTATGAAACCGAGACGTAGGAGCAGTTGAAGCAGACTCTGAACATCGTTCTGAAGCGTTAACTCGTTGCCATACCTCTGAAGAATGTCGTCCAGGTAGGCCGACATTACTACAGATGAATGAGCTCGGAAATGAGTCATTACTGAGTTCATTATTCGAGTGAATGCCCAGGGCGATAGATTCAGACCGAAGCACATCGCTCGGAACTGATAAACAACTCCTAGGACAGCGAAGCGGAAATACTTCCTGAACGCTGGATGTACCTTGACGTGAAAGTACGCATCTTTGAGATCGTTGCTCGCAGCATAGTCGTTCACTCGAATGCTCGCTCTGACCGATCGGATGGTCTCCATATAAAATTTTGGAGCCATGATCAGCTTGTTTATCCAGCTCAGATCTATGACTGGACGAAACGAGCTGTCTGGTTTTGGAACCAGAAACAGGTGACTGTAGAAACCTGGAGATTCCTGGTTTTCTACAACCTCTATAGGGTTCTTGTCCAGAAGAGATTGAACTTCTGATAGAAGTGATTCTCTCTTCTGAACATTTGACAGAAGCTGAGTCCAACGTGGACTTCGAGTTAACAGAGGTTTTTCCTTGAACGACAGTTTTAGACCTTCGGAAATCACCCCTTGCACCCATGGGTCGTCCGTAATTGACAACCAATTGGTTAAGAAGCTCGACAGCCTTCCGCCGACTGGAATGCAATAGAGGTTTACACCATCACCTCCTGGACCTACGAGGCCTGCAGGAGGAGAAACCACATCCTCCACGACCCGCACCTCGTCCCGTCGACCTAGGGGAGTCTGACCTGTTATCTCGGCCAGTATAACAGCCCCTGCCTGAGTCGCTACTCCGACGGTCTCTAGAGTAAGACGTAGAGGCTTTCTTAGATCCTCTAAAGGAACTTCCCTTGGACGTATTCGCACCCGAAGTACGTGCCTTACTCTTCTCTGCTGAGTCCGACTTTTTAGAAGTGGATTTAAAAAGCAGAGAGTCCGAAGCTTTCTTAGTAATCTGATCATAGATAATAGAAAGCTTTCCATCGAAGAGAAGCTCTCCGTAGACCGGAGCGACTCGAAGAGAGTTTTTCACCTTATTTTCCACTCTAGTGGACGCAGCCAGGGCAGCATCACGTCTGACCAACTCCAGATTTGCCACTGAAAGGGCGGAGTTATATGTAGAATATGCTATAGCCCTCGAAAGAACTCTTAAGGAAGTTTGAACATCCTGGAATTCTTTCCCTTCAAGACGTAATGATAACACTCTGGTAAGGTGATCTGCGTAAGATAATGCGTCTAAATTAATTCTATTAGACGAGATTGTCGTCTCCAGTATACTGGAGTTAATAGACATGGACGCCGGCAATGACAATTCCAGGTCTTCAGCCTGGTCATCCAAACGCAGAGGAACTCTCGGCATGCCTTGTCCTGCCGTTTCAAATCTATGTCTCGCATAGATGAAAGGTAGCTGTATAGCACTAGGATAAGAAACCGGATTTGCCAGTCTTAGAGGCTAGCTTGAATATAGCATCATTCAAAAGTTCAAATGTCTGTGTGACATTACTGGACTGGGTCGTAAACTCAGGAACAGTGTCCCTAATCCGGCCGAAAACGTCTGTGTCCAGTGACGCTATCAGTCTCTTATCCGGTAATGCAGCATTTTGATCCGGAGGAACAACATCTGGAAGGTGTTGCCGGATGAAATTTACAGCCACCTTATGTTGTTCAGAAAGGGAAAATTCCAGCTCTGCTGATTCCCTTTCACCATCCGACTGAACCATAGGAGATTTTTGGTCGTCCCTTTCTGACTCTGCAGGGGAGCGAACCGACCCAGCTTCCTCAGACAATTCCTGTTCCGAAAAAGTTTCTGATGTCTGCTGGGATGCTGCAATGAGTTGAGCTATCTGTGATAGCAAGTCCATCACGGAGGCCTGTGGAGCCACAGTCTTACGTGATTTAGCCCCTGGGAGCTCCTGGGATGTTACTTCCTGCATACTTCTTTTATGCAAACGTCCCGACTGGTGACTCCTCGTGTCCTTGGCTACCGGATGGCATGACCTGATCGACGTGGAATCCCTGGTTGGTGACACAGGCTGGATATCAGAAGTCACGTAGCAATATTGTGGTCGTGTGTGCTGCCGTGAGGATGAGGAAGCCAATAGACTAGTCGCGGCGGACTGTCTATACGATGGAGCGTCCCGAGGGCTGGACGTATGCTCCGACTGATGAACATTACGTATAACAACATCTGGTCCGAGATGTTGTTGTAAGAGAGAGGGGACTCTCTCGCTCGCGGTCTGGGCAGACCTGGGTGAGCTAGGTACTGGACTGATTGGCTTCCTCCGTACTATCCTCGGATCCGTCGTCGCCGGGTGTGCACGATCCATGTTTATAGTGCTCACAACACCCGATCTTCCTTCCTGGACTGCAACGGATGAACCCGGCTTCACAACCATTTGGTGAATGATTGCTACACTGGGCGAGCTAGCGGGCGACAATGCCGTCGATCCTACGTGGGACCTCTTAGGCATTTGCCGAATTTCATTGAGCACTTTTTCCGCAAGCTCTTCATTTATCTGCGACGACGGAGGCACACTTCGTGAAGTCATCACGGAAACATCACCCTGTTCTTGTTCCTCTGAAAAAGAGACTGAAAAACTGAAAAACTAGAGTGATCCTGGCCGGCATGGACCTCTCGTCACTAATAATATATCGTGACACACAGAGCAAGAATTAGTGCGAGTACACTGACTACAATTAATACACTGGACATGAGAATCAGAGAAAGACTTCCTCGAATTACATTTTGAACAAACTTCTTTCATATTGAAAAAAGTTCAACAGTCAACGTACTCGCACTAACCCTTGAAAATAAGATACATGATAATAATATAATCCATTACAAACATTTTGAAAAATAATTCGAAAGAAAAAATTTTCGAAAAAATTTTCAAGCTGAGCCCAAGTTCCCAATGAACGATGAGCCCAAATGGAACCCCAAAAAGCCTAAGTGTGGACAAAAATTTTAAATCATGTCTAAAAATTAATGTTACACTTATGGACAATATAATGTATCTGGCTATGAGCAGAACTAGATAGATGACAAGGAATCACTGTGTGAAGTAACTGTTGTCAATGTAAACAAAAGTGAATAAAACTGGAAACAAGACTCCAGGCACTGAAAATATGGCCCGTAATCAGTAACCAATTTTAACACTATCCGATGTAAAACAGAGGCTTTCTGAGAAGAAACTGCAGTACATCGGTTGGTAGATGCATGACTGAAATGCCTAACCACCCTAGGGTGAGGACGTAACCATGGGGAAAAACAGAATTATCATTCTGTTACCAAGTCAAAACTCCCAAGAAATTTCATTGTAAAATAATTATAAAAATAATGCCAAAAGCATGGGAGAATAGCAAGGGGGGTATTAAGGAAAGGGAGAGAGGAAACACTGAACAAACAATGGAAATTTCATAGCAAGAATGAAAATATCAGGCCCATGCCCCGAAATTAGGGAACATGAAATAATTTTTCATAATGAAAGTGTCAATGACACTGTAGCTTAACTTGTGTGTTGTGTTTGATGAAAAGGATAATGTTCAATGTTTATGAAAGGATTATGAAATAAGACAAGAACTGTGATAATTGGGAATAAGTTCATTTCTGTTCCCTGTGTGCTATGTTTATGATAAAAATAATATGAGGTGTACACTGTACTAAAGAGCTGAGGGGTAGGTTAATATGACCTCACAGTTAATGTATGTGGCCCTCACAGTTAACGTACATCAACAAAAGTTACCAAGTTACAGTGAAATTATTCCAAGACGAGTCATCCTATCAAGTTACATTAAAATCCCCTCATAAATATGGCCTGTAGACTGTGCTAAAGGTTTTCGGGCTTCAGGCTCCTGTAGCCGTCAGTTTCCCAATTGCGTCCAAAGGGGACGTTCTCATCTAGACATTATATGAAGTCAATCTACCAAGTTACAATGAAATCCCTTAATAAATATGACCTGTAGACTGTGCTAAAGGTTTTTGGGCTTTGGGCTCTGGCAGCCATCATGGTTGAATGATCGCAACCAAAAGGGGACATTCTGATCTGGACACTATTTGGAGTCATCCTACCAAGCTACAATGAAATCCCTTCATAATTATGACCTGTAGACTGTTCTAAAGGTTTTCGGGCTTTGGGCCCCTAAAGCCGTCACAGTTGCCCAATCGTGTCCAAAAGGGGACATTCTCATCTAGACATTATATGAAGTCAGCCTAACAAGTTACAATGAAATCCCTTCATAAATATGACCTGTAGACTGTGCTACAGGTTTTTGGGCTTCGGGCTCGGGCAGCCATCATCGTTGAATGATCGCAACCAAAGGGGACAATCTCATCTGGGCATCATCTGGAGTGATACTGCGAAGTTACAATGAAATCCCTTCATAAATATGGCCTGTAGACTGTACTCAAGGTTTTCGGGCTTCGGGCTCCTGTAGACATCACAGTTGACCAATCACGACCAAAGGGGGATGTCATCATCTAGGCATTATATGGAGTCAACCTAACAGGTTACAATGAAATCCTTCTATAAATATAACCTTTTGCCTATGCTATAGGTTTTTGGGCTCGGGCACCCATCAAGGCTGAATGATCACGGCCAAAATGGGATGTTCTCATCTAGACATTATTTGGAGTCATCCTACCAAGTTACAATGAAAGCCTTTCATAAATATGACCTGTAGACAGTGCAAAAGGTTTTCGGGCTTCGGGCACCTTTAGCCGTCAAAGTTGCCCAATCATGTCCAAAAGGGGACGTTCTCATCTAGACATTATATGAAGTCAACCTACCAAGTTACAATGAAATCCCTTCATAAATATGACCTGTAGACTGTGCTTAAGGTTTTCGGGCTTCGGGCAGCCATCATGGTTGAATGATCTCAACCAAAGGGGACAATCTCATCTGGGAATCATCATAAATATGACCTGTAGACAGTGCAAAAGGTTTTTGGGCTTCGGGCACCTTTAGCCGTCAAAGTTGCCCAATCATGTCCAAAAGGGGACGTTCTCATCTAGACATTATATGAAGTCAACCTACCAAGTTACAATGAAATCCCTTCATAAATATGACCTGTAGACTGTGCTTAAGGTTTTCGGGCTTCGGGCTCGGGCAGCCATCATGGTTGAATGAACTCAACCAAAGGGGACAATCTCATCTGGGAATCATCTGGGCATCATCTGGAGTGATCCTACGAAGTTACAATGAAATCCCTTCATAAATATGACCTGTAGACTGTGCTCAAGGTTTTTGGGCTTCGGGCACTTGTAGCCATCACAGCTGACCAATCACGACCAAAAGGGGATGTCATCATCTAAGCATTATATGGAGTCAACCTGATAGGTTACAATAAAATCCTTCCATAAATATGACCTTTTACCTATACTAAAGGTTTTAAGGCTCGGGCACTCATCAAGGCTGAATGATCGCGATCAAAATGGGATGTTCTCATCTAGACATTATTTGGAGTCATCCTACCAAGTTACAATGAAATCCCCTCATAAATATGACCTGTAGACTGTGCTAAAGGTTTTTGGGCTTCGGGCACATTTAGCAGTCACAGTAGCCCAATCATGTCCAAAAGGGGACGTTCTCATCTAGACATTAAATGAAGTTAACCTACCAAGTTACAATGAAATCCCTTCATAAATATGACCTGTAGGCTGAGCTAAAGGTTTTCAGGCTTCGGGCTCGGGCAGCCATCATCGTTGAATGATCGCAACCAAAGGGGACAATCTCATCTGGGCATCATCTGGAGTGATCCTGCGAAGTTACAATGAAATCCCTTCATAAATATGACCTGTAGACTGTGCTCAAGGTTTTCGGGCTTCGGGCACCTGTAGCCATCACAGTTGACCAATCACGACCAAAAGGGGATGTCATCATCTAGGCATTATATGGAGTCAACCTAACAGGTTACAATGAAATCCTTCTATAAATATAACCTTTTGCCTATGCTGAAGGTTTTTGGGCTCGGGCACCCATCAAGGCTGAATGATCACGGCCAAAATGGGACGTTCCCATCTAGACATTATTTGGAGTCATCCTACCAAGTTACAATGAAATCCCTTCATAAATATGACCTGTAGACAGTGCAAAAGGTTTTCGGGCTTCGGGCACCTTTAGCCGTCACAGTTGCCCAATCATGTCCAAAAGGGAACGTTCTCATCAAGACATTATATGAAGTCAACCTACCAAGTTACAATGAAATCCCTTCATAAATATGACCTGTAGACTGTGCTTAAGGTTTTCGGGCTTTGGGCTCGGGCAGCCATCATGGTTGAATGATCGCAACCAAAGGGGACAATCTCATCTGGGCATCATCTGGAGTGATCCTGCGAAGTTACAGTGAAATCCCTTCATAAATATGACCTGTAGACTGTGCTCAAGGTTTTCGGGCTTTAGGCACCTGTAGCCATCACAGTTGACCAATCACGACCAAAAGGGGATGTCATCATCTAGGCATTATATGGAGTCAACCTTACAGGTTACAATGAAATCCTTCTATAAATATAACCTTTTGCCTATGCTACAGGTTTTTGGGCTCGGGCACCCATCAAGGCTGAATGATCACGGCCAAAATGGGACGTTCTCATCTAGACATTATTTGAGTCATCCTACCAAGTTACAATGAAATCCCCTCATAAATATGACCTGTAGACTGTGCTAAAGGTTTTCGGGCTTTGGGCTCGGGCAGCCATCATGGCTGAATGATCGCAACCATAGGGGACAATCTCATCTGGGCATCATCTGGAGTGATCCTAAGAAGTTACAATGAAATCCCTTCATAAATAAGACCTGTAGACTGTGCTCAAGGTTTTCGGGCTTCGGGCACTAGTAGCCATCACAACTGACCAATCATGACCAAAAGGGGATGTCATCATCTAGGCATTACATGGAGTCAACCTAACAGGTTACGCTGAAATCCTTCCATAAATATGACCTTTTGCCTATGCTAAAGGTTTTTGGGCTCGGGCACCCATCAAGGCTGCATGATCGCGATCAAAATGGGACGTTCTCATCTAGACATTATTTGGAGTCATCCTACCAAGTTACAATGAAATCCCTTCATAAATATGACCTCTAGACTGTGCTAAAGGTTTTCGGGCTTTGGGCCCCTGTAGCCGTCACAGTTGCCCAATCATGCCCAAAAGGTGACTTTCTCATCTAGACATTATATGAAGTTAACCCACCAAGTTACAATGAAATTCCTCAATAAATATGACCTGTAGACTGTGGTAAAGGTTTTCGGGTTTTGGGCTCGGGCAGTCCTCACGGTTGGCAGATCATGCCCAAATGGGGAAATTCTCATCTAGACATCATAAGGAGTCATCCTACCAAGTTACAATGAAATCCCTCCACATTAAACATGACCTGCAGACTGTGCTAAAAGTTTTTGGGTTTCGGGCTTGGGCAGCCATCAAGGTTGATAGATCATGCCCAAAAGGGGACGTTCTCATCTAGGCATTATACAGAGGCATCCTACCAAGTTACAATGAAATCCCTTCATAAATACGACCTGTAGACTGTGCTAATGGTTTTCGGGTTTTGGGCTCGGGCAGCCATACCGGTTGCCCGATCGCGACCAAAATGGGACGTTCTCATCTAGACATGACCCCAAACCTGCATATGAAATTTCGTGACGATCAGACAAGAACTGCGGGGTGTAGTCCGTGCTAAAGGAAAATGTGAACAGACATCACAGACTAACAGACTTCCGCACGCGTGATGGCAATAGCTCATCTTGACTATGTCAAGTTAAGCTAAAAATTATAAGTTACAGCCCTGAACACACATTTTTTTTTTTTCCACACATTTTGTCCATACGATTCAGAAGCCATTTTCGAACCGATTTTCACGAAATTTTGCACACGCATAGAGGGGCAGAAAATCTAAAAATGTACCCAAGCGGAATTTTCGATTTAACCCTTATTTCCTCAGAATTGGCAAAAAACTGCCAAAATTGGGGTTTATCGACACTTTCTCGAAACACGTCTTGTAGATTGTTTTTATACATTCGTCATTGCTAGACCTGTCTGTGACACGCCCTTTGATACACAGGACATATCAGGCGATGCATATGGTAACCCTCCACAGGCTGCCAAACATCGAAAGTTTGATGAAATAGGCCGGATTCAGGCCCCCACCGCACCCAAACAATACTCGAGAGATAAATATAACTTTCTTTACAGGGAGTGGAATTCACCGAGGATCATTTTTGTCAGTAATAAGGGTGTTCAAAAAACCAAGCGTTAACCCGTTTTGGGTTGGTTAAACAGCAATACCCCCATAAAGCTAAAAAATTTGTATTTTCCGTGGATTTCTCTAAACGAGTCTTGTAGATTTTCAAGAAAAATTTGTCACTCCCAGGCCTTGGTGTGACAATAGAAGTTGCATGGACAAAATACTGCGGTGAGCATTTGTTAACCCTCCACGGGCTGCTAAAAGTCAAAATTGTGATAAAATGGGCTGTTTTTGGACGCCAAAAGCACCCAATGGGTACGCCTCAAAGAAACGTGCCTTCTTTTATCGAGCGCAAAATCTATACGCAAATATTTTTGTAAGTAGTAAGGGTATTCAAAAGTCGAAGTCTTAACCCATTTTGGACAGGCTAAAGAGAGACACCCCTTAAAATCTTAAAATTCCCATTTTCTGTGGATTTCTCTAAAAACATCCTGTAGGTTTTCAAGAAAAATTGACTACTCCAGGTCTTTGTGTGATATTACAAGTTGCATGGACAAAATATTCCGGTGAGCGTTTATTAACCCTCTAGAGGCTGCCAAGCATCGTAATTTTGTTGAAATGGGCTGTTTTCAGGCACGCACATCACCCAACGTGTACCTGAGAAATAAACATAATCTCCTTTGTTGGAAGTGGAATTCACCAAAGACCATTTTTGTAAGTAATAAGGGTATTCAAAAAACCAAGCGTTAGCCCATTTTGTGGTTGTTAATAGTGATACCCATCAAAGGCTTAAAAATTTATGTTTTCCCTGGATTTCATTACAAACATCTGGTAGGGTTTTCAAGAGAAAATGGCCATTGATAGGTCATGGTGTCACATTACCAGTTGATTGGATAAATTATTCCGGTAAGCATTTGTTAACCCTCCATGGGCTGCTAAATGTCAAAATTTTGAAAAAATAGTCTGTTTTTGAACAACAACAACATCAAATGGGAATACAACAGAGAAACGTAACTTCTTTTACCGGGCGCAAAACTGACAGGGAAACATTTTTGTAAGTAGTAAATGTATTCAAAGATCGAGGTCTTAACCCATTTTAACTGGTTAAGGAGATATACCCCTTAAAAGCTTAAAATTCCAGTTTTCTGTGGATTTCTCAAAAAAAAAATTCAAGAGCAATTAACCATTCGCAGGTCTTCGAGTGACATTACAAGTTGCATGAACAAAATGTTTCGGTAACCATTTGTTAACCCCCCAGAGGCTGCCAAGCATTGACATTTGGAGAAAATGGGCTGTTCTTGGGCAACCATAACACCAAATGTGTACCTACGAGATAAACATAACCTCCTTCATTGGAAGTGGAATTCACCGTCGATCATTTTTGTAAGTAATGAAGATATTCACAAAACCAAGCATTAACCCTTTAGAGCTGGTTAAAGAGAGATACCCGTCAAAAGGTTAAAAATTCATGTTATCTGAGGATTTCTTTAAAAACATCCCGTAGATTTTCAGGAAAAAATGGCCATTCTCATATCTTAGTGTGACATTACAAGTTGCATGTACAAAATATTCCTGTAAACATTTGTTAACCCTATGCAGGTTCTCAAACATCAAAATGTTGATAAAATAGGCTGTGTTTGCGTACCCACAGCACCTGAAGTTGGGAGGAGAGATCAAAATAAGTGGAAGTAGAATTCACTGAGAATTATTTTTGGAAGTAATAAGAGTATTCCAAAAACAACACTTAACCCGTTTTGGGCTGGAAAAACAATGATACCCATCAAAAGCTTAAAATTCCTGTTCTGTCTGTATTTCTCTGAAAACATCCTGTAGATTTTAAAAAAAAAATGGCCATTCACAGTTCTTGGTGTGACATTACAAGTTGCATGAATAAATATTCCTGTTGGCACTTGTTAACCCTCTACAAGCTGCCAGACATGAATATTTTGGATACATTTGAGATAAAATGGACCATTTTTAAATTGACACAGCACTCAGTGAGTATGTATCAAACAAACATAACTCCTTTTGTCGGTCATTGACTTGTTGGACGACGATATTGACATTAACTCACTCCACCGTTAATGATGGTTTTTACCTAAACAATTTTTTATCAAACTGTGTCATTTGAGACTACTATCTTCACCTTTCTCATAACATCAATGAAGGAACTTCAGTGAGACAGTTAAAAACAATTCATCAGACACTGTGGGGTCATGAAAAATCATGGAATCTCATTGGGAAAAGCCATGATTCTCCAGAATCATAAAGTCTAGTTTAAACTGAGACTTTAAGCACAGATATCAGTGTGATGTTACTGATTGTAGGGCCAAACAAAGAATGAGGATTTTGCTCCAATTTCGGACTACTGCGTATGCACAGTGGATAAAAGTATGGAGGACCACATAGGACATCTAATTTTTGGATTTTGATGCAAATTTTGGGGATTGAGGGGGGGGGGGGGCAAAATTTGTGTTTGGCCCTAGAATATTAGAGTTAGCACCAGCTAAGTCTGGGTCATTGGTACAGTATAAAAATATTAATAACTGGTGATTTCATTACAATGAAACAGGTAAAAAAAACATTTACTGCCTAGTGGGACACAGAGGTGCTTTACAATATTATGTAAATCTGACATATTTGTCATTCTTGACTCTTTTTTTTTTTAAATGTATATCATCTGATCAGTGTATGTCTTTTGCTACCCATTTTTTAAAGTAAAACCAGTTGGTGAGACAGGGTTCCTTGAGACAAGGACTGATTAAATTCAAGACCATTTTGCAATATATTGCAGTATTTTTCAATGGCTCTACAATAGCCAAACAAGGCCCCATCTTCAGTTGTCCTAACAAGGACCTCTGGTCATTACCCCATCCTCCCACTTCCCTCCCTAGTTAGTACTATGCCTTCACAAACTCTGGTATATAAAACTATATAGTTATGATTTCAGACTTTGTCAGCAATTACATTTCATGAATATTCAAGGTCTTTCACAGCCTCCTTAAACATTTATGAGATTTCAAGGCCTTGAATGACCTTCAGTCAAATTCAAGGCTGTTCCTTGAATCCAAGGCCCCACAGGAACCCTGTGAGATCTTCTGTTTGTTCAGATCCTTGTGACAGTTACAAACAAGGTACAATGCCACTGGTATCCCCCACCGAGAGGTGGTTTACTAACCAGAATTATTTATTTATTGGTGTATAAGGTCACATACTTATGCACAATGGCTAATCATGACTGACAATTTTATGGGTGAAGGAAGCAGGAGTACTCAGAGAGAACCACCAAGCAACGACGAGAAGCTGCCAGCTCCCCAACATGGTAACTCCGCACTGCAGCACAGGCAGGGTTAAATTGGTTGAAGACATGCGCACCATCGATGTGCAGTATGCCTCAGTACACGGCATCATCATGCCCCCATGTGGACAATCAGAGTTAAGTGCCTTGCCCAAGGACACAACGCGGGAGTCCGAATCGATCGCTCAGACGGTCACCCATCCGAGGACTAACCAGGCTTGACGTTGTTTAACTTCGGTGATCTGATGAGAACCGGTTACCGCAATGCCACCGCACCCCCCTACTAACCAGAAACCATAAAAATTGAAATTTTCTAAGTTGAAAAAGGCCTGTTACACTACTAAAGTTATCATCCAGTAAATATAACCAGAGGACACCATTCGATGGCACATAATACGCCAGTACTTCCAGAAATTATAAAACATTATGCAGGCATATAAAAAAAGTCTGGAAAATGGTAAAAATTCTAAGTTCAAGGGCAGTAACTCAACCAAAAATCAACCAACTGGAATGAAATTTGAACTTGATCCACAACAAAGCTATGTACCAAAAATTTTCTCAGTATATCCAACCATAACGAAAACAAGAGGTCCCAAGGGCCTGAGGGCGCTCACCTGACATGGTAGCCTAAATATCAACCCAGAGAATTGATTTCAACAAGTTGCATCTGCTCCTCCGAAGAAAAGTTTATACCAAATATCTAAAGATTCTGACCAGTGGATCTTTAAAAAAAGAAGATTTTTAAAGAATATTCCTCAAATTGAACTAAGTTATAATTCGGGCTCCCACAGGGAGCCCATATATGAACCCAGGAACTTGGCTTTAACAAACTTGAATCTCACCTCCCTAAGGATGCAGCACACCAAATATCAAAACATTCCGACTGCTGGATCTGAAGAAGAAGATTTTTTAAGAAAATTCCTCATTTTGAACTAAGTTACAATTTGAGCTCCCACAGTGAGTCCAAATATTGACCTAGGGACATGGCTTGAACAAACTTGAATCTCACCCCCTTAAGGATGCTGAAAACCATATATCAAAACATTCTGGCTGCTGGATTTGAAGAAGAAGATTTTTAAAGAAATTTCCTCATTTTGAACTAAGTTATCATTCAGGCCCCCACAGTGAGCCCAAATATGGACCTAGGGACATGGCTTGAACAAGCTTGAATCTCACCGCTCTAAGGATGCTGCATACCAAATATCAAAACATTCCGACTTCTGGATCTAAAGAAGATTTTTAAAGAAAATTCCTCATTTTGAACTAAGTTATAATTCGGGCAACCACAGTGAGCCCAAATATGAACCCAGGGACTTGGCTTGAACAAACTTGAATCTCACCCCCCTAAGCATGGTGAATACCCAACATCAAAAGATTCTGCCTGCTGGATCTTGAGAAGAAGATTTTCAAAGAAATTTGCCTGAAAAGCACTAAGTTCAAATTTGGGCTCCTATACTGAGCCCAAATATAAACTCAGGGGTCCGATTTGAACAAACTTGAATCAGATCCACCCGACAATGTTGCATACCAAATATCAAAAGATTCTGCCTGCTGGATCTGGAGAAGAAGATTTTTTAAGAAATTTGCCTGAAATGCACTATATTCGAATTCGGGCTTCTATAGTGAGCCCAAATATGAATCCAGGGGGCCGATTTGAACAAACCTGAATCAGATCCACCACACAATGTTGCATACCAAATATCAAAAGATTCTGCCTGCTGGATCTGGAGAAGATGATTTTTGAAGAAATTTGCCTGAAATGCACTAAGTTCGAATTCGAGCTTCTATAGTGATATCAAATATGAATCTAGGGAGCCGATTTCAACAAACTTGACTCAGATCCACCCCACAATGTTGCATACCAAATAATAAAAGATACTGCCTGCTGGATCTGGAGAAGATTTTTGAAGAAATTTGCCTGAAATGCACTAAGTTCGAATTTGGGCTTCTATAGTGAGCCCAAATATGAATCCAGGGGGCCGATTTGAACAAACTTGAATCAGATCCACACCACAATGTTGCATACCAAATATCAAAAGATTCTGCCTGCAGGATCTGGAGAAGAAGATTTTTGAAGAAATTTGCCTGAAATGCACAAAGTTCGAATTCGAGCTTCTATAGTGAGCCCAAATATGAATCTAGGGAGCCGATTTGAACAAAATTGAATCAGATCCACCCCACAATGTTGCATACCAAATATCAAACGATTCTGCCTGCTGGATCTGGAGAAGAAGATTTTTTAAGAAATTTGCCTGAAATGCACTAAGTTCAAATTTGGGCTCCTATACTGAGCCCAAATATAAACCCAGGGAGCCGATTTAAACAAACTTGAATCAGATCCACCCCACAATGTTGCATACCCAATATCAAAAGATTCTGCCTGCTGGATCTTGAGAAGAAGATTTTCAAAGAAATTTGCCTGAAATGCACAAAGTTCAAATTTGGGCTCCTATACTGAGCCCAAATATAAACCCAAGGGGCCAATTTGAACAAACTTGAATCAGATCCGCCCTACAATGTTGCATACCAAATATCAAAAGATTCTGCCTGCTGGAACTGGAGAAGAAGATTTTTTAATGTTTTTCCCATTGCCTACAGTGTTAAAAAGTGCTGACTCAGCACTTTTTCAAAAGTCCTGAAAAAAGTACCTTGTGATCAAACCGATAGGGATTTTTTTTTAACCATTCTATGCTACTGGATAAAAGTAAGCTTTATAGAAAATAAGAATTCTCTGTGCCGTGTAGTTTTGGAGATATGGCAGTTTTAAGGTTTTTCCTATTTTTAGCTCCCGAGGTTCCCACGGGCCAATGAGAAAAATGATTTTTGCATCAATCAACTACTTATGACCCATTACCATCTCATATCAAATTTGGTTCAAATCGACCTCACGGTTCGGAAAATAGAAATTTTAGGCGTGGCCAAAATTTTTGCCCCTCCCATAACGAAGGCAAATAATGCCCAACAAACTTCTCTTGAACAAATTTGATTCTAAACCTCAAAAGGACTCTGTATACCATATATCAAGTCTCTGCTACTGGTGGTTCATTAGAAGAAGATTTTCAAAAAATTTGGCCATTTTTTCCACACCCCTCTGCTCAATATGAGCCGAAACCTAATTTGCATAAAAATCAAAATGCCCCTATATAACCACTACTTACCTGAAATTTAATTAAAATGTGGCCAGTGGTTTAGGAGAAAGAGGCTCAAACACCACCTTCACGCAGGACGACGGACGAAGAGTGATAAGAAAAGCTCACCCAGACTTTCAGTCAGGTGAGCTAAAAAGTCTGGAATATGAAAAGAATTCTGGAAAACTCTAAAAATTCTAAATTCAAGGGCAGTAACTCCATCAAAAATCAACCAAGTGGAATGAAAATCGAACTTGATCTATAAGTATACATAACAAAGCTATATTTAAAAAATTTTCTCAATATGTCTATCCATAATGAAAAAAAGTTTGGAAAACAATTCCTGACAGACGGATGGACAGACAGATGCCAATGCTATAACATAATACGACCATGTTTTTAAAACGGGCATACAAAATTTGAAAATTTTTTTGTCAAAAAAAGCTCATAACTCTAGAAAAAATGCCGCTCAGGATCACCGATCCAATGTCGAGTTGTGACAACAGTTCCTCGCACCAAGGCCAACACACCTATGAAGTTTCATGACTCTAGGTTGAACCACTATCAAGTTCTCATCCGGAAACCAATTGTTGCGATATACTATGTTCAAGGTCACTGTGACCTTGACCTTTGACCTGGTGAGTCCAACATCAATAGGGTTCTTCCTCGCACCAAGACCAACACGCCTGTAAAGTTTCATGACTCTAGGTTGAACCACTATCAAGTTATCATCCGGAAACCAATTGTTGCGATATACTATGTTCAAGGTCACTGTGACCTTGACCTTTGACCTGGTGAGTCCAGCATCAATAGGGTTCTTCCTCGCACCAAGACCAACACGCCTGTAAAGTTTCATGACTCTAGGTTGAACTACTAGCAAGTTATCATCCGGAAACCAATTGTTGCGATATACTATGTTGAAGGTCACTGTGACCTTGACCTTTGAGCTGGTGAGTCCAAGATCAATAGAGTTCTTCCTCGCACCAAGGCCAACCCACCTATGAAGTTTCATGAATGTAGGTTGAACTACTATCAAGTTATCATCCGGAAAGGAATTGTTGCGATTTACTATGTTCAAGGTCACGTTGACCTTGACCTTTGATGTAGCGAGTCCAAAATCAATAGGGTTCTTCCCCTCACCAAGGCCAATCTACCTAGGAAGTTTCATGAATGTGAGTTGAACCATTATCAAGTTATCATCCGGAAACCAATTGTTTAAGATTTACTACGTTCAAGGTCACTGTGACCTTGACCTTCGACGTAGCATGTCCAAAATCAATAGGGTTCTTCCTCCCACAAGACCAACCTACGTATGAAGTTTAATGAATGTGAGTTGAACCACTATCAAGTTATCATCCGGAAACCAATTGTTTACACCCGCCCGCCCGCCCGCCCGCCATTCACCAAACTATAAGTCGAGTTTGACTTCGTCACAACTCGACTAAAAATGATTGGACAAAACCTGTTACTTGTGAATATCCTTTCCCTTGTGATGGTCCATCAGCATAAAGATCATTCAAATCCGACATGCACTGACTGAGATATAGAGGTCTAAAGTTGTTACAGATAGATCGAAGAACGGATGGACACACAAATGGATGGACCCCATTGTTAGAATTATATCACAGCCTGCCATAATCAAAGAACAAATGGGATTAAGCCTTTACCCAATGCAGACGATATCAAAATTTATTATTTTAAATATCATTTTTTAAATGGTTTCAAAAAATTTCAATAAAACCATATCATGTGACCACTCATTGGAATGAGCTCGACCGGCTCGTTTCAAAGAGGGGTCACATGATATGGTTTTGCTGAAATTTTTTGAAAAATATTTTTTCAGCTGCTGAATTTGCATATTACGCAGGCAGATGTGGCCGATTCATTGGGTAAAGGGTTAAAAATGTTTCGCCCTTCTCGTACAAGACATCCTGACTAGTACTGATGACTACATGTGGATGGAAGCCACCTGTTTGGTTATTAAATATAACACACATATAAAAGAGTAGTTTGGGTTTTCACCATGCAGAGTTATAAATACAATAACAAAGGTTCAATATTGAACTCAAAAATTATCTCATTCAAACTTTTGTTAAGGAGAAAGCAAAATAAAACTATCCAGCTGAAATCATGCTCCTGGGGATAATTGACAGACACAGAGCAACATCTGTTTATTTATTTATTTATTGGTGTTTATTTATTTATTGGGGTTTAACAACACTTTTGACAACCAGGGTCACCTTGTGTCGGATAGTTTTACAGGTGGAAGAAGCTGGAGTACCCAGAAAGAACCACCGAGCCACGGTGAGCAACAGTCATACACCCTAATTTATTATGCACCTGTTCTATGTAATCCCCATCAACAGCAACACTAAACCATGCAGAAAATGAAAATCTGTTCTGCACATATGTGCGGAATGGAAATCGTTGGACTATTTTTTAAATGGAAGCAAAATTTCTCAGGAATTTTCTACAAATCATGCAAGTAACGTAATTACAATTTGAATCACTAGCGATAGCTGACAATTGTCCCCTGAGTTCTAATTTTTCTATGTGCCAGTGGACACATAGAACACATTGGAACTCATGGAACGAAATAGGAACATGGGTTCCCCTCACAAAGTTGGTTGGCGATAAAATGTATTATTTTTGTTGATAGTTGTCAAATGAATTGTTGAGTGTCCTTCTAATAATGGTTTTTATAGACGTGAAGGCATGTAATAAACACAGAATGACATGCATGTTAATGGGTAATCGGTATGGCACTTGTGCCATCGCGGAAGGATAAAACTTGAGGCCTATGGCCTCTTGTTCTATCATTCCGCACTGGCACTTGTGCCACATCGATTAACTCATTCACACACGCGTGTTGTTCTCTATGTACTAACTCCGCGCAAAAAGGATTAGCATTGATTAAAGACAAGTGCACCATTCACATGCAGTATGCCTTAGCACACAGCACCAACCATGCCCCCAAGTGGGTAATCAGGAGGAAGTGCCTTGCACAAGGACATAATGCAATTACTATTAGTGTTTAAGGCCACTTATTTCTGCACAATGGCTAATCGTGACTGCTACATGGAGATAAAGTCAAGTTTAGTCAATCATCTATACCCATGTTGTCCATTTTAGAGGACGTCCACCCCAAGCACTGGTGGCTGGGTCCTATTTTACCAGTAAAACAGAGCTTGTTTACTACAGTAAGCAAACACAGCTTCACTTCCTGAGGTTCCCACAGGGGAATATCTCAGTTAACATTTCTGAGAATTTGATTTACCACAAAATCGCCATTAACTGGTAGAGTGCTAAAAGCCCATATTTGGGCTTTATTCTGAACTGCAGGTACCTAAAGTTAATGGCTTCATATTCCGTGGATGTCCTTCATATTATCTTTAAAGTAAAATTACTTCATCTCCATAGATTTGCTTTGTTACAATTTATGGGAGAGTGCCTATAGGCACTCTCCCATGAAATGTAACAAGACAAAAATGTGTGAACAAATCTTGAGGCTGAGAAAAAAATTAGCACTCTACCAGTTAAATAGCTCATTATGGAAATATAGTTCACAACATGTCTAATAAATGTGTGATATCAGAAGTGGACATTATAACACTGTGAGCGAGTTGATTATGGAAGTAGAATTTAATTAAACTTCTCTTATTTTTCATTTACTGTTCATCTAATACAAGGGTTCATACATTCAAACTGGGTTGAATTTCCAGTACTTTTCAAGTATATTTCCAGTGTCCATTGAGAATTTTCCAGTACCATACTGAAAGGTCGTGAAAATACAACTACATAAACTTGTGAAAAAGGCATATACCATATTTCCAAAGATGCAGAAGTAATAAACAGGTCTTCAAAATTATTTGAGAAAATGAAGCCACCTGTGTGATGGCTAGTACCAAGCATTATCTATACCAAACAACTTCAATTTATCAGATTGGCAAGAATTTGTCTGGGGTGGAAAATTAATGTATGGGTAGCAAAAATTACAATATATTTCCAGTATTTACCAACTTGAAATCATTTCTCCAGTATTTTTCCAGGACTGGAAAATGTCAAACCATTTTTCAGTATTTTCCAGTATGGTGTACAAACCCTGTAATACGAATAGTGCCATTTGCCAAAATAAACACATATCATGGGAGAACACTGCATGTTTTTTCCATGATCATGGAATCCCTATAATCATCATATTCAATTCATTGAAAGCAACAATTTGTTATGGATGGAATTTGTTACAGTTTATTGGATAAAACCCACACAGGCACTATCCAACTATGTGTTCCAAATAAATGGTTTGGTAAATATGTATTTATTGGTGTTTAACCCTTTACCTAACATGAAAAGCAGATGACACTTGCAAATAAAATTCTTGAATAACAAATTTTTTGTCTCAAATACAAAGGTTATGACCCCTTATTGGAATGAGCTCGACGAGCTCGTTCCAAAGAGGGGTCACAACCTATGTTTCTATGTTTTTGAGACAGATAAATTATGAAAATTAATTGGCAATTTTTGTGAACAGCGCTGGGCAATTTTTGTGAACAGCGCTGGCCGGTTTTTGCCATTACATTGGGTAAAGGGTTAAGGTCATTTTCAGCATCATGAATGAAACATAGTTGTGAAGTCAGGTTCAGTCAATCTTTGATTCCTATGTTGCCCCCCTTAGAGGACTTTCACCCCAGGCATTGGTTCCTGGTCCTATTCTAACAGTAAAGCAGAACCTGTTTACTGCAGTAAACAAGTATTGAAACACTTCCAGGGGTTCTCACAGGGGAAATGATTAAGAAGTTCTCTTCACTAAATGTTTTGCAGCACTCTACTAGTTAAAAAAGCTGAGAGATGTCATCAATATTTATTTATTTATTTATTGGTGTTTAAGGTCACATACTTCTGCACAATGGCTAATCATGACTGCAACATCCAGGTAAAGTCAAGTCGAGCGAAATTTTTATACCCATGATGGCCATTTTAGAGGACTTCCACCCCAGGCACTGATGAACGGGTCCTATTTTCCAGTAAAACAGAGCTTGTTTACCACAGTAAACATGCACTGCTTCACTTCACGGGGTTCCCACAGGGAGATGTCGTCAATAACATTCATATTCTTCTTCCTATTATTTATTATTGGTTAATGTCACCTCTCCCCGCAGGAACCTGGGAAGTGAAGCAGTGTCTGTTCACTGTGGTAAACAGGCTCTGTTTTACTGGTAAAACAGGACCCAGTCACCAATGCTTGGGAGGTGCAAACCCTCTCTAAAATGGGCAACATGGCTTAATGCTCACCCCTGGTCTTGAGTTGATACTCATGTTGTGGTCATGATTAGCCATTGTGCAAAAATATGTGACCTTAAACACCAATAAATAATAATAATAATAATGTCACCCTCAGAATTAGGGTTATTTATGTCACTGACTTTAAGGAACATTCAGGTATTGGTGATGGGGTCCTATTTTTCCAGTAAAGCAGAACTTGTTCCATTTCCCTGGGTTCCCACAGGAGACAAGAAGTGTGCTTGAGTTTACAGGAAGTAAAAAACCGACTTTCTACCAACAATACAATGATACCATTTCCAGAAACTGCCATGCAGCACAGTATAGCCACCGTGGATTGGTCACTTTCCACTGGGAGGGGGGGGGGGGGGGGAGGGGGAGGGGGGCTGGAAATATTTCCATGGACGCAATAATATTTGATTCCAAACACTACTGATAGGAATAATCATCAAAAATTTAATTAATGAAGCACTGAGGATTAGAGCTGGGAGGTTAACCGCAACCATGGACCGGGATCGGTAGTGAGAGACTACCAAAAATCCAACTGCAGTAAACTCAACTGCAAATTCGGTTTTAAAATTCCAGTGCGTTTTAAAATACTGCGCGTAATATCAAATTACCAGAATAACAACACAATTCACTTTATAATAAATGCAATATCTATGAATCTGCTGGCCATGTTCAAATAATTTCTGTATACGTTTGAATGGAATTAAAAAACAAAACTGTTGTACACTATACTTGCACCAAAGACATCTTCAAGACGGTAAGCCAAGATTTGAGGCTTTCAGTATCAATACACAAAACTCAACACGATGTTCATTAATATTAATGATCTGTCAACATCAAGGCTGAAGCATTGTAAAATGTTCATCAGTTTATCAAATGCAGTTTCCTTTGATGAACTATAACTTGTCACTTGCTCTTCATTTATACTGTCTGATATAATTATTGCTACACATTTTCAAATTTTCAAGCTGTAATTTTGAAAGCTTGAACATCAAAATCGCTTTCAAATTCACAGTTGAAATTGGATGGAAATTTAGGGTTATAATGACCTAAACGAGCGACTTTTACTTGATAAAATTTTGAGGGTTGGCATAATTTTTTTAGGGTTGGTCGGGTTATCGTAAACAAAATTTTGGGTTTTTTTTGCTTGACATTTTACAACATTACAGGCATAGATACGTTATCATTATTTATGCAACTGATACAATCAACAGAAGATGCCTTATTAGTTGTTAGTGGAAGATGTTGTAATAAAAGGGCCAATCTGATAGGTTTATACAGATTGTTTCAAAATGCTCATGGACAACCAAAACCGTAACCATAACAGAGGATTTAAAAACCGAAACCGCAATGTAAATCCCACAACCTCCCAGCTCTACCAGGTATAACCCAGTGCTTCATTCATTAAAATTTTGCTGATGCTTATTTTTACCTGGTAAACATATACGTGGACATCACTGCCTATGCGTGAATTACAACCACTCCACGGTAACTGTACTGTAACCATATCCCAGTGGATGGAGTGAAGAAAGTTCAGAGATACAACGACTTATATTGTAACTTGGAGACAATTCAACCTACCCTAACATCTATAATGAATAGATCCCTTAGTGCTCTATAGGAAAACAAATGAAAATGAGATGATGTCAGCAGATTATATCTAATAACATGACCTGCAACTCTTAACCTGCTGAGTATTTTCAAGATATTTTTTCATCAAATCTAGTCATGGCTGCTGTAAAGAAGCAGCCATGACTGGAGTTGATGAAAAATTAATCTAAATATAACAAGGAATCATTGGTGAAAAAATCCATTCAATTTACAGGGGAAAATATGTTTAAATATGCCCAAATTATACTTATATCAGTGACAAGAGAAACCCTGTGCTGGGCAGGAATATCCGCCAGCAGCATGCAAAGAGTTAAAGCATAGGACCATGAGATTCACTGTAAAAATGAGCAACGCAAAGCATGGCATATGCCCCCAACGGTGTCATAAAATGGTGGGTAAGTCTCTTGTGGGGGGGGGGGGGGGGGGGGGGGGCATAACCAAAATCAAAAGGAAGCTTCCTCTAGACACCAACAATGCATCATGAAATGAAAGAGTCAATGACTCTGTAGCTCAACTTGGATATGACAGGAATTAGTACTTGCTGTGACCAAGACAACTGAATAATGAATATGACAGGAATTAGTATTTGTTTTGGCCCAGTCAACAATAATAAAAGAATTACAAGGTGACTGTAATGGACTACAGATTAAGACCAATCATTGTAGATTATTATTTTTGTGTGGAAATTTTCAGTCCCAAACAAAATATTTTCAGACTAAAATTTTTTCTTCTTCTTCTTAAAATTGACCAAAATGCATCAAAACACAAAAAACTAATTTCCGGATTTTGGTCCAAAATTTTCTAAGTAACACCCGGACCCCAAATTTTCAGTGTAAAAAAAAATGTTTTTTTTTTGTCTTAAAATTGACCAAAACGCATAAAAAACCAAAAAACTAATTTCCGGATTTTGGTCCAAAATTTTCTAAGTCCCACCTGGACCCCTAATTTGCATAATTTATTCACGAGAAAAACTCTGTATTATATGTAATGTATTCCATGGTACTAAACATTCATACAAAAATTTATTCAAATCAGATCTTTCATTTGGAAGTTCTGCGCAAAAATCTGATTGCACTTAATTTTGAACAAAATGGCTGCTAGCGGCCATCTTGAATTTCAGACTGGACCCCAAAACACTCCTTCTCGTCCCACAGTGATAACAAATGTACCCAAGAAGTTTCGTGAAGATCGGATCATAAATACGGCCTCTAGCCCGAGCCGTATTGGGATTTGCACTCACAGTGCTGAAAGTAACACTAAATAAATCAAAGTTAGCCTAATTTGCATAATTTACGCACAAGAAAAAAACCTGTAATATATGTAATGTATCCCATGGTACTAAACATTCATACAAAAAATTATTCAAATCAGAGCTTTCATATGGAAGTTCTGTACAAAAAACAGATTTCGGAATCGTCGGTACAAAATGGCTGCTGGCAGCCATCTGGAATTTGGGACTGCACCCAAAAACACTCGTTCTCGTCCCACGGTCATAACAAAGGTACCCAAGAAGTTTCGTAAAGATTGGTTCATAAATACGGCCTCTAGCCCGAGCCATAGCAGCTTGGCACTTACAGCTCTGAAAGTAACACTAAATAAATCAAAGTTAGTCTAATTTGCATAATTTACGCACGAGAAAAAAACCCGTATTATATGTGATGTATCCCATTGTACTATACATTTAAACAAAACTTTATTCAAATCAGAACTTTCATACAGAAGTTCTGTACAAAAAACTGATTTTTGCATCATCGGTACAAAATGGCCACTGGCAGCCATCTTGAATTTCGGACCACACCCAAAAACACTCGTTCCCGTCCCAGGGTCATAACAAAGGTACCCAAGAAGTTTCGTAAAGATTGGTTCATAAATACGGCCTCTAGCCCGAGCCATAGCAGCTTGGCACTTACAGCTCTGAAAGTAACACTAAATAAATCAAAGTCAGTCTAATTTGCATAATTTACGCACGAGAAAAAAACCCGTATTATATGTGATGTATCCCATGGTACTAAACATTTATACAAAACTTTATTCAAATCAGAACTTTCATACAGAAGTTCTGTACAAAAAACTGATTTTTGCATCATCGGTACAAAATGGCCGCTGGCAGCCATCTTGCATTTCGGACCACACCTAAAAACACTCGTTCCCGTCCCAGGGTCATAACAAAGGTACACAAGAAGTTTCGTAAAGATCGGTTCATAAATACGACCTCTAGCCCGAGCCATAGCCAATTGTTGACGTACGGACAGACGGACAGAGGGCCAGACGGACAGATGGACGACGGGCCATGACAATAGCTCAAATTTGACTTCGTCAAAGTTGAGCTAAAAATGAAATAAATTTGAGTCAGTATTCATAAGTTATTGGACGAAAACCAAATTCAAGATAGCTGCCATGGAAGCCATAATAAATTGGGCATTGGTGGCCATCTTGGTTCAGCTGACTGGTCCAAAATTGAAAGGAAGCTTTCTCTGGACACCAACAATGCATAACCAAAAAATAAAAATGATTCGAGTTAGCATTCATTAGTTACTGGACAGAAACCAAATTCAATATGGCTGCCATGATGGCCATATTGAATTGGTTATCTGATCCAAAATCAAAAGGAAGCTTCCTCTAGACTCCAATAAAGTATAACCAAAAAATGAACTTGATTAGAGTCAGCATTCATTAGTTATTGGACAAAAACCAAATTCAAGATGGCCTCCATGGGAGACTTAATGAATTGTCACTGGTGGCCATCTTGGTTCAGCTGACTGGTTCAACATTGAAAGGAAGCTTCCTCTAGACACCAAGAATGCACAATTAAAAAATACAAATGATTCAAGTCAGCATTCATTAGTTATTGGAAGGAAATCAAACTCAATATGGCCACCATGGTGGCCATATTGAATTAACTAGCAGATTCAAAATCGAAAGGAAGCTTCCTCTAGATACCAATAATGCATACATAACCAAAAATTGAAATTGATTTGAGTCAGTATTCATTAGTTATTGGACGGAAACCAAATTCAAGATGCCTGCCATCAAAGCCATAATGAATTGGCAACTGGCAGCCATCTAGCTGATCCAAAATCGAAAGGAAGCTTTCTCTAGTCACCAATAATGCAAAACTAAAAAATGAAATTGATTTGAGTCAATATTCATTAGTTATTGGATGGACACCAAATTCAAAATAGCTAATAAGGAAGCCATAATGAACTGGCCACTGGAGACTATCTGGATCAAAATCGAAAGGAAGTGTTGTCTTGTCAACCACAAGTAAACATCTAAAGTTACGATTTGATCAAATAAACGGTTCTTTAGTTATTGGACAGAAACCAAAAGTTAATGGACGGATGCTGGATGGATGGTCAGCCAGCCAGATGGACAGATGGATGGATGGATGGACATGGTGAAAACATAATGCCCTTGAGAGGGTCTCAGGGTCATAAAAAGGAAGTAGAGAGTTTTGAGCTTTTTGTCAAAAGTTAAAATGTAATACACAATCAAGCATTTTATAACATGATCTGACCATTCTACAAACTGGTCTATTAACCCTTTACCCAATGCAGACGATATCGAAATTTATTATTTTAAATATCATTTTTTTAATTTTTTTTAAAACACTAGATATCCTTTATATACTCCCATAAAAAAACCAAAACCAATACCGAACTCAAAATTCCAATACCACTCATCTCTTCAGATAATCGTTGACAGTGAAGTGAGAGATGAGGAAGGAAATAAAAACATGTTCATGGAACCCATTTACCAAGTTTTCGGTGAGTTTGGTGGAATTTAAAGGCCTGCATTTCAATAAAAATATCTTATTCAAAGTTTCAAAATATCTATATCATTGGGAACAATTTCTTTGAATGGATGGTCTGCAAAACACTACATCATTTTTGCATAATTTGAGGTCTTACAGAAAGTAGCGTTTGTTTCTCGATCAATCTTGGCATCTTTATCAGGTTTCAGATCAAGTGCTAAATAGACTCTTCAACACTTTTACCATTTAAAGTGAAATTTACAAAACTTGTCCAGTAAATTAGGTCTGGACCGAGCCATGTATAAGCCAATTTTATGCCAATGCCTCCCACTTAAGGCGACATGTACCCCAGGCTTTGTTAACAGAGTTTTTACCTGTAAAGAAGAACCTCTTTTCTAGACTGTTTTCTAGAGTAAACAAAAGCAATGCTCCAGATTATATATGTTCCGGGAATATGCCCCCAACAGGGGCAATGCAGAGTATCCGTAATAATAACTGTAGCAGCCAGGGCAAATGGGATTAAAATCTGTCAAACAAGCATGCATGTAAATGGAAAATATGTAAGTAGTGTTCTGGTCATAAGATACTCATAAATTTTCCATCTTGTCTCACCAGAGGTCCTGGAAAAGTTTAGGATTAATTTCATTCATAACAATGACATGAAAAAAAATTCACATTCTTTTTGACACATGAAGTACCATTTTCGTCAAATTTATTTTTGCAGTCTGTGTCTTCTTGCTTGTAAGATAGCTTACGTTTCCTTTCGTTCTCAAATGTAAAAGTTTAATTTTGTTATTTTTCTAAGTCCTACAAGGGTCATAGCTCTGGTAGCAGGCCTGAAAATAAGCAGTCTAACATTTGCAGAATGAAGTCCCCAGAGGGTGAATTTGATAATGCTATCCCACATAGTGGGCCAATTTATCCTCTGGGTACCTCTTTCTGTTTAGTTTTGAGGCCCTGATTCAGTTGAGGTTCACAGATGGTAAATTTACAGCAGGGTAGCATCACTAAATTCAGCCTCTGGGGACCTCATTTTGCAGATGACTGTCTGCTTATTTTCTGGCTTGTCTGGTAAGAATGTACAGACATAACACAAGGTATGTGGATATCATGTCCCCAATGCTGGTCTATCATTATACCAAAGGACATCAAATTCAGACAACTGAAGTCAGCGTTATAAAACAAAATGTTTGTATGAATGGATGGATGTATGTGTCAAAGTCCTACAAGGAATGAGTGGACAAAACCCACGATTTGTGAATAACATTTCCCCCATGCTGGTCTATCGTAATACCAAAGGACATCAAAATCCGACAACTGATGCCAGAGTTATAACACAAGATGTTTGTAGGGATGGATGGACGGATACCCTTAAATTGACCCTTATGTGTTTTTTTTTGTTGCAAACCCAACCCCCTACCACTTAAGACAAAGGGATTACCACCTAAGAAAACAATACCTGGTACTAAGAAAATAGAAATCTTTTGTATTAGGCCACACCTCCTATCACTTAAGGTACTGAATATGCGCCTGAAGAGACAGATAATAACCACTGCTCCACTTCATCAGGTTCCCACTGGGGCTAGGTCAGAAGAAACATGAAAACTAATGAGCACATTCATTGTTTATGGACCACTGAATAGTCCCTAGTACAGTATTTGAAGAGCCATTTTGCCCATGGTAATTATTCAATTAACATGACTATTCAATTGTTTGTTTGTTTGTTGGTGGTTAACGTCACATATTTATGCACCATGGCTAATCGTGACACAACATGGAGATGAAGTCAAGTTTAGTCAATCGTTGATCAACATGTTGCCCATTTTAGAGGACTTTCACCCCAAGCATTGGTGACTGGGTCCTATTTTACTAGTAAAGCGGAACTGGTTTACCACAGTAAACAAGTGCTGCTTACTTCCCGGGGTTCCCACGGGGAGACTATTCAATTAAAAGGGATTTGATCACTTTTCAGTACTACAGAGATAAGTCCCCACAAAGAAGATCTTCTGTTTCTCAGGCCATTTGTTTTGTAAAATTGCATGTAGGCAGGGTTTTTTTTATTTTATTTTTTATTTTTGTAATTATTTCTTTGCCATGAAAAGTTCATGTTCTTGGTTTGTTTTATGTTTTACACCTCATAATCTCTAGAATTGCATGGGTGGTGGTGTATTTTGTCCCTTGAGTGCAAGAAGGCTTAGGAATGCTAAAGCATTGCAAAGTCTTGTTGCACTCAATAGACAAATTTATCAATTTTATTAACTTGAGAAAAAAATTAGACATAAACCATTTAAAAATTTTTTTTTTAAAGTTTACATTGTTATAAGAAGAGAGCATGCGGCACCCAAAAGGACCATGCAGAAGGGCCTAATCTGAGCATTAAATCTAGTACATCTTGTTTGACAGAGCTCATGCAGCTCTGCCAAACAAGATATAATTGATTAAATGGCTGTGATGCATGTACTGAGGCAAGAAAGGTCTATAAACAAAGGGAAATTGGTGATTGTCAGGGTAATTTCTCGACAAATTACAAGATTTTTTATTCATTTAACAGAAGTTTACTCTATAACCTATATGAAATCAACAGGTCAAATTTGTATTGAAGGTATGGTAAATGGTTTGGTGTTTCAAAATAATAATTTAACAGGGTTATCCAATTAAAAGATATCCAATTAAGTGGACTCCTCTGTACTGTGATTACAAAAACAGGCAAGGGAATTACGACCCCATCACATCAACATTCTATGTTCCAATAAGACTAAAATCCTTGCCAACTAATTGGATGAGACCTCACATGGTTTCTTCTATGTTTACGGCTCTAGTAGCAAGCGTTACCGTCTGATGTCACCATGTAAAATATTTGAAATGACACTGCACGTTTTTATTTCATCAACAGTGTGACTTGCAAACCACTTCCTTTTGTAGTGGACAAGTTCCAAATGAAGTGCTGTTTAAATTACAAATCAGGTGACGATTTGAAGCAAGATGGAGCTACCTTGACCTTTATTATTTGTCCAGTGATGTCATGGGGTACATGAGAGGTTTATATACTAAACCTGTGATTGTTAAAAGTTGTCTTGTTCATTTTAGAATGTGGCTTTTGGAATATATGTAGGGTCTTATTGGAACATAATGTTATTGTGATGAATTGACGGTAACAGGGTCTGAGGTGTGTGGCTTGTACCGCATGTTCAACCATGACACTCCGCATGTCTCGGTTGAACATAAGCTACAATCTGCAAACCCCAGACCATGTTACCATCAATTCATCACAATAACTTATAATATCTGCTCTCCTCCCAACAAGCTACAAACATGAAATGTGACAATATTGTATCTTGAATGTCATTTTCATTTCTTTTCCTTGATTCTGTCTTGATTTTTAAATATTTTATTCATGTAATCTCAACCAACAGGTGGTAACCCTTTACCCAATGAATCGGTCGCATCCACCAACAGGATTTACAAATTGAGAAATATATTTAAAATAAATTCAACAAAACCATATCATGTTATCTTTCATTGGAACGAGCTCATAACTTAATACATTTTTGTTGAATTTTTTTGAAAAATCTGAAGAAAAAAAATAATGAAAATAAATTTTAATATCATATGCAGTGTGAAAGGGTTACGTGTGTTGGGACCTAATGACAATCGGGCTGATATAGAGATTGCTTTTTGTCTAGTCATCCATGTTCTGCAGATTTGCTTGTCTGGATCTTGCATTTCTACGAGACTAGCAATTAAGGGTATGGGCTGATATAGCTACAGTACAGTCGCCATGGATTGGTCCAAATCCACACCTGGGCAGTAATGTCCACGCATGCGTTTTTCAGGTAATAAAAAGCATTGAATCACCATGTGTGTATCTCTCTCAATGTTGGAAAAAAATATTACGTTATGTTATTACAGACATTGTTGAAAAGGGATTTCCAACAAATTCCAGCAACAAGTTACAAAACAAGATGCAATAATCAGGCTAAGAAAGGAACTCTGAGAATGACCTTTTATAATTTTGTTGCCCAGATGGGCCTTCTGAAACCATTACAGGGGTACATAAAGTGCAATCAGGTTAATGATATGAACTATAGAAAAACTTGGGTATTCTCAGCACTTGAGATGAACTCTAGCTCTACCTGGTTTAATCCATAGAAATTGGGAAGGGAAGCTGGAGTACCCCAAGAGATTCACACAGCAGTATCATCAAGCAACTGTCAGTCTCTCCAACATACTAACTCTGCAAAAGCAGGGTTAGCATTGGTTGCAGTACTCCTTAGTATAAAGTCCCACCATACCCCATGTGGGCAACTGGCATTAAGTGCAGTTACTGCTAATAGGGAATGAACTGTAGACCTTTCGCTTTCCAGTCTAATGCCCTGTCCACTGAGCAACCACACTCTCATTTTGCATCTCAAACCTTTAGACTAGCAAATGGTATCAAAATTTGTTATTTTGTTTTTTCAAATGTGTCAAAAAATATATACAAAACCATATTATGTGACCCCCTCATTGGAACAAGCTTGATGTTTCATTTTTTATAAATTTTTTTCTCAAAAGCTCAATTTTTAAATGAATCGAGCATTATGTTGAAAATTCATTAGCTAAAGGGTTAACCAGGCCATAACATGATCAAGGAAGATACCCTTTTTGCAATCACAGTACTGCATAGGTCAGAAAAATATCCCAACGACAAAACCATTCTACCTCATGAGTACACTAAGTTTACTACAATGAGAGGAAATATGAACAATATTTTATGGAAAACTGAAATGTGTGTACCTTATCACAAACAAATCATCCCATAAAAAATACTCTACTCACTGTGTCAAACCTAATGGATATCTAAGTTAAGAACAGAAAAAGGTTTTTTAACATGACATCCAACATATTTTTGTGAACCACATAATGAAAAAGGCTACAAATTGCCAATTCTATTGAAAAGAAAACATTTTCCAGCTAACACAGACAACAAAGCAGTTTCATATCCATGAAATTGAAATTTATTTATTTATTCAAGGTCACATATTTCTGCAGAATGGCTGATCGTGACTGCAACATGGTTATAAAGTCAAGTTCAGCCAATTGTTTATACCCATGTTGCCAATTTTAGAGGACTTCCTCAGCAGGCATTGTTTTAAGAGGTCTTATTTTACCAGTAAGACAGAGCTTGTTTACCAGAGTAAACAAGCACCACTGCTCCACTTCCCAGGATTCCGAGGAATGAAATAAAAATGTCAATCAGGTTAAGTGAATGTCCTTTACTGCTGTGCAATTCAGTAATATCCTGTGTCGAACTATATATTTGGGGAAAATGAAAACAAGAGGTGTGCATCAGAGATGTAGGCATTGAGTTGCAGTGGCAATCAGAGAGTGTTGCATGTCCATAACCCAGTTATCAATCATATGTCAGTTGTCAAATCTGGAACCTTTGTTCAAGTTATAATGTTAACAAGTTTTGAATTCATAGAAATTATTTAATTAAGGTCCATAACTCTGTAATGAAAAATCGAGCTGGACCAGGTTTCGAACTCATTTGAAATTATTGCAAAAGACCTGTACAGAAAATATTAGTCAAATCGGAGAACGTTTGTTCAAGTTCTTGCACTAATGAGCTCAAAATTCATATAAATTTACTAAAAAAAGGCCTATAATTATGTAACAAAAAATTGAGCAGGGCCAGTTTTCAAACTTGCTTGAGATATTATTACAAAAGACCTGTATGGCAAATATTAGACAAATTGGAGAACATTTGTTCAAGTTACTGCATTAACAGTGTGAGGATGCCCAGACACCTGCCTGCCCACCCACCTGGACGCGCACCGATCGTCACTTAACAATAGGTCTCAGTTGTTAACACAACTTGACCAAAAATTGAAAACATCAAGGGCGAACACTTATTTGTAATTTTAAAACTGTTTGGACATTTCTGAACATTATTTGACAATCTCAAGTCAGGAAATCAGGGGTGTAAGGGTTAAACCATGTTGTTACTCGTTGACATGATGACCACCATCCTTCCACACACCCAAACTCTAAAAAGAAAATATGCCTTTTGCAAGTGCCTTTCCATTTAAATTTAGCTCCCATTTGATGAACTTCTTCCTCATGAATTACCAGTAAATAATTTGGCAACAACTTCATCATTTGTAAAGGTTTTTCGAGCCATATTTACATTTCAAGAACAAGAGACCTCACTCTAAATGGTAGCTAAGCACTTTGTTGCCTTGGATATTTTGAATTAGAGAAAATTAGCAGAACTAGAGGCTCTAAAGAGCCTGTAATCGATCACCTGGAACTACATATAAAAATGTGATTTCCCATAGGCTTTTCATGGTAACTATGAGCTGCAATTGTTGCCAGGTTTGCAACATTACATCAACATTATATGAGGATCATTGGTAGGTGTCCCAGTCCTCAATCATGTGAAGCTTCAAAACATTTGACTTTGTAGTTTCAGATGGAAAGATTTTTGCAAAATCCATCAATCAGAATCAGAGAATGTCTCTGGTGGCCATATTTTCCAATCAATGGGAACAAAAAGTGGTTTGTTTGTAGGGGGCCTCCTATACACCATTCCTGCGAAGTTTGGTTAACGTCAGCTAGGTAGTTCCAGAGAAGAAGATGAAAATGTGATTTCCCATAGAGTTTCTATAGTAACTATAAGCTGCAATTGAAGCCATGTTTGCAACATGATCAACATTAACCCTTTACCTAACATGAAAAGCAGACGACACTTGGAAAAAAAATTCTTGAATAACTATTTTTTTTCATTTTTTGCCTCAAAAACATAGGTTATGACCCCTCATTGGAACGAGCTCGTCGAGCTCGTTCCAATGAGGGGTCATAACCTATGTTTTTGAGACAAAAATGAAAAAAATAGTGAAAGTTAAAAAATTTATAGTAATTTACATATTTTTTATACTTACCAATGACCCAGACTTAGCTGGTGCTAACTCTAACAAAACCAGGGCCAAACACAAATTTCGCCCCCCAATCCCCAAAATTTGCATCCAAAACAAAAAGAAATCATGTCCTAAAGGACCTCCATACTACGCCTCTACTGCGCAGTGACGCAGACGTCCCGAAATTGGCGCCAATTATCATTCTTACTGGCAGTGCCTGGTCAGCGCTATGTACTCAGCGGGGAGGCAAGAGTTCCCAACTCCAGGGAGGGCCATCCCCGTCTGGGTCATTGGTAAGTATAAAAAATATATAAATTACTATAAATTTTTTAACATTTTTATACTGTACCAATGACCCAGACTTAGCTGAATAGTAAACACGCTGGAGGGCCTAGAACATAGAGGAAAATCCAATAAGCTCAACTATATAGTAAAGAGGTAACCCCTTAAGGAGAAAAGGAGTATTAGGCTTTGCATGTACCTTTCTTATTTAATATTAAATTAGAAAGATACACTACCCTTAATAATTGAGAACAATAACATTCATGTTCTCTATTAACATCCAGTATATCCCTTATACTAATTATTTTTAAAGCAAGCCAATAAATAAAGTAGTCCAGAGAATTGAGACTCTTTATAGTCATTTAAAAGTGTCCGAGTATTGTATATTAAAGCCCGTTTGACACTTGACATATACAAATGCTTCACACCGAGCTACACTTTAAAAATAAGACATGAATGAATTTTAACATTAATATTACACTTTAAAACCATCCCGGAAGCGACTCAGAAATACTGACTTGGAGGAGGCATTCCCTTGCTTTTCACTATAAAGCAGGTGACCTAAGGGAACACCCACCCCCCCCCCCCCCTTCCCCTTGCCCTGGGTCAAATAGCCCAGAGCGAAGAGGGCAGCCGGACGGAGTCACTGCCGGAACAGAAAGCCTGCATAACTATAGTTGCAACTGTTTAGTGGACGACATTCTGAGCAACAGATAACGGACCTAAACAATGCAGGTCTCCAGAAATGGACTCAATATTTCTGAGATAAAAATTCGTAAATGTGGATGGCTGAGACCAATAAGCAGCCTTCATTAAATCTGTAATAGCAACACTATTAGCATAAGCCCAGGAAGTAGAAAGAGCTCTTACTTCATGAGCAGAAATCTTAAGCACAGACTGCTGAGAAGAAGATAAATAAGCAGTACGGATAGTTAATTGAATCCATCTAGCAATAGAATGGACCGAAATGTCCTTTCTATTAGGCATCAAAGACAGAAAGAAACGTTTCCGTCCCTTTCTGATAAACTGAGATCTCTGTTTATAGATACGTAACGCTCTAACAGAACAGAGTAAAGGCCTACGCCCGTCTGAAGACGGAAGAGCCTTAATAACAATAGGTTCCGGATATTTATTAGGAGCCTGATTCTTAGCTAAAAACCCCACATTAGTAGTGAAGGTGATAGTGTTCCCAACACTACGATAGTGAGAATCATCCACCGACAGTGCATGAAGCTCACTTACTCTTCTAGCAGAAGAGAAAGCTAAGAGAAAAGCTGTCTTATAAGATAAGAATTTGAAATCTACTGTCCCAAGAGGTTCAAATGGCTTTTCCTTCAATTTAAGAAGAACCCAAGCTAAATTCCACTTAGGAATTAATCTAAGAGTTCTGGGTCTATTTATCGAAAAGTTTCTAACCAACTTAGATAAAGAGACATTAGATCCAATTTGTAAACTATCATGATGTGCATAGGTATCAGATAACATAGATCTATAACCCTTTATAGTAACAGGCTGCAGTTTGATTTCGTCAAACAAGTATACTAGAAAGTTTGCAATGTCTGGTATAGAGGGATCGAATATATCTACAGAATGATCCCTACACCAACGACGAAAAACCTTCCACTTAGCCGCATAGTTTAGTGAAGAGGAGGTCCTCCTACAGTTAGAAATCGCGTCCACTGCTCGTCCTGTAAAGTGTTTGCCATGCAGGAAGGACCGCACAATGGAAAAACGTGAAGGTTGAGACCTTGCGGGTTGTGATGGAGTTGGCGCGATTTCGCCTGCGAAAGAAGATCCTCCCGTGGAGGAAGCTTTCGCGGTAGGTCCCACAACAGACACCTGAGTAGATTTATCCACGGTCTCTGTGGCGACAGAGATGCTACCAACAGAATCTTGCATTGAGATTGTTTTATCTTTAGCAATACTTGTTGAATTAACGGCGCTGGAGGATACGCATATCCTATCATTCCGTCCCAAGGGATCGACAGAGCGTCTACTGCAAATGCTCTTGGATCCGGACACGGAGACACATACGTCTGCAACTGATTGTTGAGATGTGTCGCAAATAAGTCTATCATTGGCCGTTCCCATTGGTAGCAAATCTGATTGAATACTTGTTTGTTGAGAGTCCACTCCGACGGCAACAAGCGACCCTTTCGTGAAAGGGAGTCTGCTAGCACATTCAGACGACCCGGTATGTGACGGACTGAAAGAAGAACGTGATGTTCTAGCGCAAACAGAAGGATTCTTTCCGTTAGATTGAACAACGGAACTGAATGAGTGCCTCCCTGATTCCGTATATACGCCACTACTGTCGTATTGTCGGATAGGATTTGGACATGAGCATTGTGAATAATGTCCATCCAGTGACGTAACGCAAGCCAAATTGACATCATTTCCTTGATGTTTATGTGCTTGCACAGGAATTGCGGATCCCAAAGACCCTGGCATCTCGAATCCGTTGGGATTAATGATGCACCCCAACCTGTTTGACTGGCATCCGTCATAATGGTAAAACTCGGATCCGGCAACTGCAGCGGAACTCCCTGAGTTAACCACTGAATGTTTGCCCAAGTCTGAATCTCTTGTTTCACTTGATCTGAGAAGAGAACGTCTACATCGAGCGAATGAATTTTCACACTCCAATTCTGAATCAAGAAAATTTGAAGAGGACTTGTGCGTAACCGCCCCATCGGAATGAGATCCGCGGCGGCTCCGCACAGACCTATCAGTCTCATAAATTCTCTCGCCGTGACTTTGTCTGCGTGCAGACAATAGCGAGCGTAACAACTGACTAATTTCGCTCTGGTTGACGGCAGATGAACGAGATTGTTGTGCGTCTCGAAGCTCATTCCCAGATGAGTGAATGACTTGGACGGCACCAGATCCGACTTCTCCTCGTTCACTATAAAACCGAGACGTCGGAGCAATAGAAGAAGATTCTGAACATCGTTCTGAAGCGTTAACTCGTTGCCGTACCTCTGAAGAATGTCGTCCAGGTAGGCCGACGTTACCGCAGACGAATGAGCTCGGAAATAGATCATTACCGAGTTCATTACCCGAGTGAAAGCCCAGGGTGCTAGATTCAATCCGAAGCACATCGCCCGGAATTGATACACCACTCCTAGGACTGCGAATCGGAGGTACTTTCGGAATGTCGGATGTACCATGACGTGAAAGTACGCATCTTGGAGATCTATGCTCGTTGCATAATCGTTCACCCGAATACTCGCTCTGACCGATCGAATCGTCTCCATATAAAACTTCGGAGCGATGATCAGCTTGTTTATCCAGCTCAAATCTATGACTGGACGGAACGAGCCGTCTGGTTTCGGAACCAGAAACAGATGGCTGTAGAATCCCGGAGATTCCTGGTTTTTTACGACCTCTACCGCGTTCTTCATTAAAAGAGACTGCACCTCTGATAACAGAGCGTCTCTTTTCTGCGGATTTGACGGAAGATGAGTCCACTTTGGACTTCGAGTTAATGGAGGCTTTCGTCTGAAGGATATCTTTAGACCTTCCGAAGTCACTCCTCTCACCCAAGGGTCGTCCGTAATCGACGCCCATTCTTGTGAAAAGCTCGACAACCTTCCGCCAACCGGTACGCGATAGAGGTTTAAGCCATCACCTCCTGGACCTGCGAGGCCTGCGGTAGGAGAAACCACGTCCTCCACGGCCCGCACCTCGCCCCGTCGACCTCGGGGCGTCCGAACGATTGTCCCGGCCTGAAGGACGTCCCGAATGAGAGTCGCTACCCTGACGGTCTCTCGAATAAGACCAAGAGGACGCACCGGAACCTCTATAGGAACCTCTCTTGGGCGCATTAGACCCAGAAGTGCCTGTCTTATTCGTGTCTGCTGTATCCGACTTCTTAGGAGCAGATTTGAACAACAGAGAATCCTTAGCTTTCTTTGTAATTTTATCATAAATAGCAGAAAGCTTGCCATCAAAGAGAAGTTCTCCTGAGACCGAAGCGACTCTAAGAGAGTTCTTCACCTTAGTATCCACTAGTGTGGATGTAGCTAGGGCTGCGTCACGTCTAACCAACTCCAGATTTGCCACTGAAAGGGCGGAGTTACACGTGGAATAAGCTACTGCCCTTGAAAGAAGTCTTAAAGAGGATTGTATATCCTGAAACTCTTTCCCCTGAAGGCGCAGTGATAACGCCTTAGTAAGGTGATCTGCGTAAGATCAGGCATCTAAACTGGCTCTGTTAGACGCAATAGCTGTTTCCAACACCGCGGTTGGAATAGAAGCCGACGACGGTAATGATAGCTCTAAGTCTTCCGCCTCGTCGTCCATACGCAGACGAACTCTCGGTATACCCTGTCCTGCCGTATCGAATTTATTCCTTGCATTGATGAAAGGCAGGTTAAGAGTATTAGCAGACAAGAAACCTGCTTTCCCCGTCCTGGAAGCAAGTTTAAATATAGCGTCGTTCAATAATTCAAATGTTCTTGCAACATTATTGGACTGCGACGGAAATTCGGGAGCGATGTCCCTGAACCGCTCAAAAAATTCAGAGCCCAATGACGCTATAATTCTCTTGTCCGGAACCGCAGCAGTCTGGCCCGACGGAACAACTTGAGGGAGAAAGTGCCGGATGAAGTCCACGGCAGCTTTATGTTGTTCCGAAAGGGATAGCTCAGTATACCCTGTCCTGCCGTATCGAATTTATTCCTTGCATTGATGAAAGGCAGGTTGAGAGTATTAGCGGACAAGAAACCTGCTTTCCCCGTCCTGGAAGCAAGTTTAAATATAGCGTCGTTCAATAATTCAAATGTTCTTGCAACATTATTGGACTGCGACGGAAATTCGGGAGCGATGTCCCTGAACCGCTCAAAAAATTCAGAGTCCAATGACGCTATAATTCTCTTGTCCGGAACCGCAGCAGTCTGGCCCGACGGAACAACTTGAGGGAGAAAGTGCCGGATGAAGTCCACGGCAGCTTTATGTTGTTCCGAAAGGGATAGCTCCAAGTCATCCATATCCCTTTCACCATCCGGTCGGACCTCATGATGTTCCCGGTCGTCCGCCCCCAATGCTTCGGCGGAGCGTACCGACCCAGCGCCGTCGGATAATTCTCGATCCGACACCGTTTCTGTCGGTTGCTGGGATGCTGCGATAAGCTGTGCTATCTGCACAAGAATGTCCGGCGTCGAGACCTGCGGAGGCGCAGTCTTTCGCTGCTTCGCCGAGGGCAGCTCCGCATCAGATGGCTCCCGCATACTTTTCCTATGCGAACGTCCGGAGTCCATCGAATCCCTGGCTGCCGGATGGTGTGACCTGGTCGCCGAAGAATCCCTGATCGGCGAAGCTGGTAATATATCGGCAGTCACGTAGCCAAGGTGCGGTCGTGTGCGCTGACGAGAAGAGGAAGCCTTAACAGTCTCCGCGGACTGCTTATACAACGGAGCGTCCCGAGCGACGGACGTATGCTCCGCTAAAGACACATTTTGTACCACAACATCTGGTCCCAGATGTTGTTGTACGAGAGAGGGGCCTCTCTCGCTCGCGGCCCGGCTGGACCTGGACGAGCTAGGAACCGGACACAAAGGCTTCCTCCGTTCTCGCTTACTATCCGCCGTCACTGGGTGTGCATCTATTATGTTTATAGTGCTCGCATCACCCAAAATTTCCTCCTGGACCGCATCGGACGAACCCGGCTGCCGAACCATTCGGACTCAAAGGCTTCCTCCGTTCTCGCTTACTAACCGCCGTCACTGGGTGTGCATCTATTATGTTTATAGTGCTCGCATCACCCAAAATTTCCTCCTGGACCGCATCGGACGAACCCGGCTGCCGAACCATTCGGTGAATGGACGCTACACCGGGCGAGCTAGCGGACGACATTTGTCTAATCTCCATGAGCACTTTTGCCGCTAGCTCTGAATTCATTTGTGACGACGGACGCACACTTGTAGAAGATAACATGGAAACATCACCCTGTTCTGGTTCCTCTGAAATAGAAACTGAGAGAGAAGAGTGACCTTGCGGAGAAAGAGCCGGCATAGCCTTTTCTCCAGAAACAACATATCGTGACACACGTTTCCAATGTTTCTCATCCCAATATTCACATATAGGACAGGGATTAATGCGAGAACACTGACTACAATTAATACAATGATCATGAAAGTCAGAGGAAGATTTCTTCTTATTACAATTTGAACAATGTCCCTTCATTGTGAAAGAACAACAATAAGTCCTAGTTACTCGCAAAAACCCCTGACACAAAGATACATAATAACATGATCCATTAATAAACGAAAAAACAATTGCAAATCAAAATAATTTTGAAAAAATATTTTTTCAGCGAAGCCCAAGTTGCTGAAAAGTAACGTTGAGCCCCGATGGATCCGATGGCAAAGAGTGGTCAAAAATTTTAAATTTATATTAAATAATTAATGAGACACTTACGGATAAATATAAATGTATCTTATAGTGAGATAAACTACAGCAAAGGCAAACAGCCCCCCTCAAAAAAGGCTGTTGCCAATGTAAACAAACAGTGTAAAAACACCAGAAAACATGACTCCAGGCACTGAAAAAACTGGCCCGGAATCAGTCATCAATTTACACTCTATCTGATGCAAAACAGAGACTCCCAGGGGAGAATCTGCAGAACATCAGATGGAAGATGCAGAACACAAACGTCATACACCCATGGGTGAAAACGTAACTATGGGGAAAATAACAGAAAACATTCTGTAACCAAGCAACTCTCCCAGGAAATTTTAGAAATGAAATTTCTCAAAAATATGCCAAAGGCGTGGGAGAATTGCAAGGGGGGACTTTAGAAGGCTAGGGGAGAGGAAACACTGAATAAGCAGTGCAACATTTAGCAAGAATGACAACAAGAGGCCCATGCCTCGAAAATAGGCAACTTAACATAATTTCATCAAAAAATTTTAAGTACAGCCCTGATTATTTTTTGTCACTTCTTTTTCCTCTCCTCCTTCTATCCTCCTTAGAATCACATTTTCTCCAAAAATTACGTGTCTGGCATCCTTTAAACTGAGATTTACAAGCACAAAGATCAGTGAGATGTTGACTGATGAAGGGCCAAACAGAGAATGATAATTGGCGCCAATTTCGGGACGTCTGCGTCACTGCGCATGCGCAGTAGAGGCGTAGTATGGAGGTCCTTTAGGACATGATTTCTTTTTGTTTTGGATGCAAATTTTGGGGATTGGGGGGCAAAATTTGTGTTTGGCCCTGGTTTTGTTAGAGTTAGCACCAGCTAAGTCTGGGTCATTGGTACATTATAAAAATATTAATTCGCGATTTTTGAGAATAGCGCTGGCCGGTTTTGGCCGTTACGTTGGGTAAAGGGTTAAATGAGGATCATTGGTAGAGGGTGTCCCAGTCATCAACCATGCAAAGTTTCAAAACATTTGGCCTGTGGTTTCAGAGAAGATTTTTCAAAATCCACCAATCAGAATCAAAAAATGCTTGTGGCAGCCATGTTTTTCGATGCACAGTAACAAAAATGAGGAGCATTTGTAGAAGACCTCCCATAGACTATCCCTGCCAGGTCCAGAGAAGATGAAAATGTGATTTCCCATAGGGTTTCTATAGTAACTATAAGCTGCAATTCTGGCCATGTTTACATCCCAATCAACATTAAATGAGGATCGTTGGTAGAGGGGGTCCCAGTTATCATTTATGAGGAGTATCAAAACATTTGGCCCGGCAGTTTCAGAGGAGATTTTTGAAAATCCACCAACCAGAATCAAAGAATGCCTCTGGCGGCCATCTTTTTCTACCCGCGGGAACAAAATGAGGATCGTTTGTAGAGGACCTCCCATAGACCATTCCTGCCAGTTTGGTTCACGTCGGCTCAGTAGTTCCAGAGAAGAAGATGAAAATGTGATTTCCCATAGGGTTTCTATAGTAACTATAAGGTGCAATTGAAGCCATGTTTGCAACCCGATCAACATTAAATGATGATCGTTGGTAGAGGGGGTCCCAGTCATCAACCATGCAAAGTTTCAAAACATTTGGCCCTGCAGTTTCAGGGGAGAAGATCCACCAACCAGAATCAAAGAATGCCTCTGGTGGCCATGTTTTCACACACATGGGAACAAAATGAGGATCGTTTGTAGAGGACCTCCCATAGACTATCCCTGCCAGGTTTGGTTCACGTCGGCTCAGTAGTTCCAGAGAAGAAGATGAAAATGGGATTTCCCATAGGGTTTCTATAGTAAGTATAAACCGTAATTGCAGCCATGTTTACATCACGATCAACATTAAATGAGGATCGTTGGTAGAGGGGGTCCCAGTCATCATTTATGTGAAGTATCAAAACATTTGGCCTGGCAGTTTCAGAGGAGAAGATTTTTGAAAATCCACCAACCAGAATCAAAGTATGCCTCTGGAAGCCATGTTTTTCATGCGACGGGAACAAAATGAGAATCGTTTGTAGAGAACCTCCCATAGACCATTCCTGCCAAGTTTGGTTCACATTGGCTCAGAGTTACAGAGAAGAAGATGAAAATGTGAAAAGTTTACAGACGCCGGACAACGACGGATGCCAAGTGATGTGAAAAGCTCACATGGCCTTTTAGGCCAGGTGAGCTGATAAGTGGATGTCATATTTTCTGTTGCTTACTTTTGTTACAACATATGAAACAAACTAGGGAATTATATCTTTGTAGTGTGCAAGAATATCTTTAACCCTTAAGGTCCTGGACAAGTGTCCTGAATTCCCACCAGCCCATAGCCTCTTTATGTCCAGTGGCTAAGGAGTGATTTCTTATCAAGTTTTGGCTGCCTTAACAGGCAGCCAAGACTTGACTAGAAACCACTGCCTACCTAATTTATTTGTTGTCAACAGGACCTCCTAATGATAGCATGTTTAGGGCACCTGTACATGTTCTGAGGTCGTAAAAGTTTGAAACAGGCCTTTAAGGGTTAAATACATGACATCACTACATTCAAGATTTTTAGAAGCGTGCAAACCACAATGAGAGTTATGTTTCAAAATTTCCTCGCTGTCACTTTCAATTATGCGATTTATTCTTTTTGTTTTGGTGTTTTGCATTTGCAATTGTTTGTGCACTGGATCATGTATTTCCCTGCAACCAGGAGCAGACTGGGACAAGAAAAGCTACTGGGAAATGCACCAGGGGTCCCAGACCTGCCAAAGATTTTGATTTTTCAAACTGAACGAAGCAGCTTCCTTGCATCTAAACAATCAACAGCAGTCCTCATGGATGACATTTCGATGGCATTTTTGTATCATCTTCATCGATCCTTCGAAAAAGTGGTTTTAGTAAGAGGACCCATCGGGATGACAATAGTTTGGCACAATCGGAGAAAATTTAAAGGAATGCTGTTTCATTTCACCTGAGCAAACAATGGCAGACTGGACTGCTGGTATATTGAAATGCCTTCTATGTGGACTGTCAATGGCAGTCCACATAAAAAACATTTCAATATACAGGCAGTCTTTGCAATCAGATCCATTTCACCTTTTCGTAATTTTCACGAAATTTCATGCACCAACAGGTGTTGGGCTGCATCAATTTTGGGGGCCCCAGGGGGAACCCAATAGGTGTCCAACTGGGAATTTTCTTGGTGGACCATATGGCCAGTCCACCTCTGCCTGCAAAATGGATTGTACGTTGAGGGAAACTAGCCATATCGTTCACTGCAGCACATTCCATCTTTGAAGGGAATGACTTGTGATCACCAGTACCCCTGAAATAGTCTGACAGGAACAGGTGCATTCGTTGACTTTTGTTACCACAATAAGAATACAAGATCTTTTATCGCCAAAGTGTTATCGCTATGATATTACTGTTTGTGATTACATTTCTTAGTAAATGGCAGATAAAACCTGGTATGGCAGAGTTTAAAGAGCCTTGTCACAAAGAAATGTTTTTTTTTAAATGCCCGACATTTCAAAATACCATACATTAAATGCTGTTGCATTCAGAATGTGAAGGTTAAAAAATTTATAGTAATTTATATATTTTTTATACTTACCAATGACCCAGACATAGCTGGTGCTAACTCTTAAAAATCTAGGGCCAAACACAAATTTTGCCCCCCAATCCCCAAAATTTGCATCTAAAACCAAAGAAATCATGTCCTGAATGGCCCTCCATACTTTGCCTCTACTGCGCATGCGCAGTGTCAAGGACGTCCCGAAATTGGCGCCATTAATCATTCTTACAATCAGTGCCTGGTAAGCGCTATGTCCTCAGTGGGGAGGTATGAGTTCCCAACTCCTGGGAGGGCCATCCCCATCTGGGTCATTGGTAAGTATAAAAAATATATAAATTACTATAAATTTTTTAACATTTTTATACTGTACCAATGACCCAGACATAGCTGAATAGTAAAAAGGCTGGAGGGCCTAGGACATAGAGGAAAATCCAATAAGCTCAACTATATAAAATAGAGTCATCCCCTCGAGGAGAAAAGGAGTATTAGGCTTTACATGTATCTTTCTTATTTATGATAAATTAGAAAGACACAATACCTTCCATAATTGAGCATCATAATATCCATATTCTCTATTAACATCCAGTATACTCCTTATACTAATTATTTTTAAAGTAAGCCAATAAATAAAGTAAGTCCAGAGAATTGAGACTCTTTATACTCTTTTAAAAGTGTCCGAGGATTGTATAATAACGCCCGTTTGACACGTGACATATTCAAATGCTATACTTTAAAACTATGACATGAATGAATTTTTAAAACATAAACTTTTCACTTTAAAACCATCCCAGTAACAGCTCAGAATTACTGACTCTGGAGGAGGTATCCCCTTGTTTTCATAATAAAACAGATGACCCAAAGGAACACCCTCCCCCCCCCCCTTCCCCTTGCCCTGGGTCAAATAGCCCAGAGCAAAGAGGGCAGCAGGACGGAGTCACTGCCGGAACAGAAAGCCTACATAGCTATAGTTGCAATTGTTAAGTGAACGACATTCTGAGCAGCCGATAATGGACCTAAACAATGCAGGCCTCCAGAAATGGACTCGATATTTCTGAGATAAAAATTTGTGAATGTGGATGGCTGAGACCAATATGCAGCCTTCATTAAATCTATAATAGCAACACTATTTACGTAAGCCCAAGGTGTAGAAGAGCTCTTACTTCATGAGCCGAAATCTTAAGCACAGACTGCTGAGTTAAGGATAGATTATCCTAAGCAGTACCGATAGTTAATTGAATCCATTTAGCAACAGAATGGACCGTAATGACCTTTCTATTAGGCATCAGAGACAGAAGAAGCTTTACGTCCTTACTGATAAACTGAGATCTGTTAATAAATACATAAAGGTCTAGCCGGACAGAGTAAAGGCCTATGCCCGTTCGAAGACGGAAGGACCTTAAAAACAATAGGTTCCGGATATTATTAGGAGCCTGATTCTTAACCAAAAATCCAACATTAGTAGTAAAGGTAATAGAGTTTCCGATACTATGAAAGTGAGAATCGTCCACCGATAGTGCATGAAGCTCACTGACTCTTCATCAGAAGAGAAGACTAAGAGAATTGCTGTCTTAAAAGGCCAGAATTTGAAACTACTGTCTCAAGAGGTTCAAATGGTTGCTTTAGTTTAATAAGAAACCAAGCTAAATTCCGTATAGGAATTAATCTAAGGACTCTAGGTCTATTTATCGAAAAGTTTCTAACTAACCTAGATAAAGAGACATTAGACTCAATTGTAAACTATCATGGTGTGCATAGGTATCAGATAACATAGACCTATAACCTTTAATAGTAACTGGCTGCAGTTGATCTCGTCAAACAAGTATACTAGAAAGTTTGCAATGTCTGGTATGGAGGAATCAAAAATATCAACATAATGATCCCTACACCAACGACGGAAGACCCTCCACTTTAGCCGCATAGTATAGCGAAGAGGAGGTCCTCCTACAGTTAGAAATCGCGTCCACTGCTCGTCCTGTACAATGCTTGCCGTGCAAGAAGGACCGCACAACGGAGTACGTGAAGGTTGAGACCTTGCGGGTTGTGATGAAGTTGACACAATTTCCCCAGCGAAAGAAGATCCTCTCATGGAGGAAGTTTTCGCGGTAAGTCCCACAGCAGACACCTAAGTAAATTTATCCACGGTCTCTGTGGAGACAGAGATGCTACCAACAGAATTGTATTGTGAATGTATTATCTTAGCAATACTTGCTGAATCAACAGCGCTGGAGGATACGCATATCCTATCATTCCGTTCTACTAGATCGATAGAGCGTAAACTACATATGCTCGGGGATCCGGACATGGTGACACATACGTCTGCAATTGATTGGTGAGATGTGTCGCAAATAAATTTATCATTGGGCGCTCCCATTGGTAGCAAATCAGATTGAATACCTGTTTGTTGAAAGTCCATTCTGACGGCAACAATCGACCCTTACGTGAAAGGGAGTCTGCTAATACAATCAGACGACCCAGAATATGATGGACCGAAACAGAACTTGGTGTTCTATAACAAACAGAAGGATTCTTTCCGTTAAATTCAATAACGGAACCGAATGAGTGCCTCCCTGGTTCCGGATATACGCAACTACTGTCATATTATCGGACAGGATTTGGACATGCGTTTCTGAATAATGTTCATCCAATGATGTAGTGCAAGCCAAAATAATATTTCTTGGAAGTTAAGTGCTTGCCTAAAAACTGCGGAACCCAAAGACCCTGGCACTTCGAATCCGTTGGGATCAATATTGTACCCCAACCTGTTTGACTGGCATCCGTCATAATCGAAAAACTTGGATCTGGCAACTACAGTGGAACTCTCTGAGTCAACCACCGAATGTTTGCCCAAGTCTGAAATTCTTGTTACACTTGATTGACAAGAGAACATGTATATCGAGCAATTCATAGATTGCTGAAAGGTTGCCGTCGAAGAGAAGCTTCTCCGAGACCGAAGCGACTCTGAGAGAGTTCTTCACCTTACTATCCACGCGCGTGGATGTAGCTAGGGCTGTGTCACGTCTAACCAACTCCAGGTTGCCACTGAAGGACGGAGTTATACGTGGAAAACTACTGCCCTTGAAAGAAATCTCATTAAGAATCATATCCTGGAATTCTTTCTCTTGAAGACGTAATGATAACGCCTCAGTAAGGTGGTCTACATATGATAAAGCGTCTAAGTTAAGTCTATTAGACATCATTGTCGTTTCCAACGTCGTGGTTGGAATTGACATAGACGGCGAAAAAGACAATTCCCAGTCTTCAGCCTCGTCGTCTAGACGCAGAGGAACTCTCAGTATGCCCTGTCCTGCCATTTCAAATTTATTCCTAGAATTGATGAAAGGCAGATTAGAGCATTTGCGGACAAGAAACTAGACTAGCGTGTTCTGGTAGCAAGGTTATGTATATATAGCGTCGTTCAATAATTCGAAAGTTCTAGCGACATTATTGGACTGTGTCGGCAACTCAGGAACGATGTCCCTGAACCGATCAAAAACTCTGTGTCCAATGACACTATTAGTCTCTTATCCAGCATCGCAGCATTCTAGTCCAACGGAACAACCTCTGGAAGATAATGCCGGAAGAAATGTATGGCAGCTTCTGTTGTTCCGAAAGGGAAAGCTCGAAATCGTCCGAATCCCTTTCGCCATCCTGTCGGACCCGAAGTGTTCGGTCGTCCGTACCTGAAGCATCAGCGGAGTGAACCGACCCAGCGTCGTCGGATTATTCCTGATCCGACAGAAATTCTGCCATTTGCTGGGATGCTGCGATAAGCTGTGCTATTTTGGATAGCACGTCCGTCACCGAGGCCTGTGGAGAAGAGGTCTTACGATGCTTTGCCGCTGGAAGCTCCGTGTTCGTTACCCCGTGTATACTTCTATTATGCGAGCGACCGGAGTGTACAGGCCTCGTGTCCCTTGGCTACCGGATGGCGTGACCTGTTCGCCGTGGAATCACTGAATGACGAAGCTGGCAGGATACTCGAGGTCATGTAGCCAAGTTGCGGTCGTGTGCGTTGCCGTGAGGATGAGGAAGCATTATCGACAGTCTCTCGGACTGTCTATATAACAGAGCGTCCCGAGCGGCGGACATATGCTCCGAATGCGAAACGTTTGTACCACAACATCCGGTCCCAGATGTTGTTGTACGAGAGAGGGACCTCTCTCGCTCGCAGCCCGGACGGACCTGGAATAGCTAGGAACCGGACTAACAGGCTTCCTCCGATCTCTCCTCTAATCCGTCGTCACTGGGTGTGTACTATTGTCTATTATAGTGCTCGCATCACCCAAATCTTCTTCCTGGACCGCAGCGGACGAACCCGGCTGCCGAACCATTTGATGAATGGACGCTACACCGGGTGAGCTAGCGAATGTCAACACCGTCGATCCTACTAGGGACCTCTTAGGCGATTGACGTATTCCATGAGCACTTATTGCCACTAGCTCTTCATTGAACTATGACGACAGAGGCACACTTTTGAAAGACATCTCAGTAACTTGCGAACAAGATACCAGACTTGCTTGTTAATAGCAAGCATATATATATAAATAGCGTCGTTCAATAATTCGAAAGTTCCTGTGACGTTATTGGACTGTGTCGGAACTGAGGGACGATGTCCCTGAACCGATCCAAAAATTTTTGTGTCCACCGACGCTATCAGTCTCTTATCCGGCATCGCAGCATTCTGGTCCGACGAAACAACCTCTAGAAGATAAAGCCGGATGACATATACAGCAGCTTATGTTGTTCCAAAAGGGAAAGCTCGAAATCCTCCGAATCCCTTTCGCCATCCTGTCGGACCCTATGAAGTTTTCGGACGTCCGTACCTGATGCTTCAGCGGAGCGTCCCGACCCAGCGTCGTCAGATATTACATGATGCGACAGAGATTCTGTCGTTGCTGGGATGCTGCGATAAGTTGTGCTATTTGGGATAGCACGTCCGTCACTGAGGCCTGTGCAGTAGCGGTCTTACAATGCTTTGCCGCTGGAAGCTCCGTGTACGTTGACTCCTGCATACTTTTCTTATGCGAACGTCCGGAGTCTACAGGCCTCGTGTCCCTGGCTACCGGATGGCGTGACCTGGTTGCCGCGGATTCTCTGATTGGCGAAGTTGACTGGATATCCGAGGTCACGTAGCCAAGGTGCGGTCGTGTGCGCTGCCATGAGAATGAGGAAGCCTTATTGACAGTCTCTCCGGACTGTCTATATAACGGAGCGTCCCGAGCGGCGGACGTATGCTCCGAATGCGAAACATTTTGTACAACAACATCTGGGGCCAGATGTTGTTGTACGAGAGAGGGGCCTCTCTCACTCGCAGCCCGGATGGGCCTGGACGAGCTAGGAACCGGACTAATAGGCTTCCTCCGCTCTCTCCTCTAATCCGCCGTCACTGGGTGTGCACTTGGTTGATTTATAGTGCTCGTATCACCCAAAACTCCTTTCTAGACCGCAACGGACGAACCCGGCTGCCGAACCATTCGATGAATGGACACTACACCGGGCGAGCTAGCGGACATCAAAGGCCGTCGATCCTACTAGGGACCTCTTAGGCAATTGACGTATTTCCATGAGCACTTTTCCGCTAGCACTTCATTAATTGTGACGACGGAGGCACACTTTTGGAAGACATCACGGATACATCACCCTGTTCTTGATCGTCTGAAATAGAGATTGATAAAGTAGAGTGACCCTGCGGGGAAAGGACCGGTATGGCCATATCCCCGCTAACATACCGTGACACACGCTTCCCATGTTGTCATCGAAATTAACACATACTGAACAGGAGTTAGTGCGAGTACATGACTACATTTATACAATGATTATGAAAGTCAGAGGAAGATTTCCTCTTAATACAATTGAACAATATCCTTTCATTGTGAAAAGAATACAAAGTCCTAGTACTCGCACCAACCCCTGAAAATCAAAATACATAATAACATGATCCATTAACATAGAAAAAATAATTGAAATCAAAAAATTTTTTGAAAAAATATTTTTTCAGAAAAGCCCAAGTTTCTGAAAAGTAACGTTGAGCCCCAATGGATCCCAAGCCTAAGTGTGGACAAAAATTTTAAAAATATTTTAAAAAATTAATGCAACACTTACGAATAATAATAATGTATCTAGTTATGATTAAACTAACATCAAGATAATATTTTCAAGAAATCCCCCTCACACAGAGGCTGTTGTCAATGTAAACAAGAAGTGTAAAAACACCAGAAACATGACTCCAGGCACTGATAACCCTGGCCCAAAATCAGTTACCAATAATACACTATCTGATGCAAAACAGAGACTTCCAGGGAAGAAACTACAGAACATCAGATGGTAGATGCAGAACACTACGCCTAAACACCCAAGGGTGAAGACGTAAACATGGGGAAAAGAACAGAATTCATTCTGTTATCCAGCTAAAACTCCCAAGAAATTTTAGTAATAATATTACAGAAAATATGCCAAAAGCATGGGAGAATAGCAAGGGGGGACTTAAAGGAAAGGGAGAGAGGAAAACACTGAACAAGCAGTGTAATTTTATAGCAAGAATGACCACAACAGAATGTTGCCTCGAAAATAGGTAACTTAACACAATTAATTTCATTAAAAAATTTTAAGTTACAGCCGTGATTATTTTCTTTCACTCATTTTTCCTCTCCTCCTTCTATATCCTCCTTAGAACCACCATTTCTCTAATATTTATGTGTCTGGCATCATTTAAACTGAGATTTACAAGCACAAAGATCAGTCAGATGTTAACTGATGAAAGGCTAAACAAAGAATGATTAATGGCGACAATTTCGGGACGTCCTTGACACTGCGCATGCGCAGTAGAGGCAAAGTATAGAGGGCCATTCAGGACATGATTTCTTTGGTTTTAGATGCAAATTTTGGGGATTGGGGGGCAAAATTTGTGTTTGGCCCTAGATTTTTAAGAGTTAGCACCAGCTATGTCTGGGTCATCGGTACAGTATAAAAATATTCCTGGTTTTGTTTCAGGTTTTTAATGTACAGATGGTATAGATTGGTTTTTAAAAGGACTAAAATTTCACAATGTTGCACATTCTCTTTTTGTTTGGTATGTAATAAAACCCTGAGTGCTCTTTCCAGCTGATATACAAAAAATTCATTAACATTCTTATTAGTAATAAAGTAATCATATAACTGCTTTTATTATGAACAGTCATAATTTCATAAGCAAGCGGCATGTCAAACAAACTATCACTCTCAAACTTTAAATACAAACCTCCAGTGGCTAAAATAAATAACCAAAATATTCAGTGTGAAATACAAAATTCATCATATATGATTTATCAGTTTCTGATTTCATTCATACTCTGTTTCATACATCCACAATTGAGCAGTTCATTTTCAAAATCGAGAAAAACATTAAAAAACAAGACATCCACTGTCGGCATGTTTTTCAATGAAATTCAGAAAAATTGAATAGCTTCCATCTAGACATCACATTAAAGATATATATGATATATGAAACAAAATTTGGGGAGAGATGTACCCTGTAGGGTGTGCTAATGGAATTATTGACAATTTATATGCCAAATCCAGAAATTCAGAAAAATTTGATAGCTCCTATCTAAACATCACATCAAATCTACATATGAAATTTGAAAAAGATCAGGTGAAAGATGCAGCCTGTAGGGTGTGCTTATGGATTGTTGGCAATTTATATCTGAATCCAAGCTGGCAACCATGTTTTTCAACGAAATTCAGAAAAATTTGACAGCTCCCATCTAGACATCACACCAAAGTTACATATGAAATTTGAAAAAGATCAGGTTAGAGATGCAGTCTGTAGGGTGTGCTAATGGAATTATTGACAATTTATATGCCAAATCAAGATGGGCACCAGTGGCCATGTTTTTCAATGAAATTTGGAAAATTCAATAGCTCCCATCCAGACATTACCTCAAAGCTACATATGAAATTTGAAACTGATCAGGTGAGAGATATGGCCTGTAGGGAGCTAAAGGAATCTTGGACGGAGAGAGGTACCGATATACAGACATATGGATGGACGACGGATAGCAACGCATCCCAATAGTTCATAATTGTTGTTGTCATGTTGAACTAATAAAAAGCATATTTGTAGCCATATTTGTAATTTTTAAAAAAAATGACAAATACATTTTATGTAAACTCAACTTACTGAAGGAATTATTTTTCTTGATACATCACAAAATTACGGTTCACGACAGCTGTAAAGTTTGAATCTCTCTCGCTTCAACGAGAGCTTATCTGTAGATCACCATTCCCAAAAGAATACAAAACAAGAGGTGTGCAGGTGTTGAGTTGTGGCTACTTTCTTCATGCACTCTTCATTGAAAATCAGAAACGTCATCGCACTGAGCTCAAAATTCAAAATAATTTATGCTAATAAGCTAAAAATTTGTAAAAATGGACTAATTAAGGCCCCCAACTCTGTAATGAGAAACTGAACTAGGCCAGTTTTCAAACTCGCTTGAGATATTATTGCAAAAGACTTGCATGGCAAATATTAGTCAAACTGGAGGATGTTTGTTCAATTTATAGCTCCAATAAGCTCAAAATTCTTAAAAATTGACGGACTAATTAAGGCCCCATAACTCTGTAATAAAAATAGGACTGGGCCAGTTTTTGAACTCGCTTGAGATAGTATTGCAAAAGACATGTATGGCAAATATTAGTCAAATCGGAGAACGTTTTTTCAAGTTATTGCACCAACAAGCTCATACAGACATGACCTTTAACAAGGGCTACGTACAGCGTGGGCCACTGCCCCCAACCCTGTAGGCATGTTCAAAGTAGACTTAAAGGTATCAGAAAAACATTCTAAGTCGAAAGAGTGAAAAAGAGTCATAACTCTGGGAAAAATTATTGGACGGAACCTGTTCCTTGTGCATACCCTCCACCCCCCCCCCCCCACCCCCCATGCAGGTCTATCAAGATACCAAAAGAGATCTAAATCCAACTGATGGCTTTGAAATTACAATCCAGAACATTTGCACAGATGAATAGACAAACACATGAACAGATGAACAGAAGTCTTCATTAAATACCCCAGAATCCTCCTTTGGAGGCATAACAAACCATGACCCAAATCGACAAAATTCTTGTTCTTCCATAGGTAGAATCCTGAAAATGTTTCTGAAAACTAGTACAGTAGAACCATGCTAATTGAATAGCTACATTGCCATTTAAAAATCTTAAATTAAATAGAGAATTCAATTAAAAGGAATTTCAATAGCTCAAAGGGAATTCAATGATTGTCGGAATAAGTCTTTTTAAGAAGATTTTTAAGTTAGTTCTCAGGGGATTACTTTATGACTTGTATGCAATGAACAGGTCAAATTTGTTCTGAAGGCATGGTAAATAGTTTGGTGTTTGGAAGTTAAGTTGCTGAAGGCAATTCATACCCCCACTGCAGTGCTGGACTGATGAAGCATAAATGAATTAAAAACAAAGTAAACTCAGTAGAAAAAGCACAGGCAACTTTTTTATATATACAGGAGGAGCGGCTTTTCATAACGATCCCTCATACCAAATTTAATTGAAATCCATCCATTCGCTGGTTAGATATCGCTGCTGATGGAAGGACAGATGGATGGATGGACAGACAGATGGACACATGTAATCCAGTATACCACCCATTCTCTTGGAGAGTGGGGATATAATTAACAGGACTTTCAGTTAGTAATAAAGTTCTTGCCCAGAAACCTTTACTTTTTGTTTCCCTCCTTCATAAATCAGAAGCCAGAAAGGAAATATATCACTGGAAAAAAGCATTTCAGAGTTAGAACACCTCTGAATAAAAGTCTTGTATAATGAAATACTCTAAATCTGCAGTGAACCTCCTGTTAACCCATAAAAGCCTTGAGATTTCTGATACAGTTTTGCTACACTGTGACAGTGTACATATTGTGGTTTTTCAGTTATTTCTAAGCAAGTCTTGGCTGCCTATATAGGCAGCCAAGACTTGTCAAGAAACAACTGCCAAGGTACTTAGAATGTAGCGTTCAAGTTCACCTGAAGAATGGATGTTGGGTAACCTGTTTTGTTACAATAAAAAAGTGATGAAAGTCAGAATTAGTCCTGCAAGGGTTGAGTAGAATTACTATACATACTCCCGAAACTATCAACTCTCCACTGACGCTCTGTACATCAGCTTTTACTTTACTTGTGATGTTCAATTGGTGACAATACAAAGCTATACGCTGTAAATATGCCAGTAGATCTTTCTTGGAAGCAGAATCTGGACACTGTAAATTGAGAAAATAGTTTGTTATTAAAAATTTATAGTAATTTCTATATTTTTTATACTTACCAATGACCCAGACATAGCTGGTGCTAACTCTTAAAATATAGGGCCAAACACAAATTTTGCCCCCCAATCCCCAAAATTTGCATCTAAAACCAAAGAAAACATGTCCTGAATGGCCCTCCACACTTCACCTCTACTGCGCATGCGCAGTGTCAAGGACGTTCCGAAATTGGCGCCATTAATCATTCTAATAACCAGTGCCTGGTAAACGCTATGTACTCAGCGGGGAGGTATGAGTTCCCAACTCCTGGGAGCGCCATCCCCGTCTGGGTCATTGGTAAGTATAAAAAATATAGAAATTACTATAAATTTTTTAACATTTTTATACTGTACCAATGACCCAGACATAGCTGAATAGTAAAAAGGCTGGAGGGCCAAGGACATAGAGTAAGATGGAATACGCTCAATAATATAAAATAGAGTCATCCCCTCTAGGGAAAAAGAAGTAATAGGCCTTACATGTATCTTTCTTATTTATGATAAATTAGAAAGATACAACACCTTCCAAAATTGAGCATCATACATCCATGTACTCTATTAATATCCAATATAATCCTTATACTAATAATTTTTAAAGTAAGCCAATAAATAAAGTAAGTCTAGAGAATAGAGACTCTTATACTCCTTAAAAGTGTCTGAGGATTGCATAATCATGTCCGTTGACACGTGCTATATTCAAAAGCTATACTTTAAAAACTAAGACTTGAATGAATTTTTAAAACATAAACTTCTCACTAAACAACCATCCCAATAACAGCTCAGAATTACTAACTCCGGAGGAGGTATCCCCTTGTTTTCATAGTAAAACAGGTGACCCAAGGGAACACCCTCCCCCCCCCCCCCTTTTTCTTGCCCTGGGTCAAATAGCCCAGAGCGAAGAGGGCAGCAGAACGGAGTCACTGCCGAAACAGACAGCCTACCTAGCTATAGTAGCAACTGTTAAGTGAATGACATTCTGAGCTGTAGATAATAGACCTAACAATAGAGGCCTCCAGAAATGGACTCGATATTTCTGAGATAAAAATTCATGAATGTGGATGGCTGAGCGCAATGAGCAGCCTTCAAAAATCTATAATAGCGACACTATTAATGTAAGTCCAAGATGTAGAAGAACTCATACTTCATGAGCCGAAATCTTAAGCACAACTGCTGAGTCAATGATATACCATAAGCAGTACCGATAGTTAATTGAATCCATTAGCAACAAAAATGGAGCGTAATGTCCTTCTATTAGGCATCAAAGACAGAAGAAGCTTACGCCCGTAGTAATAAACAGATATCTGTTTATAAATACGTAAACTCTAACCGGACAGAGTAAAGGCCTATGCCCGTACGAAGACGGAAGGACCTTAATAACAATAGGTTCCGGATAGTAGGAGCCTAACTCTTATGCAAAAATCCAACCTAAATAGTAAAGGAAGTAGTGATTCCGAAACTACGAAAGTGAAAATCATCCATCGATAGTGCATGAAACTCACTGACTCTTCAGTAAAAGAGAAGCCAACAGAATTACTGTCTAAAAGGTCAGAATTTGAAAACTACTGTTTCCAGAGGCTCAAATGATTACTTAGCTAAATAAGAACTGAAGTTAAATTCCATATAGGAATTTAATCTAAAGATTCTAAGTCTATTTATCAAAAAGTTACTAACTGACTTAGATAAAGAGACATAAGACTCAATTGTAAACTATCATAGAGTGCATAGGTATGAGGTAACATAAACCTATAACCTTAATAATAACAGGCTGCAGTAGATCTTGTCAAACAAGTATATTAAAAAGTTGCAATGACTAGTATGGAGGAATCAACAATATCAACATAGTGATCCCTACACCAACGACGGAAGAGCCTCCACTTTAGCCGCATAGTATAGCGAAGAAGAGGTTCTCCTATAGTAAGAAATCGCGTCCAAAGCTCGTCCAGTACAATGCTTACAATGCAATACGGACCACACAACGGAATACGTGAAGGTTGCGACCTTTTGGGTTGTGATAAAGATGACACGATTTACCCAGCGAAAAAAGATCCTCTCATTGAGGAAGATTTCGCGTTAAGTCCCACAGTAGACATCAGAGTAAATTACCCACGGTCTCTGTGAAGACAGAGATGCTATCAACAGAAATGTATTGTGGTTGTTTATCTTAGCAATACCTGCTGAAACAACAGCGCCGGAGGATACGCGTATCCTATCATTCCGTCCTATTAGATCAATAGAGCGTTAACAACATTAGCTCAGAGATCCGGACAAGCCAACACATACGTCTGCAATTGATTAGCAAGCTGTGTCGTAAATAAATTATCATTGGGCGCTCCCATAGATAGCAAATCTGATTGAATACTTGTTTGCTGAGAGTCCATTCTGACGGCAACAAGCGACCCCTAGGTGAACGGGAGTCCGGTAAAACAATCAGACGACCCGGAATATGATGGACCAAAACAGAACTTGGTGTACTATAACCAACAGACAGATTCTTTCCATTAAACTGAATAACGGAAACGAATGAGTGCCTCCCTGGTTCCGGAGATACGCCACTACTGTCGAATTAACGGACAGGATTTGGACATGCGTTTCTGAATAATGTTCATGCAATGACATAAAGCAAGCCTAAAAAACATTATTCCGCGGAAGATAATTGCTTGCTTAGAGACTGCGGAACCCAAAGACCCTGGCACTTCGAATCCTTTGGGATCAATATTATATCCCAATCTGTTTGACTGGCAACCGTCATAACTATAACACTCGGATCCGGCAACTGCAGTGGCACTCTCTGAGTCAACCACCGAATGTTTGCCCCAGTCTGAATCTCTTGTAACACTAGATAGACAAGAGAACGTGTAAATCGAGCAATTCATGGATTGCTGAAAAGTTGCCGTCGAAGAGAGGCTTCTCCGAGAACGAAGCGACTCTGAGAGAGTTCTTCACCTTACTATCCACGCGCGTGGATGTAGCTAGGGCTGCGTCACGTCTAACCAACTCCAATCAGCCACTGAAGGGCAGAGTTATACGTGAACAAACTACTGCCCTCAAAAGAAATCACATTGAGAATAATATCCCGTAAATCTTTTCTTGAAGACGTAATGATAACGCCTCAGTAAGGTGGATTACGTATGATAAAGCGTCTAAGTTAAGTCTACTAGACATCATTGTTGTTTCCAACATTGTGGTTGGAAAAGACATAGACAGCGAAAAAGAATATTTCCAGTCTTTAACCATGCCGTATAGACGCATATGAACTCTCGGTATGCCCTGCTCTGCCAAAATAAATTATTCGTATAAATGATAAAACGGCAGAAATGAGCATTGCGGACAAGAAACTAAACTATCATGCTTGGTAGCAGGCTTATATGCATATATAGCGTCGAAAAATAAAACCCATGTTGTAATGACATTATTGGACTGTGTCGGTAAGTCAGGGACAATGTCCCTGAACCGATCCAAAATTCCGTGTCCAATGACGCTATAAGTCTCTTATCCAACATCGCAGCAATGTAGTCCGAAATAACAATCACTGGAAGATAATGCCAGAAGATATGAATGGCAGCTTCCGATGCTACGAAAGGGAAAACTCGAAATCTTTCGAATCCCTTTCGCCATCCTGTCGGACTCTACAAAGCGTTCGGTCGTCCGTACCTGATGCAACCGCGGACCGCACCGACCCAGCGCCGTCAGATAATTCCTGATTCAAGTAAAAAACTGTCGATTGCTGGGATGCTGTGAAACAACTGTGCTAACTCGGATAGCACGTCCGTCACTGAGGCCTGAGGAGAAGAGGTCCTACAATGCATTGCCGCTGGAAGCTCCATGATCGTTACCCCGTGCATACTACCAATATGCGAGCGAACAGAGTGTATAGGCCTCGTGTCCCTTGGCTACCGGATGGCGTGACCTATTCGCCGTGGAATCACTGAATGACGAAACTGATCGGATACTCGAGGTCACGTAGCCAATGTGCGGTCGTGTGCCCTGCTGTGAGGATGAGGAAGCATTATCGACAGTCTCTCGGACTGTCAATATAACGGAGCGTCCCGACCGACAGACATATGCTCCGAATGTAAAATATCTGAACCACAACATGCGGTCCCCTATGTTGTTGGACGAGAGAGGGACCTCTCTCGCTCACAGCCCGGACGGACCTGGACAAGCCAGGAAGCCGGACTAACAGGCTTCCTCCGATCTGTCCTCAATCCGCCGTCACTGGGTGAGTACTAAAGTAATTATAGTGCTCGCATCACCCAAATCTCCTTCCTAGACCGCAACGGACGAACCCGGCAGCCGAACCATTCGATGAATGTACGCTACACCGGGTGAGCTAGCGAATGTCACTCCATCGATCCTACAAGGGATCTCTTAGGCGATAGACATATTCCATGAGCACTTATTGCCGCTAGCTCTTCATTAACTATGACGACAGAGGCACACTTTTGAAAGACATCTCCGTAACTTTGCGAACAAGAAACCAGAAATGCTTGGTTATAGCAAGCATATAATAATAATATATATTGCGTCGTTCAATAATTCGAAAGTTTGTGTGACATTATTGGACTATGTCGGAACTGAGGGACGATGTCCCTGAACCGAACCAAAAATTTCTAAGTCCACCGATGCTATCAGTTTCTTATCCGGCATCGCAGCATTCTGGTCCGACGAAAGAAGCTGTAGAAGATCAAGTCAGATGACATACACAACAGCATATGTTGTTCCGAAAGGGAAAGCTCGAAATCCTCCAAATCCCTTTCGGTATCCCGTCGGACCGGATGAAATTTTTGGACGTCCGTACCCGCTTCCGCGGAGCGTCCCGACCCAGCATCGTCGGATAAAAAATATGCGACAGATTCAGTTGATGCTGGGATGCTGCGATAAACTGTGCTTTTTAGGAGAGCACGTCCATTCCCGAGGCCTGTGCAGTAGCGGTCTTACAATGCATTGCCGCCGGAAGCTCCGTGTACGTTGACTCCCGCACACTTTCCTATGCGAATGTCCGGAGTCTGCAGGCCTCGTGTCCCTAGCTACCGGATGGTGTGACCTGGTCGCCGATGATTCTCTGACTGGCGAAGCTGACTGGATATCCGAGGTCACGTAGCCAAGAGCGGTTGTGTGCGCTACCATGAGAATGAGGAAGCCTTATTGACAGTCTACTCCGGACTGACTATATGTCGGAGCGTCCCGAGCGACGGACGTATGCTCCGAATGCGAAACATTTTGTACCACAACATCTGGGGCCAGATGTTGTTGTACGAGAGAGGGGCCTCTCTCGCTCGCCATCCGGATGGACCAGAACGAGCTATGAACCGGACTAAAAGGCTTCCTCCGTTCTCCCTCTAATCCGCCGTCACTGGGTGTGCATTTGGTTGATTTATAGTGCTCGAATCACCCCAAAACTCCTTCTAGACCGCAACGGACGAACCCGGCTGCCGAACCATTCGATGAATGGACGCTACACCGGGCGAGCTAGCGGACGTCAAAGGCCGTCGAACCTACTAGGGTCCTCTTAGGCAATTGGCGTATTTACATGAGCACTTTTCCGCTAGCCCTTCATTAATTGTGACGACGGAGGCACACTGTTGGAAGACATCATAGATACATCACCCTAATCTTGATCGTCTGAAATAGAAATTGATAAAGTAGAGTGACCCTGCGGGGAAAGGACCGGAGTGTCCAATTCCCCACTAACATACCGTGACATACGTTTCCCATGTTGTCATCGAAATCATACGATACAGAACAGGAGTTAATGCGAGTACACTGACCACATATAGAATGATTATAAAAGTCAGAGGAAGACTTCCTCTTATTACAATTGATCAAAATCCTTTCAATGTGAAAAGAAAACAAGTCCTGGTACTCGCACCAACCCCTGGCAATCAAAATACATAATAATAATATGATCCATTAATATAGAAAAAATAACTGAAATCAAAATATTTTGAAAAAATATTTTTTCAGAACAGCCCAAGTTTCTGAAAAGTAACGTTGTGCCCCAATGGATCCCAAGCCTAAGTGTGGACAAAAATTTTAAAAATATTTTAAACAATTTATTCAACACTTACGAACAATAATAATGTATCTAGTTATGATTAAAATAACATAAAGATATTATTATTTAGAAATCCCCCCCTCACACAGAGGGCTGTTGTAAATGTAAACAATGAGTGTAAAAACACTAAAATAAGACTCCAGGCACCCAGGCCCGAAATCAGTTACCAAAAATACACTATCTGATGCAAAACAGAGACTTCCAGGGAAGAAACTGCAGAACATCAGATGGTAGATGCAGAACACAACGCCTAACCACCCGTAGGTGAAGACGTAAACATGGGGAAAGAACAGAATTCATTCTGTTATTCAGCTAAAACTCCCAAGAAATTTTAGTAATAATAATTACAGAAATTATGCCAAAAGCATGGGAGAATAGCAAGGGGAAACTTAAAGGACAGGGAGAGAGGAAAAACACTTGAAAAAACAGTGTAACTAAATAATCAGAATGACAACAAAATGGCTGCTGCCTTGAAAATAGGTAACTTAACATAATTTCATTAAAAAATTTTAAGTTACAGCCCTGATAATATTCTGTCACACATTCTTTTCCTCTCCTCCTTTTCTATCCTCCTTAGAATCACCATTTCACTAATATCTATGTGTCTGGCATCATTTAAACTGAGATTTAAAAGAACAAAGATCAGTCAGATGTTAACTGATGAAGGGCCAAACTTAGAATGATAAATGGCGCCAATTTCGGAACGTCCTTGACACTGCGCATGCGCAGTAGGGGCGAAGTGTGGAGGGCCTTTCAGGACATGTTTTCTTTAGTTTTAGATGCAAATTTTGGGGATTGGGGGGCAAAATTTGTGTTTGGCCCTATATTTTAAGAGTTAGCACCAGCTATGTCTGGGTCATTGGTACAGCATAAAAATATCAGTGTAACTAAATAATCAGAATGACAACAAAATGGCTGCTGCCTCGAAAATAGGTAACTTAACATAATTTCATTAAAAAAATTTAAGTTACAGCCCTGATAATATTCTGTCACACATTTTTCCTCTCCTCCTTCTCTATCCTTCTTAGAATCACCATTTCACTAATATTTATGTGTCTGGCATCATTTAAACTGAGATTTACAAGCACAAAGATCGGTCAGATGTTAACTGATTAAGGGCCAAACTTAGAATGATTAATGGCGCCAATTTCGGAACATCCTTGACACTGCGCATGCGCAGTAGAGGTGAAGTATGGAGGGCCATTCAGGACATGTTTTCTTTGGTTTTAGATGCAAATTTTGGGGATTGGGGGGCAAAATTTGTGTTTGGCCCTATATTTTAAGAGTTAGCACCAGCTATGTCTGGGTCATTGGTACAGTATAAAAATATATAAACACAAACAAAAAGAAAAATGACTTGCAAACCACTTAATTTTTGTCGATTTTCACACGACAGCAGATAATATTCCAAAAGAAGAATTGATTAAATTTACAATATTTAAATTAAAAATCAGTTTATGATTTAAACTAAGATAGAGTGACCTTGGCTTTTATCAGATTTATTGATTATTTGTCCTGTGACATTGCTGGGTATACAAGACATATTTGGCATTATTAACTAAACTTGTTATCGTTAAAAGTTGTTTTGTTCATTTCACGATGTGGGTTTTGCGCTATGGGTAGTGTCTTATTGGAACTTTTGAGTCATTGTGATGAATTAATGGTAACATGGTCTGAGGTTTGTGGCTCATGACATATGTTCAACAGTGATGCTTTGCATCTCAGTAGAACATAAGCTCTGAGACACAAACCTCAGCCCATGTTACCATCAATTCTCCACAGTAACTTGTTGAATGAAGAGTAAAAATTAACAAAAAATATTCAAATAACAAGAGATTAACAGAATTTTTCTTTACTCTCTACATTCTGATTTTATCTTTACTCTCTGCACTCTAGAGTCTAAAAACTAAAACTTTCCCATAATGCAGCAGGAAATTAGGGACCTGCGAAGCTTCAAGATTCGATTCGATTTCAAATCTTTAGTTGATATTCGATTTGATTTGAAATCAGTTGCCCAATTTGTTTCCTTTCAAATCTTTACACAGGAATATAGCTTGGTATTAGTCATTGTTGTCATCTCACAAAACGTATAGTTCAGATGGAATTTGTGAGTAAATAATGCTGAAAGTTAAAAAATTTATAGTAATTTCTATATTTTTTATACTTACCAATGACCCAGACATAGCTGGTGCTAACTCTTAAAATATAGGGCCAAACACAAATTTTGCCCCCCAATCCCCAAAATTTGCATCTAAAACCAAAGAAAACATGTCCTGAATGGCCCTCCACACTTCACCTCTACTGCGCATGCGCAGTGTCAAGGATGTTCCGAAATTGGCGCCATTAATCATTCTAATAACCAGTGCCTGGTAAGCACTATGTACTCAGCGGGGAGGCAAGAGTTCCCAACTCCTGGGAGGGCCATCCCCGTCTGGGTCATTGGTAAGTATAAAAAATATAGAAATTACTATAAATTTTTTAACATTTTTATACTGTACCAATGACCCCGACATAGCTGAATAGTAAAAAAGGCTGGAGGGCCAAGGACATAGAGCAAGATGGAATACGCTCAATAATATAAAATAGAGTCATCCCCTCTAGGGAAAAAGAAGTAATAGGCCTTACATGTATCTTACTTATTTATGATAAATTAGAAAGATACAACACCTTCCAAAATTGAGCATCATACATCCATGTACTCTATTAATATCCAATATAATCTTATACTAATAATTTTTAAAGTAAGCCAATAAATAAAGTAAGTCTAGAGAATAGAGACTCTTATACTCCTTAAAAGTGTCTGAGGATTGCATAATCATGTCCGTTGACACGTGCTATATTCAAAAGCTATACTTTAAAAACTAAGACTTGAATGAATTTTTAAAACATAAACTTCTCACTAAACAACCTTCCCAATAACAGCTCAGAATTACTAACTCCGGAGGAGGTATCCCCTTGTTTACATAGTAAAACAGGTGACCCAAGGGAACACCCTCCCCCCCCCCCCCCCCCCCCTTTTTCTTGCCCTGGGTCAAATAGCCCAGAGCGAAGAGGGCAGCAGAACGGAGTCACTGCCGAAACAGACAGCCTACCTAGCTATAGTAGCAACTGTTAAGTGAATGACATTCTGAGCAGTAGATAACAGACCTAACAATAGAGGCCTCCAGAAATGGACTCGATATTTCTGAGATAAAAATTCATGAATGTGGATGGCTGAGCGCAATGAGCAGCCTTCAAAAATCTATAATAGCGACACTATTAATGTAAGCCCAAGATGTAGAAGAACTCATACTTCATGAGCCGAAATCTTAAGCACAACTGCTGAGTCAATGATATACCATAAGCAGTACCGATAGTTAATTGAATCCATTAGCAATAAAAATGGAGCGTAATGTCCTTCTATTAGGCATCAAAGACAGAAGAAGCTTACGCCCGTAATAATAAACAGATATATGTTTATAAATACATAAACTCTAACCGGACAGAGTAAAGGCCTATGCCCGTACGAAGACGGAAGGACCTTAATAACAATAGGTTCCGGATAGTAGGAGCCTAACTCTTATGCAAAAATCCAACCTAAATAGTAAAGGAAGTAGTGATTCCGAAACTACGAAAGTGAAAATCATCCATCGATAGTGCATGAAACTCACTGACTCTTCAGTAAAAGAGAAGCCAACAGAATTACTGTCTAAAAGGTCAGAATTTGAAAACTACTGTTTCCAGAGGTTCAAATGATTACTTAGCTAAATAAGAACCGAAGTTAAATTCCATATAGGAATTTAATCTAAAGATTCTAAGTCTATTTATCAAAAAGTTACTGACTTAGATAAAGAGACATAAGACTCAATTGTAAACTATCATAGAGTGCATAGGTATGAGGTAACATAAACCTATAACCTTAATAATAACAGGCTGCAGTAGATCTTGTCAAACAAGTATATTAAAAAGTTGCAATGACTAGTATGAAGGAATCAACAATATCAACATAGTGATCCCTACACCAACGACGGAAGAGCCTCCACTTTAGCCGCATAGTATAGCGAAGAAGAGGTTCTCCTATAGTAAGAAATCGCGTCCAAAGCTCGTCCAGTACAATGCTTACAATGCAATACGGACCACACAACGGAATACGTGAAGGTTGCGACCTTGCGGGTTGTGATAAAGATGACACGATTTACCCAGCGAAAAAACATCCTCTCATTGAGGAAGATTTCGCGTTAAGTCCCACAGTAGACATCAGAGTAAATTACCCACGGTCTCTGTGAAGACAGAGATGCTATCAACAGAAATGTATTGTGGTTGTTTATCTTAGCAATACCTGCTGAAACAACAGTGCCGGAGGATACGCGTATCCTATCATTCCGTCCTATTAGATCAATAGAGCGTTAACAACATTAGCTCAGAGATCCGGACAAGCCAACACATACGTCTGCAATTGATTATCAAGCTGTGTCGTAAATAAATTATCATTGGGCGCTCCCATAGATAGCAAATCTGATTGAATACTTGTTTGCTGAGAGTCCATTCTGACGGCAACAAGCGATCCCTAGGTGAACGGGAGTCCGGTAAAACAATCAGACGACCCGGAATATGATGGACCGAAACAGAACTTGGTGTACTATAACCAACAGACGGATTCTTTCCATTAAATTGAATAACGGAAACGAATGAGTGCCTCCCTGGTTCCGGAGATACGCCACTACTGTCGAATTAACAGACAGGATTTGGACATGCGTTTCTGAATAATGTTCATGCAATGACATAAAGCAAGCCTAAAAAACATTATTCCGCGGAAGATAATTGCTTGCTTAGAGACTGCGGAACCCAAAGACCCTGGCACTTCGAATCCGTTGGGATCAATATTATATCCCAATCTGTATGACTGGCAACCGTCATAACTATAACACTCGGATCCGGCAACTGCAGTGGCACTCTCTGAGTCAACCACCGAATGTTTGCCCCAGTCTGAATCTCTTGTAACACTAGATAGACAAGAGAACGTGTAAATCGAGCAATTCGTGGATTGCTGAAAAGTTGCCGTCGAAGAGAGGCTTCTCCGAGAACGAAGCGACTCTGAGAGAGTTCTTCACCTTACTATCCACGTGCCTGGATGTAGCTAGGGCTGCGTCACGTCTAACCAACTCCAATCAGCCACTGAAGGGCGGAGTTATACGTGAACAAACTACTGCCCTCAAAAGAAATCACATTGAGAATAATATCCCGTAAATCTTTTCTTGAAGACGTAATGATAACGCCTCAGTAAGGTGGATTACGTATGATAAAGAGTCTAAGTTAAGTCTACTAGACATCATTGTCGTTTCCAACATTGTGGTTGGAAAAGACATAGACGGCGAAAAAGAAAATTTCCAGTCTTTAACCACGCTGTCTAGACGCATATGAACTCTCGGTATGCCCTGCTCTGCCAAAATAAATTATTCGTATAAATGATAAAACGGCAGAAATGAGCATTGCGGACAAGAAACTAAACTATCATGCTTGGTAGCAGGCTTATATGCATATATAGCGTCGAAAAATAAAACCCATGTTGTAATGACATTATTGGACTGTGTCGGTAAGTCAGGGACAATGTCCCTGAACCGATCCAAAATTCCGTGTCCAATGATGCTATAAGTCTCTTATCCAACATCGCAGCAATGTAGTCCGAAATAACAATCACTGGAAGATAATGCCAGAAGATATGAATGGCAGCTTCCGATGCTACGAAAGGGAAAACTCGAAATCTTTCGAATCCCTTTCGCCATCCTGTCGGACCCTACAAAGCGTTCGGTCGTCCGTACCTGATGCAACCGCGGACCGCACCGACCCAGCGTCGTCAGATAATTCCTGATTCGAGTAAAAAACTGTCGATTGCTGGGATGCTGCGAAACAACTGTGCTAACTTGGAGAGCACGTCCGTCACTGAGGCCTGAGGAGAAGCGGTCCTACAATGCATTGCCGCTGGAAGCTCCGTGATCGTTACCCCCGTGCATATTACCAATATGCGAGTGAACGGAGTGTATAGGCCTCGTGTCCCTTGGCTACCGGATGGCGTGACCTATTCGCCGTGGAATCATTGAATGACGAAACTGATCGGATACTCGAGGTCACGTAGCCAATGTGCGGTCGTGTGCCCTGCTGTGAGGATGAGGAAGCATTATCGACAGTCTCTCGGACTGTCAATATAACGGAGCGTCCCGACCGACAGACATATGCTCCGAATGTAAAATATCTGAACCACAACATGCGGCCCCCTATGTTGTTGGACGAGAGAGGGACCTCTCTCGCTCACAGCCCGGATGGACCTGGACAAGCCAGGAACTGGACTAACAGGCTTCCTCCGATCTGTCCTCAATCCGCCGTCACTGGGTGAGTACTAAAGTAATTATAGTGCTCGCATCACCCAAATCTCCTTCCTAGACCGCAACGGACGAACTCGGCAGCCGAACCATTCGATGAATGTACGCTACACCGGGTGAGCTAGCGAATGTCACTCCATCGATCCTACAAGGGATCTCTTAGGCGATAGACATATTCCATGAGCACTTATTGCCGCTAGCTCTTCATTAACTATGACGACAGAGGCACACTTTTGAAAGACATCTCCGTAACTTTGTGAACAAGAAACCAGAAATGCTTGGTTATAGCAAGCATATAATAATAATATATATAGCGTCGTTCAATAATTCGAAAGTTTGTGTGACATTATTGGACTATGTCGGAACTGAGGGACGATGTCCCTGAACCGAACCAAAAATTTCTAAGTCCACCGACGCTATCAGTTTCTTATCCGGCATCGCAGCATTCTGGTCCGACGAAAGAAGCTGTAGAAGATCAAGTCAGATGACATACACAACAGCATATGTTGTTCCGAAAGGGAAAGCTCGAAATCCTCCAAATCCCTTTCGGTATCCCGTCGGACCGGATGAAATTTTCGGACGTCCGTACCCGCTTCCGCGGAGCGTCCCGACCCAGCATCGTCGGATAAAAAATATGCGACAGATTCAGTTGATGCTGGGATGCTGTGATAAGCTGTGCTATTTAGGAAAGCACGTCCGTTCCCGAGGCCTGTGCAGTAGCGGTCTTACGATGCATTGCCGCCGGAAGCTCCGTGTACGTTGACTCCCGCACACTTTCCTATGCGAACGTCCGGAGTCTGCAGGCCTCGTGTCCCTGGCTACCGGATGGTGTGACCTGGTCGCCGATGATTCTCTGACTGGCGAAGCTGACTGGATATCCGAGGTCACGTAGCCAAGAGCGGTCGTGTGCGCTACCATGAGAATGAGGAAGCCTTATTGACAGTTTACTCCGGACTGACTATATGTCGGAGCGTCCCGAGCGACGGACGTATGCTCCGAATGCGAATCATTTTGTACCACAACATCTGGGGCCAGATGTTGTTGTACGAGAGAGGGGCCTCTCTCGCTCGCCATCCGGATGGACCAGAACGAGCTATGAACCGGACTAAAAGGCTTCCTCCGTTCTCCCTCTAATCCGCCGTCACTGGGTGTGCATTTGGTTGATTTATAGTGCTCGCATCACCCCAAAACTCCTTCTAGACCGCAACGGACGAACCCGGCTGCCGAACCAATCGATGAATGGACGCTACACCGGGCGAGCTTGCGGACGTCAAAGGCCGTCGAACCTACTAGGGTCCTCTTAGGCAATTGGCGTATTTACATGAGCACTTTTCCGCTAGCCCTTCATTAATTGTGACGACGGAGGCACACTGTTGGAAGACATCACAGATACATCACCCTAATCTTGATCGTCTGAAATAGAAATTGATAGAGTGACCCTGCGGGGAAAGGACCGGAGTGTCCAATTCCCCACTAACATACCGTGACATACGCTTCCCATGTTGTCATCGAAATCATACGATACAGAACAGGAGTTAATGCGAGTACACTGACCACATATAGAACGATTATAAAAGTCAGAGGAAGACTTCCTCTTATTACAATTGATCAAAATCCTTTCAATGTGAAAAGAAAACAAGTCCTGGTACTCGCACCAACCCCTGGCAATCAAAATACATAATAATAATATGATCCATTAATATAGAAAAAATAATTGAAATCAAAATATTTTGAAAAAATATTTTTTCAGAACAACCCAAGTTTCTGAAAAGTAACGTTGAGCCCCAATGGATCCCAAGCCTAAGTGTGGACAAAAATTTTAAAAATATTTTAAACAATTTATTCAACACTTACGAACAATAATAATGTATCTAGTTATGATTAAAATAACATCAAGATATTATTTTCAAGAAATCCCCCCCTCACACAGAGGGCTGTTGTAAATGTAAACAATGAATGTAAAAACACTAAAATAAGACTTCAGGCACCCAGGCCCGGAATCAGTTACCAAAAATACACTATCTGATGCAAAACAGAGACTTCCAGGGAAGAAACTGCAGAACATCAGATGGTAGATGCAGAACACAACGCCTAACCACCCGTAGGTGAAGATGTAAACATGGGGAAAAGAACAGAATTCATTCTGTTATTCAGCTAAAACTCCCAAGAAAATTTAGTAATAATAATTACAGAAACTATGCCAAAAGCATGGGAGAATAGCAAGGAGGGACTTAAAGGAAAGGGAGAGAGGAAAACACTGAAAAATCAGTGTAACTAAATAATCAGAATGACAACAAAATGGCTGCTGCCTCGAAAATAGGTAACTTAACATAATTTCATTAAAAAATTTTAAGTTACAGCCCTGATAATATTCTGTCACACATTTTTCCTCTCCTCCTCTATCCTCCTTAGAATCACCATTTCACTAATATTTATGTGTCTGGCATCATTTAAACTGAGATTTACAAGCACAAAGATCAGTCAGATGTTAACTGATGAAGGGCCAAACTTAGAATGATTAATGGCGCCAATTTCGGAACGTCCTTGACACTGCGCATGCGCAGTAGAGGTGAAGTGTGGAGGGCCATTCAGGACATGTTTTCTTTGGTTTTAGATGCAAATTTTGGGGATTGGGGGGCAAAATTTGTGTTTGGCCCTATATTTTAAGAGTTAGCACCAGCTATGTCTGGGTCATTGGTACAGTATAAAAATATGAAGACAGAGTGTAATCTATATTAACATAAATAGCATCTTTTTTTTTTTTTTTGCATAAAATTATTCAAAATACTTTGAACAAGAGCGCACGTATCGCTGAAGCAATACAATGTTCCCTACAGGACTAATGAGCATCAATAATTATACAAATGTTATAACCTAGATGTGATGAGCATGAATTCCGTTGAAGCATTTTCAAAAAAAAGTCCAGAAAGTTAAAAAATTTATAGTAATTTATATATTTTTTATACTTACCAATGACCCAGACATAGCTGGTGCTAACTCTTAAAAATCTAGGGCCAAACACAAGTTTTGCCCCCCAATCCCCAAAATTTGCATCTAAAACCAAAGAAATCATGTCCTGAATGGCCCTCTATACTTCGCCTCTACTGCGCATGCGCAGTGTCAAGGACGTCCCAAAATTGGCGCCATTAATCATTCTTATAATCAGTGCCTGGTAAGGCTATGTCCTCAGCAGGGAGGTATGAGTTCCCAATTCCTTGGAGGGCCATCCCCGTCTGGGTCATTGGTAAGTATAAAAAATATATAAATTACTATAAATTTTTTAACATTTTTATACTGTACCAATGACCCAGACATAGCTGAATAGTAAAAAGGCTGGAGGGCCTAGGACATAGAGGAAAATCCAATAAGCTCAACTATATAAAATAGAGTCATCCCCTCGAGGAGAAAAGGAGTATTAGGCTTTACATGTATCTTTCTTATTTATGAAAAATTAGAAAGACACAATACCTTCTATAATTGAGCATCATAACATCCATATTCTCTATTAACATCCAGTATAATCCTTATACTAATTATTTTTAAAGTAAGCCAATAAATAAAGTTAGTCCAGAGAAATGAGACTCTTTACACTCTTTTAAAAGTGTCCGAGGATAGTATAATAACGCCCGTTTGACACGTGACATATTCAAATGCTGTACTTTAAAACTATGACATGAATGAATTTTAAAAACATAAACTTTTCACTTTAAAACCATCCCAGTAACAGCTCAGAATTACTGACTCCGGAGGAGGTATCCCCTTGTTTTCATAATAAAACAGGTGACCCAAGGGAACACCCTCCCCCCCCTCCCTTCCCCTTGCCCTGGGTCAAATAGCCCAGAGCGAAGAGGGCAGCAGGACAGAGTCACTGCCGGAACAGAAAGCCTACATAGCTATAGTTGCAATTGTTAAGTTAACGACATTCTGAGCAGCCGATAATGGACCTAAACAATGCAGGCCTCCAGAAATGGACTCGATATTTCTGAGATAAAAATTCGTGAATGTGGATGGCTGAGACCAATATGCAGCCTTCATTAAATCTTTAATAGCAACACTATTTATGTAAGCCCAAGATGTAGAAGAGCTCTTACTTCATGAGCCGAAATCTTAAGCATAGACTGCTGAGTTAAGGATAGATTATCCTAAGCAGTACCGATAGTTAATTGAATCCATTTAGCAATAGAATAGACCGTAATGACCTTTCTATTAGGCATCAGAGACAGAAGAAGCTTTACGTCCTTACTGATAAACTGAGATCTGTTAATAAATACATAAAGGTCTAGCCGGACAGAGTAAAGGCCTATGCCCGTTCAAAGACGGAAGGACCTTAAAAACAATAGGTTCCGGATATTTATTTGGAGCCTGATTCTTAACCAAAAATCCAACATTAGTAGTAAAGGTAATAGAGTTTCCGATACTATGAAAGCATGAAGCTCACTGACTCTTCAGCAGAAGAGAAGACTAAGAGAATTGCTGTCTTAAAAGGCCAGAATTTGAAACTACTGTCTCAAGAGGTTCAAATGGTTGCTTTAGTTTAATAAGAACCCAAGCTAAATTCCGTATAGGAATTAATCTAAGGATTCTAGGTCTATTTATCGAAAAATTTCTAACTAACTTAGATAAAGAGACATTAGACTCAATTGTAAACTATCATGGTGTGCATAGGTATCAGATAACACAGACCTATAACCTTTAATAGTAACTGGCTGCAGTTGATCTCGTCAAACAAGTATACTAGAAAGTTTGCAATGTCTGGTATGGAGGGATCAAAAATATCAACATAATGATCCCTACACCAACGACGGAAGACCCTCCACTTTAGCCGCATAGAATAGCGAAGAGGAGGTCCTCCTACAGTTAGAAATCGTGTCCACTGCTCGTCCTGTACAATGCTTGCCATGCAAGAAGGACCGCACAACGGAATACGTGAAGGTTGAGACCTTGCGGGTTGTGATGAAGTTGACACGATTTCCCCAGCGAAAGAAGATCCTCTCGTGGAGGAAGTTTTTGCGGTAAGTCCCACAGCAGACACCTAAGTAAATTTATCCATGGTCTCTGTGGAGACAGAGATGCTACCAACAGAATTGTATTGTGAATGTATTATCTTAGCAATACTTGCTGAATCAACAGCCCTGGAGGATACGCATATCCTATCATTCCGTCCTACTAGATCGATAGAGCGTAAACTACATATGCTTGGGGATCCGGACATGGTGACACATACGTCTGCAATTGATTGGTGAGTTGTGTCGCAAATAAATTTATCATTGGGCGCTCCCATTGGTAGCAAATCTGATTGAATACCTGTTTGTTGAGAGTCCATTCTGACGGCAACAATCGACCCTTACGTGAAAGGGAGTCTGCTAATACAATCAGACGACCCAGAATATGATGGACCGAAACAGAACTTGGTGTTCTATAACAAACAGAAGGATTCTTTCCGTTAAATTCAATAACGGAACCGAATGAGTGCCTCCCTGGTTCTGGATATATGCAACTACTGTCGTATTATCGGACAGAATTTGGACATGCGTTTCTGAATAATGTTCATCCAATGACGTAGTCCAAGCCAAAATAATATCATTTCTTGGAAGTTAAGTGCTTGCTTAAAGACTGCGGAACCCAAAGACCCTGGCACTTCGAATCCGTTGGGATCAATATTGTGCCCCAACCTGTTTGACTGGCATCCGTCATAATCGAAAAACTCGGATCTGGCAACTACAGTGGAACTCTCTGAGTCAACCACCGAATGTTTGCCCAAGTCTGAATCTCTTGTTACACTTGATAGACAAGAGAACGTGTATATCGAGCAATTCATATATTGCTGAAAGGTTGCCGTCGAAGAGAAGCTTCTCCGAGACCGAAGCGACTGAGAGAGTTCTTCACCTTACTATCCACGCGCGTGGATGTAGCTGGGGCTGCGTCAAGTCTAACCAACTCCAGGTTGCCACTGAAGGGCGGAGTTATACATGGAAAACTACTGCCCTTGAAAGAAATCTCATTAAAGAATCATATCCTGGAATTCTTTCTCTTGAAGACGTAATGATAACGCCTCAGTAAGGTGGTCTACATATGATAAAGCGTCTAAGTTAAGTCTATTAGACATCATTGTCGTTTCCAACGTCGTGGTTGGAATTGACATAGACGGCGAAAAAGACAATTCCCAGTCTTCAGCCTCATCGTCTAGACGCAGAGGAACTCTCAGTATGCCCTGTCCTGCCATTTCAAATTTATTCCTAGAATTGATGAAAGGCAGATTAGAGCATTTGCGGACAAGAAACTAGACTAGCGTGTTTTGGTAGCAAGCTTATATATATAGCGTCGTTCAATAATTCGAAAGTTCTAGTGACATTATTGGACTGTGTCGGCAACTCAGGGACGATGTCCCTGAACTGATCAAAAACTCTGTGTCCAATGACGCTATTAGTCTCTTATCCAGCATCACAGCATTCTAGTCCGACGGAACAACCTCTGGAAGATAATGCCGGAAGAAATGTATGGCAGCTTCTGCTGTTCCGAAAGGAAAAGCTCGAAATTGTCTGAATCCCTTTCGCCATCCTGTCGGACCCTATGAAGTGTTCAGTCGTCCGTACCTGATGCATCAGCGGAGCGAACCGACCCAGCGTCGTCGGATTATTCCTCATCCAACAGAGATTCTATCGTTTGCTGGGATGCTGCGATAAACTGTGCTATTTTGGATAGCACGTCCGTCACTGAGGCCTGTGGAGAAGCGGTCTTACGATGCTTTGCCGCTGGAAGCTCCGTGTTCGTTACCCTGTGTATACTTCTATTATGTGTGCGACCGGAGTGTACAGGCCTCGTGTCCCTTGGCTACCGGATGGCGTGACCTGTTCGCCATGGAATCACTGAATGACGAAGCTGGCAGGATACTCGAGGTCACGTAGCCAAGTCATGAGGATGAGGAAGCATTATCGACAGTCTCTCGGACTGTCTATATAACGGAGTGTCCCGAGCGGCGGACATATGCTCCGAATGCGAAACGTTTGTACCACAACATCCGGTCCCAGATGTTGTTGTACGAGAGAGGGACCTCTCTCGCTCGCAGCCCGGACGGACCTGGACGAGCTAGGAACCGGACTAACAGGCTTCCTCCGATATCTCATCTAATCCGTCGTCACTGGGTGTGTACTATTGTATATTATAGTGCTCGCATCACCCAAATCTCCTTCCTGGACCGCAACGGACGAACCCGGCTGCCGAACCATTCGATGAATGGACGCTACACCGGGTGAGCTAGCGAATGTCAACGCCGTCGATCCTACTAGGGACCTCTTAGGCGATTGACGTATTCCATGATTATTGCCGCTAGCTCATCATTTAACTATGACGACAGAGGCACACTTTTGAAAGACATCTCAGTAACTTTGCGAACAAGAAACCAGACTTGCTTGTTAATAGCAAGCATGTATATATAAATAGCGTCGTTCAATAATTCGAAAGTTCCTGTGACATTATTGGACTGTGTCGGAACTGAGGGACGATGTCCCTGAACCGATCCAAAAATTTTTGTGTCCACCGATGCTATCAGTCTCTTATCCGGCATCGCAGCATTCTGGTCCGACGAAACAACCTCTAGAAGATAAAGCCAGATGACATATACAGCAGCTTATGTTGTTCCAAAAGGGAAAGCTCGAAATCCTCCGAATCCCTTTCGCCATCCTGTCGGACCCTATGAAGTTTTCGGACGTCCGTACTTGATGCTTCAGCGGAGCGTCCCGACCCAGCGTCGTCGGATATTACATGATGCGACAGAGATTCTGTCGTTGCTGGGATGCTGCGATAAGTTGTGCTATTTGGGATAGCACGTCCGTCACTGAGGCCTGTGCAGTAGCGGTCTTACGATGCTTTGCCGCTGGAATCTCCGTGTACTTTTCTTATGCGAACGTCCGGAGTCTACAGGCCTCGTGTCCCTGGCTACCGGATGGCGTGACCTGGTCGCCGCAGATTCTCTGATTGGCGAAGTTGACTGGATATCCGAGGTCACGTAGCCAAGGTGCGGTCGTGTGCGCTGCCATGAGAATGAGGAAGCCTTATTGACAGTCTCTCCGGACTGTCTATATAACGGAGCGGCGGACGTATGCTCCGGATGCGAAACATTTTGTACCACAACATCTGGGGCCAGATGTTGTTGTACGAGAGAGGGGCCTCTCTCGCTCGCAGCCCGGATGGGCCTGGACGAGCTAGGAACCGGACTAATAGGCTTCCTCCGTTCTCTCCTCTAATCCGCCGTCACTGGGTGTGTACTTGGTTGATTTATAGTGCTTGCATCACCCAAAACTCCTTCTAGACCGCAACGGACGAACCCGGCTGCCGAACCATTCGATGAATGGACGCTACACCGGGCGAGCTAGCGGACGTCAAAGGCCGTCGATCCTACTAGGGACCTCTTAGGCAATTGACGTATTTCCATGAGCACTTTTCCGCTAGCACTTCATTAATTGTGACGACGAGGCACACTTTTGGAAGACATCACGGATACATCACCCTGTTCTTGATCGTCTGAAATAGAGATTGATAAACTAGAGTGACCCTGCGGGGAAAGGACCGGCATGGCCATTTCCCCGCTAACATACCGTGACACACGCTTCCCATGTTGTCATCGAAAATAACACATACTGAACAGGAGTTAGTGCGAGTACACAGACTACATTTATACAATGATTATGAAAGTCAGAGGAAGATTTCCTCTTAATACAATTGAATAATATCCTTTCATAGTGAAAAGAATACAAAGTCCTAGTACTCGCACCAACCCCTGAAATCAAAATACATAATAACATGATCCATTAACATAGAAAAAATAATTGAAATCAAAAAAATTTTTTGAAAACATATTTTTTCAGAAAAACCAAAGTTTCTGAAAAGTAACGTTGAGCCTCAATGGATCCCAAGCCTAAGTGTGGACAAAAATTTTAAAAATATTTAAAAAAAATTAATGCAACACTTACGAATAATAATAATGTATCTAGTTATGACTAAACTAACATCAAGATATTATTTTCAAGAAATCCCCATCACACAGAGGCTGTTGTCAATGTAAACAAGAAGTGTAAAAACACCAGAAACATGACTCCGGGCCCTGATAACCCTGGCCCGAAATCAGTTACCAACAATACACTATCTGATGCAAAACAGAGACTTCCAGGGAAGAAACTACAGAACATCAGATGGTAGATGCAGAACACTACGCCTAAACACCCAAGGGTGAAGACGTAAACATGGGGAAAAGAACAGAATTCATTCTGTTATCCAGCTAAAACTCCCAAGAAATTTTAGTAATAATATTACAGAAAATAAGCCAAAAGCATGGGAGAATAGCAAGGGGGGACTTAAAGGAAAGGGAGAGAGGAAAACACTGAACAAGCAGTGTAACTTTATAGCAAGAATGACCACAACAGGCTGTTGCCTCGAAAATAGGTAACTTAACACAATTTCATTAAAAAATTTTAAGTTACAGCCGTGATTATTTTCTTTCACTCATTTTTCCTCTCCTCCTTCTATATCCTCCTTAGAACCACCATTTCTCTAATATTTATGTGTCTGGCATCATTTAAACTGAGATTTACAAGCACAAAGATCAGTCAGATGTTAACTGATGAAGGGCCAAACAAAGAATGATTAATGGCGCCAATTTCGGGACGTCCTTGACACTGCGCATGCGCAGTAGAGGCGAAGTATGAAGGGCCATTCAGGACATGATTTCTTTGGTTTTAGATGCAAATTTTGGGGATTGGGGGGCAAAATTTGTTTGGCCCTAGATTTTTAAGAGTTAGCACCAGCTATGTCTGGGTCATTGGTACAGTATAAAAATACTGATATTTTGGCACTTTTCCATATTTCCAAGGGCCATAACTCACACAAGAATAATGCAATCAGCATGAAACTCAAACTTGATCTGTAAGTCATCATTCTATAGTAGGTTACCAAGAATGAAATGATTCGGTTGAAGCATTTCCAAAAAAAGTCCCGAAAACAAAAGTATGACCGACAGACTCACTGACAGACTGACAGATGGACAGAGTGCAAATGAAACTTGATCTGTAAGTCATCGTTCTATAGTAGGTTACCAAAAATGAAATCATTCCGTTGAAGCGTTTCCAAAAAAAGTCCGGAAAACTAAAGTATGACCGACAGACTGACTGACAGACTGACGGATGGATGGACAGAGTGTAAATGAAACTTGATCTGTAAGTCAACGTTCTATAGTAGGTTACCAAAAATGAAATCATTCCGTTGAAGAGTGCAAACCTAGAGTCCCCTCCGGCGATGACGGTAGGGGACTAATAACCCTGTTAATTGAATATAATTACCCCACCACAGGGTAATTTTTGTTTTTAACATGATTTACCTTCTCTGTAAGTAAGGTTGTATGTCAAATTCGAAATCCTTTAAAATAAATTTTACAGAAACAAGAGGTGCCAAGGGGCCTCGATTGCTCACCTGATAAAATAGTTTAAAGAAGGATTTAAGGTCACATTCAAAATCTAGATGTTAATATAGCTGAAATAATGTAACCATGGGAGTGGAGAGAAGGGTCGATTTGGTGAATTGGTTATTATTTATTTTTTTTTGTATAAAATCATTTAAACCCTTTCATTTTGAAGCAAAAAGAAAAAAAAAGTGATACCTGTAGGTCAACTCGTTGATTTCCCGATGTAATATCATGCATTACAGAGTAATACGGCCCTGTATCTCGCATTTTTCCGACCTCAAATCAGAGGGATTCTACGCGAGGTTATAAACCAAAGTTATTTATTGATGAACAGCAATAAAAATTGGGAAAACTAAAAAAAAATAAGTGAAAAACTTACCCTTTTTAAAATATTTATTCTAGTAATTTCACAATTACTTCTCATGATTCTGGGCGTATCATATTATCCACTATTCAGAAACACTTTAGTAAAAATACTTAAAATAGGAAAGTAAAAAACAAACTGACAGGAAGTCGGCGCTCTCACCGCTCTGCGTGTGACGGACTGACAGTGTCACTGATGTGTGTTTAAATAAAATAAGTTCCGTAATACTTGATGTTGAGTTGTTATACTTTCGTTTTCAGCTTAAATTCAACTGTTTTTTCTTCTTCAAAAAATTCAAATTGTTGACAGACATCAGACGTTTTTTTGGAAGCCATTACTCTCATTAACAAGTGTCGTTCAAAAGAAATTTAAGAAATTTTAATTTTTTTATTAACCCTTTACCCAACGAATCGCCCGCATCTGCTCGCGTAATATGCAAATTCAGCAGCTGAAAAAATATTCTTTTTCGAAAAATTTCAACAAAACCATATCATGTGACCCCTCTTTGGAATGAGCTCGTGGAGCTCATTCCAAAGAGGGGTTACATGATATGGTTTTGTTGAAATTTGTTGACAAAATCTAAAAAATGATATTTAAATTTTGATATCGTCTGCGTTGGGTAAAGGGTTAAAGACCCCTATTCAAAAATGACAATATTTTCCCGATCGTGTCAAACTGTCAATCACACTTTTACTGAAGCCTGGGGTCACACCCAAACTGAGACATGCCAATTGGACAAACGTGATGGACAAACGTGCCTGGCTTCACTTTAATTACACTCGCAGCTCACCCTTCTGAGTAAAGATTACATCATTACAGCTGCCGTGTCAGATGACATTGATTGAAGTCTGAGATCAAACGTTGCACAATTCGCATTTGCGACATAAAAGGCAACACTGATTGGCAGTGATTGGAAATAATTGAAATTATTGAAGTGAAATGAACGAAGTTCATTGAACACCATTCAACAGTAGTATATATCTCTTTCATGTCTGCCATCAAAGAGGAAGGAAAGTTCGAAGATGTGTGCGTTTTTCGTTCATGGCCAGTAACCAGTTACCTCAGATCTTTGCCGACAAATACGTGTGTACGGCAATGTGACACGATGTTATTCCGTCACATTTCCTGTATCCCCGAAACCCAGACCAAGAGTTTTCAGCCGAAAAAAAAGGGCAGACAGTTGTTAAAAGACATAACAAGCAAATCTTCCGACTAGTCGACTACCAAATTATAAGAACGACTAACTAAAAAATCGCGTCGACTTCGACTAGTCAACTAATCGTCCAAACACTAATGGTGAATGGTTTTGTGTTGGGAAATTATATTCAATTAACAGTGTTATTCCATTAAGAGATATCCAATTAAGTGGTCTCCACTGTAAAACCATGCACATAAACATTTTCAGTTGCAAATAGATTTTGAACAGGTATTTTTTTGGAAAGTTATCAAATCATAATACATTATATTTTAACCCGTTTACAGACAATTCATCGCTACATGATAAAATTCCAAAATCAAGACCCAAATTCCGTGGCAGCTGATGATGCTACTCTGATTGACGTACAGAGACTTGTTTCCAGTTGGCCCAGTCACCTGAAAACTGCAAAATGCTCAATATTAAAGCTAAGTTTGTGTTTAATTTTCCTTTTTAAACTATAAAAGATTGATAATACATACGGATTTGTGTTGTTTTTATTTAAATCTATTCCTAAGTTTTAATATTTACAGTCCTGACTGGCATGAGGAAGACTGTTTAATATTACATTGTGACAGTCTTCAACACTTTACCTAACGCTAGAAGCAGACGACACTCGAAAAAAAATTCTTGTGTAACTAAAAATTTTTCATTTTTTACTTCCAAAACATAGCTGATGACCCCCCATTGGAACGAGCGCAATGCGCTTGTTCCAATGAGGGGTCATAAGATATGTTTTGGAAGCAAAAAATGAAAATATAAAAAAAATTGGATGGGGATTGTCGTAATAGTGATGGAAAACGAATCACACACAACATTATTCAGCATCAAAACATGACCAGGGTGTGTTTTTTTTCCATTTTCTAAGAATTGGGACATCTGTGAAAATAATTATTTTTAGCTGTCCCAATACATAGAGTAAATACGGTAATATTGTTGAAATGATCATGTCAAATTACTGTTCAGATTAAACTGTAATGATCTACATGAGATGAAGACTGGTTTGAACAAATACAACAAATAAACGTTAGTTAAATGAATCTGATGCAGAAGAAAAATGGACTCGGCAAATCAATTCTTCCCACAAATCAAATCAAATCAAATATTTATTCACTCTCCTTGACCACATAAGCGGTTTGAGAGGCATATATGTGTGTGTACATTAAAGTATATCGTATAGCAGTCAGTATAAATTGTTATATATTACTAAATATAAATAGAAGTAGGATATGCCAAAAGGCAGCAAGACTCATCCCCAGTATTATTGTTATATGCACTGCTGTACGCATGTGCTACACACACATTGATGCCCTCTTCAAAGCTGACAAAGGGGTTAGTGATGCTTTGATGTTTTTGGATCAATGTACTGTTGGACAGTATGGAATAATCTCTAAGCAGATTTGTTAACAGCTTAACCATTGGACAATTGATGCATTTTGGAATGAAACCAACACACCAACTTGAGCAGGATACTTTAGGGTGCTCTTGATCACTCGTTGGTTTTGAAATCTGTGTGCGCCATGGTGTGCAAGCATCATAGCGCACCTCAAAATCGAAGGGCTGGACATCGTTTAATAAATATTATCAAAAAAAAGTAGTGTGCTGACAGATTGATGCATATATTGAAAGCAGATAAGTAATAATATTTCAGTTTTATTAAGTTGATTAACCAGGATCAAACTTGGCTAACCGGTCATCCTTTCACGGAGATCTCATTTCACATAACTGGCATGGGAAAGGAATGTGTATTTTTGTCAAATTTTGTGCTCTGAAAACATTGCTTATGACCCCTCATTCAAACAAGGAGTCCTTAGATCAGTTTTTGAGACAAAGAAATTATGAAAAATGTTTTAGTTGTTGAACGTTTTGAACTCGAAAGACTGCTTTTCCTGTCCAGAAACAAAATACATCATAATTTCATTACGTAGTATTGCTGCTAATTGAATGTGTTGTGTAGACCAATCAATATTTTCAATGTGCAGACCCAAGGCTGCACGTTTAAAATATTAATTGGTCTACCCCTAAATAATGAATATAGACTCTTCGAATTGCTGTCACTGAACTGACATGGTAGATACCACCAGGGTTAAAAGTGTTAAGAAATATTTTTGCAAGTGTTATTTTCTATTCATGTAAGGTAATGAGTTAACCCTTTGCCTAGCGAATCGACCGCATCCGCCTACGTAATTTGAAAATTGGACAGTTGAAAAAAATATTTTTTTAAAAATATTTCAACAAACCCATACCATGTGACCCCTCATTGGAACAAGCTCGATGAGCTCGTTCCAATGATGGGTCACATGATATTGTTTTCTTGAAATTTTTTGAAAAATTAAAAAAAATAGTAATTAAAATAATAAATTTTGATATTCTCTGCATTGGGTAAAGGGTTAACAGGTTTTAATCTCGAATCAAAATGCAAATGCAATCAAAAATTCATACTTGCAGTTAAGCTACAATAAATGGTTGAGGGCTTGACAGTTCTATACTAGCAAATTTTTAAACTTTTCAACAGAATTCATTCAAAAGACACTCTAAAAACAAAATTGATTATTCACGAACCAAGTTAACTCTTTCAACACGAGAGGCCGCTTTTCCAGTCCAGGAAAATTTCATTAAGTAGGATGGCTACTAAGTGAATGTGTGTGGTAGAACAATTAATATTTTCAATGTGTAGACTGAAGGCTGCACGTTGAAAATATTAATTGCTCTACCCCCAAATAATGGATATGGACTCTTCCGATTTCTGCCATTTATTTATTTATTGTTGTTTAAGGTCACATACTTATGCACAATGGCTAATCATTTCCATGACAGTTTCACAGGTGGAGGAAGCTGGAGAACCCGGAGAGAACCACCGAGCATCGACAAGCAACTGTCAGCTCCTCCATATTCTAACTCTGTTCAACCTCCGCTCAAGCAGGGTTACAGCGGCCGAAGACATATGCACCATCGACGTGCAGTACGCCTTAGTACACGGTGTCATCGTACCCCAGTGTAGGCAACCGGGATAAAGTGCCTTGCCCAAGGACACAACGCGGGTCGTCCCGGATGGGGATTTCTGCCATTTAACTGGCATGGAAGATACCACCAGTGTTCAAAGGGTTAATATGTATACATGAAATCATATACCTGATCTGCAATCTTTCCAGCAAGTTTATCAAGTTGTGTTCCTGCTTCTGATATCTTCTTTGCAGCATTAATCACATCCATAGTACTTTTTAGTGGTCCTCGACCCCTGCAATAAAAGTAAAAAGATTTTTAATATTATAATATTAGAATGTTTCTTTTCATGTTTTATCGGTCGATAGTACTTGAGTTTGTGTGATTTCTGAAATAAAACCTGAAGCAGCAAAGCTTGTTCAAGTTAAGCTTTAACTGCAACAAGCCATCAGTCTTGTAACAATGTAGTCAAATTCAGAAACATGTTTTCAGTGACGTCATTTCGAACGAATGATGTCTCTTTAGGAGTTTCCAGATCACCAAATTCGAAAATGATTTGTTACAATTGCCATCGCTTTGGGAGTCTCTATGTCACCAAATGTTAGTGTTTACAACTACATCATGCTGTTCATGTTATAATTCATTATTAATGCTTGTGTGATAAGCGGTATAATGAGATAAAAATTCAAGTTTCTTGTACGACGACAGTTGTTAGAATTAAGCGGAGTGAAACAATTTATTTTGAACTTGAGTTTGAGGCGGAGACTCAGTGAGGACGAGGAGCACGAATACTAAACTTGTGGATATATAATTGATTGAAATCACATTCATGATTCACTAAAATGGTGAACACCACGTGAGTTTTTAATATTTTTGATTGTTTTGAATTCATTGTTTGCAGTTAAAATTGAAAACACACCCACTGAAGATGACATATTTGTTGGTAAGTTTGTGTCTATCGGTGTCGAAAAAAAGTTAAACGGCATGGTGCCATCATTCAGACTTTAGTGTTGAGAAATTCCAATCAGCGCATGCGTAATCGATGCTGATGAATATTAGTGGAGCTTACATTTTCTTTGTTCTCATGTCTCCAGGGAAGAACGGGAGATGTTCCAATAGTACCCATGTTTTGTCCAAAAACTCCAGTACTATGACTTTTAGAAGGGGTCAAATTCACCAATCACGGCCGATGTCACAGATGTGAGGCATAATAATAACTTTAATCAGTGAGTAAAAACTTGAACAAACTTATTTCTTGCAGCAAAATATGAAAAAACAATGTAAAAGCTCACCATAAATCTAAATTCCTGTAAGAATCATCAAACTTCTCCAGATTCCTTGTATATCTGAGAGAGTGAATAGTAGAATTTGTGAGACTAAGTTGATGTCTTATTTATCAGTGCTGTCTAAAATACTGTGGGAAGAATGATGGTTCCCAAGGACTTCATATGTTTGTTCTTTGAAGTTTAATGACAAGGTCAAATTGTGTCAGGCAGTTTTATGGGTGGAGGGAGCTGGAGTACCCCAAGGGAACCACTGAGCAATATCAAATAACTGTCAAACTTTCCAACGTATTACTGCAAAACAAGTAGGGTTAGCATAAGTTGAAGTCAGGTGTACCATTGTTGTGCCAACATGTCATAGTACACAGCACTACTGTGCCTCCATATAGGCTATTGGAATGAAGTGGCCTGACCAACAAAACAATGCAGATGACGTGTTTATAAAAAGAATGACTGCTCTTCCTCTAATTATCAAATTCTTGCAAGAAGTATGAAGGCACAACTTTGTTTTCTCGATACAGTTTGGGGTCCCCAGTTTTTTACCTGTGGTATGCTATTATCATCTCTCCAGTAGATAACAGCAAATCAGTCAAGACTGGCCTAAAAACCATGGTCTATTAAAGTAATATATCTGTTGTCAGCAGGACCTCCTCATGTAAAGGACACCTGTTCTGAGGTCATAAAAGTCAGATATAGGCCTTTAAATGTTCAAGTAATTTTTGCCTATATTTAAGTGCTTTATACCACAGTTATTTTTTTAATACCATCAATTGGGAACTGTTAACTGTCAAAGTTCTTTATCTGACCTTGACAAACTTTATGATCTCAGAACAGGTACTATGACATACAATCAAGAGGTACCGTGGACACTAGCCAATTTACCTTGGCAGTGGTTTCTTGTCAAATCTTGGCTACCTGTAAAGGCAGCCAAGACCTGGCTAGAAACAATGCTAAGCCACTAGACTCATGAGGTGTAGTGTGAATAACATCAATTGGGAACTGTTAACTGTCAAAGTTCTTTATCTGACCTTGATAAACTTTATATCAGGTACTATGACATACAACTAAGAAGAGGTGCCGTTGACAATAGTCAATTTATCTTGGCAGTGGTTTCTTGTCAAGTCTTGGCTGCCTGTAGAGAAACCACTGCTAAGCCACTAAACCCACAAGGTGCAGTGTGGATATCATTATTTGGGAACTGTTAACTGTCAAAGTTCTTTATCTGACCGTGACAAACTTTATATCAGAACAGGTACTATGACATACAATTAAGAAGAGGTGGTGTTATTTATTTATTTATTATGGTTTAATGCCACTTTAACAGAAAAGGTCACATCGTGTTGGTGACAGTTTTACGGGTGGAGTAAGCTGGAGTACCCAGAGAGAACTACCAAGCAACAATGAGCAGATGCCATCTCCCCAACATCGTAACCCCGCACTGCAGCACAGGCAGGGTTAGATTGGTTGAAGACATGCGCACCATCGATGTGCAGTACTTCTTAGTACACAGTATCATCGGGCCCCCATGTGGACAATCGGGGTTGCCCAAGGACACAATGCGAGAGTCCAAATTGATCACTCAGACGATGACCCATCCACGGACTAACAAGGCTCGACGTTGCTTAACTTTGGTGATCTGACGAGAACCGGTTACCGCAACACCACTGCACCCTCAAGAGGTGCTGTTGATAATAGTCAGTTTACCTTGGAAGTGGTTTCTCGTCAAGTCCTGGCTGCCTGTTGAGTGGCTAGAAACCACTGCTAGGCCATTAGACATACAAAGTATGGTGAACAGTAAAATTTTTGGAAAATTACTCAGACCTTTAAGTGTTAAAAGAGACTGTTTCCATTAGATTTATTGTGTGAACAAGTCTTTTAGAATTTATTAGTTTACCAAGCTTTTTCTTGGTGGACATTTGTTGCTCTCCTTATTTTCAAATGGAGTGTACTACAGAGGGTAAGGGTGGGGGCGATCGCTTGTCCCAACACATACATACCTTGTGAAGTCAGTCATCTCCATCATAATCATACACATCTGTTTTGCAAGCACAATGATGTCATTTCCACTATCATCCCATTTAGCAACTTCTCTATCCAACTTGAGCTTTTCTTCTCGGAATGCTTCCACCTGTATCTGAATCTTTTTCTTTTCTTCATCAGGCAGTTCTCTCATGATAGCCCGATCACTCTTTCTGTTTGGATCTTCGGGTTCAGTGTAAAAACTTGCTATAAAGGACAATATTTATATTTTCAGGTTAGTCTTACTTGCTTTTGCAAATTAATTTTTAAAAATAATTTGTAGCCAATGGCCTCATGTCTTGCCAAACAAAGTACTGGGAATAAAGGTCTTACATTTTATCACACACCTATTAATGTAAAACATAGGATTTCCACTGTTCTGCCTGTACAATAAAAATAAAGTTGCACTGGAGTCAAGATCACTTGGAAATTCCAAGTTCTGCATTTAGATTTGTTTACCGGGGACATTTAAACAATAAGATTCAAGTCAAAAATTTACAAAATAAAAATAACATTCTGACTGCTTTTTCTTTGACAAATACTTTCTACAACTGGGCACATAATGATGTAGTTTGCTAAACCAACTAGCTTTTTAAAAACTTTTTGTGTTTTTCCCCTCAATTTAGCCAATATTTGAAGTTCCATCATTGTGACCATGACATTGATCGGTATCTATTGGTTTCGACCAATTGAATGCCGTAAAAATTAAAAAGCAAATTAGGGTTGGTACCCGGCTAACTAACAGTGATGTCCTGCTGGCAAGGAAGGAAACGCAGCATTTATTGATCTGAAAAGTGCTTTTAGTTCATTTTTTGTGTAGACTGGTTGTAACATGGGAGGTGTGTGATAAATACAGAACCGCACATACGTTTGAATGGGTTAAGAATTATCGCACAAGATTGATTTGGCCCAGGATATCACACGAGCCTTTGGCTCTTGTGATATCCTGGGGTGATATCCTGGGCCAAAGCAATCTTGTGCGATAATTCTTAACCCATTCAAATGTATGTGCAGTTCTGTATATGTAACCCATTAGAAGGTTATGCTATATAACATGGTGGTAATCCATAGGAAAAAGGCTGTTGTGATTCTTCTTCACTTTCTCTATGCATTTTACATTTTAATGGGATTTCTGCCTCTATAAATATCAACAACTGATGTGCGATCTCACAGCAGCAAGATAGCACATTAGTTGTTGCAATATATGTCAAGATGGAAATAGCATGCTATTCTATTCATATATGAATGCAAAACTCAAACTTTTGAGTCAAAATGGTTCAGAAAGACCGTCAAATCTTTCAGGTAAAACATGCAAGATTAGTTATTTAATAAAGTTATGTTATAATACTTTGTTGTAATCTGTAGTTCGTTCGCGTATTTTCATTTTCATTACGTTCATGTAACCTAACTGGTTGTATGCTGGTTATTTCCAGGCCTGACTGTGATTAATATGAAAGTGTCAATGACACTGTAGTTCAACTTGACCAAGAAGGGACTGAACTGAACAGAAAGCTCCAGTAATGCCAAGTCATTAGCTCAAGTTTCTGCAGAAAATACATCACACTAAAGCTACAAACGAAATCAGAAAAAGATCAGGTGAGGGATGCGGCCTGTAGGGTGTGTAAATGGAATTGCTGACAATTTATATGTCAAATTCAAGATAACGAATGGTGGACATGTTTGATAGCTCCCATCTAGATATCACACCAAAGCTTCATGTAAAATTTGAAAAAGATTGGGTGAGTGGTGCTGTCTGTAGAGTGTGTAAAGGGAATTATTGACAATTTATAAGCTAAATCCAAGATGGTCACTGGCAGCCATGTTTTTCAATGGATTCAGAAAAAATTGATAGCTCCCATCAAGACATTACACCAAACTTACATATGAAATTTGAAAAAGGTCGTGTAAGAGATACGGCCTGTATGTTAATGGAATTGTTGACAATTTATATGCCAAATCAAAGATGGCTGATGGTGGCTATGTTTTTCAATGAAATCAGGAAAAATTTGATAGCTCACATCACAACATAACCCAAAACCACATATGAAATTGGAACCTGATTGGGTGAGAGATGCGGCCTGTAAGGTGTGCTGATGGAATTGTGGAAGGATAGAGGATGTACGTGCGGATGACAGATCGCATCCTATTCCAATAGCTCATACTTGATGTTGTCAAGTTCACTTAAATCTACACAAATTCAAGCTGAAGAAATAAAATAATGGAAGAAACAGGATGAGAAAATGATAGAAGGACAGTGAGTGAACAAAGGCAGAGGAAAAACAAATAGGCAGATGGAGATATATTCATACATTTACTCCTTGCATCAAAATCTTCAGTGTAATCTTCTATTTCTGTGTCTGTATCAATGTCTTCAGGTGCCTGCAAAAATAAAACCGCACAGATTAATATTTTCTTATCATTCAAAACTATGAAGTTTTGTTCATAAAAATGTGGTCTACTCCACCATTAATAAATAAAAGCAAAATCCTAAAACAAATAGAAAGGACAACTCGCAATATATTTTATATTATAATATATATATTCAGATGTTGACAAGGATCAGCTAAACAAACAATGTAAAACTATTTAAAATGCCAAATATGCCAATAAAAGATTCTAATAAAATATTTGAACATGGGCAATGCAAAGCGTGGGCCACTGCCCAGTATGCCAGTTCAAAGTAACCTTGAAGGTATTGTGGGACAGAAAAATTTTCTAAGTGGAAAGAGTGAAGAACAAAAAAAATTTCTGAGTTGAAAAAAGACCATAACTCTGGAACAAATTATTGGACAGAACCCATTCCTTGTGCGTATCCGTCCCCCATACAGGTCTATCAGCATACCAAAGGAGATCCAAATTTCAGTGATGACTTTGAAATTACAATGCAAACATTTGTATGGGCAGACAGAGGGAAGACGGACAGAGAGCTTCACCAGGTACCCCTGAATCCACCTTCGGAGATCGAGGGCATAAATAGACAGAATGCGACGTGTGTTTGAATCGGTGGGTGTTTTACATAACAAGTTGGAATGGCATAGTCATATTTTGGGAGAGCCGTAGGCTCCAGCGAAACATGATTATGCCATTCCAACGAGTTATGTAAAACACCCACTGCGTTCTTTGTTTATTACACAACCCATGCATTAAAATTCATTAAACTAGAGGTACTGTGAGCAAGCTCACAAAGTGATACCCCCCAAATGTATAAGTTAGATTATCTCCCCTTAAAAATGTCAGAACGGAATTATATTGCTTCATGCACATCTTCATATGGAGTTCTTCCATTGTGTAAAGTTTCAGGAAAATTCTTCAAATGGTTTAGGAGGAGTTGTGCTTATAAGGATGGACAGACGGACAGATGGATGGACGGACAGATGGATGGAGGGACGGATGAACAGGGTGATTCCTATATACTCCCCCCCCCCCCCCAAACTTTATTTGCAGGGGGTATAATAAACAAATTTTAATTCCGATGTTTAAACCCTAAGGTGAAGAGTTTGTTTTGACTGAAGCTGTACTACTGATCACATGGATCGATAAAAAATCGAACAACCTTTTCAGAACCAGTGTTTGTTGAATTTCGTATCGCTGTTTCTCTTCGGCTGGTGCTCATTCACGCCTTACCATTTGGTGGCTATTACTGTTAGTAAAAATATAAGTACAAATTTGTGCAGATTTGCAAAACAGCTGAGAGAAACATCAAGAAGTTCGAAGCCTCTCAAGATGAACGAAGATTTACCGAAATAAAGTTGACCAATTTAGATATAATGGGATCCACAAAACGAGACAGCCACTGGACTGGGTTAATGTTCTGGTTGGAAATGATTGGGTTTTTAAAAATATTATCTCATTTTTAGCTAACTAATTTTTTGTGAAGCCACTTTATTTTGCTTTGGACGTTTTCATTTTCACACTATGCGACGGATGGTCGATGATTGTACAACAAAATTTGGAAACTTTTCGAAGCGTAACTAAATGGTGCGGTAAAAAAGTTCTGGCTTGTATATCACCCGTTGAATACAGAATCATTTATATCATAGCGGTGAAACCGTTGAATACAAGTGTTTACTAAACATTCACACAGAAAATTATTCAAATCAGTGCTTTCATATGGAATTTCTGCACAAAAATCTGATTGCACCTAATTTTGTAGAATTTCAGACTGGACCCGAAAACACTCATTCTCGTCCTCGTCCCACGGTGATAATAAAGGTACCCAAGAAGTTTCGTAAAGATCGGTTCATAAATACAGCCTCTAGCCCGAGCCGTATTGGCATTTGCACTTACAGTGCTGAAAGTAACACTAAATAAATCAAAGTTAGTCTAATTTGCATAATTTACGTACTAAACATTCATACGGAAAAATTATTCAAATCGGAGCTTTCATATGGATGTTCTGCGCAAAAATCTGATTGCACCTAATTCTGGTACAAAATGGCTGCCAGCGGCCGTCTTAAATTTCGGACTGGAACCAAAACACTCATTCTCGTCTCACAGTGATAACAAAGGTACCCAAGAAGTTTTGTAAAGATCGGTTCATAAATATGGCCTCTAGCCCGAGTTGTGTGTATGGCACGATGGACGGACAGACAGCCTACGGGCCATGGCAATACCTTCAAATTTGGCTTCGCCAAAGTTGAGCTAATAATAAGAGGAACATCTTATTATCCAGTACGCTGTTAAAATAACAACAGAATGGTTTTCGAAGACAATGAACTTCAATATCAAACCAACATCAGTGATTAGCTTCCCGATGTCAGTGGCCAGCTACATCGATGCAGGCCGTTTATTAGTCTCCTACCGGCATCGCCGGAGGGAACTATGGGTTTGCACTCCGTCCATCTGCCTCCACCAGTCTGTCTGTCTGCCTGTCAGTCTGTCAGTCACACTTTAGTTTTCCGGAGTTTTTTTGGAAATGCTTCAACGTAATGATTTCATTTTGGGTAAACTACTATAGAACGATGACTTACAGGTCAAGTTTGAGTTTCATGCTGATTGCATTATTCTTGTGTGAGTTATGGCTCTTGGAAATATGGAAAAGCACCAAAATATCAGTTTTCCGGAGTTGTTTTGGAAACGCTTCAACGGAATGATTTCATTTTTGGTAAACTACTAAAGAACGATGACTTACAGATCAAGTTTGAGTTTCATGCAGATTGCATCATTCTTGTGTGAGTTACGGCCCTTGGAAATACGGAAAAGCACCAAAATATCAGTTATCCGGAGTTTTTTTGAAAACGCTTCAATGGAATGATTTCATTTTTCGTAAACTACTATAGAACGATGACTTACAGATCAAGTTTGAGTTTCATGCTGATTGCCTTATTCTTGTGTGAGTTATGGCCCTTGGAAATATGTAAAAGCGCCAAAATTTCAGTTTTTCGGACTTTTTTTGGAAACACTTCAACGGAATGATTTCATTTTTGGTAACCTACTATAGAACGATGACTTACAGATCAAGTTTGAGTTTCATGCTGATTGCCTTATTCTTGTGTGAGTTATTGCCCTTGGAAATATGGAAAAGTACCAAAATATCAGTTTTCCGGACTTTTTCTGAAAACGCTTCAACGGAATGATTTCATTTTTGGTAACCTACTATAGAACGATGACTTACAGATCACGTTTCATTTACACTCTGTCCATCCATCCATCAGTCAGTCAGTCAGTCTGTCGTACTTCAGTTTTCCGGACCTTTTTGGAAACGCTTCAACGGAATGATTTCATTTTTGGTAACCTACTATAGAACGATGACTTACAGATCAAGTTTCATTTGTACTCTGTCCATACGTCAGTCTGTCAGTCAGTCTGTCAGTCATACTTTAGTTTTCCGGACATTTTTTTTGGAAATGCTCCAACCGAATGATTTCATTCATGGTAACCTACTATAGAACGATGACTTACAGATCAAGTTTGAGTTTCATGCTGATTGCATTATTCTTGTGTGAGTTATGGCCCTTGGAAATATGAAAAAGCGTCAAAATATCAGTTTTCTGGACTTTTTGTGGAAATGCTTCAACGGAATTCATGCTGATCACATCTAGGTTATAACAATTGTATAATTATTAATGCTCATTAGTCAGGTAGGGGACATTGTATTGCTTCAGCGATACGTGCGCTCTTGTTACTACTAGTCTGCTATTTGATGATGGAAGTATGATGAAGAAGAGTGATCAACTTGCTAATCACTGATGGAAGTATGATGATGACATGTGACACCGATGAGGTACCATAATGAAGGGTGATCTTCCCAGGACTTCTATTTTGATGAGAATCGAAGAATCGATTCAAGCAAAAAAATCAGCAAGAATTTATGTGGATTCTTGCTGCACCTCTGCTAGGATTCACATGAAAAGAATTGAGTCAATTTAACCCTTTACCTAACATAGCGGCAGCAAATTAACCAATACAAGGCAAACATGACCTGAAATATCTTGACACTTTGTTTATAAAACTGTATTATGTGGCTGTCATTGGAACCGGCTCACTGAGCTGGTTCCAATCACATTCATATTGGTAAATATTGAATAGTTTTTTAAAAAATGGGTTAACATGTGTTATCAGTATACAACAGGTGTTCAACCATCGTGGTCTGGGACACTCATAGCAGGTATGAAATCTTGCTACCATTTTGGCAAGAATGTGATAATGAAGCTTTATTTGCTAATCACTGATGAGGTTTGATAATCACAGGTGAGTTACTAATTACTAATGGGGGGTCTGATAACTGCAGATGATGTACTAATCACTGGAGGTCTGATCATCACATGAACTAATCACTGGTGGGGGTCTGATAATCAGATTTGGCAGTAATCATGTGATCTACTACTCACTGGTGGGGGTCTGATAATCACAGGTGATCTACTAATCACTGGTGAATATTTGATAATCACAGGTGACCTAATATTCACAAAGAGAGGTCTGATAAGAAAGAAATCTTGAACTAACTTTGGTATTCATCTGTTAGCTCTTCAAGAATCATGATTTACTTGAAATGCAGAGATGACAATGGCATCCTACAAAATTCGCTAAAATTAGTGAATATTCCCACATTTCTAGGAAACATTTATGAAAATAAGGTTTCTTAAAAAACTAAAAGAATCCAGATTGAACCTGTTGGTTGAGAGGTATTTTAAAAATATAAATTTGCAAGAAAATGGTATTTTAAGACATTTTCATGCAAATTTATTGACATAAAATTTCAGTATTTTGAGTGTGAATCCATGGAAATCAGCAAATTTTCTGAAAAATCTCATCTTCAGGGCTTAAAATTCCTTTAAGAATCAGAATCAATTCTCGTAAATGGTTCTAGAATATAACACAATGAGAATCAACTTTGATTTTTGCAAACTTTCATTTGATTCCCATCATAGGTTCTATTTATTTATTGGTGTTTAAGCTCACATATTTCTGCAAAATGACTAATCATGACCACGGCAGTTTTATGGGTGGAGGAAGCTGGAGTACCGAGAGAAAATCACTGAACAATGGCAAGCAACTGTCAGCGCCCCAACATACTAATTCCACACAAGCAGGGCTAGCATTGGTTGAAGACAGGTGCACCATCGACTTGCAGTACGCCTCAGTACAACGTCACCATGCCCCCACGTGGGCAATGGGAGAGAAGTGTCTTGCCCAAGGACACAACACGGTTGCCACAGGTGGGATTCGAACCAAGGACTTGCACCTCTGTCAACTGAGCCACTGCGCCCCCTCAAAGGTTCTAAAAGTGTCCTTAAAGGCCTGGAAAATTCTGCTCACTTTTTGCGTCCTTATAATAAGGTAGCTCTTTGACTTTGTAGTAGTATCTAGTGATAAAGCTAGAAGCACTGTCACAGTGCCGAAGCTGCGATGATTCGTGCAATGCCAATGATGTTTTAAAACTCATTGGTGACAAAAGAACTCGGTGACAAAAAAACTCGTTGGTGACAAGTCCATAAATGTGACAGAAATTATCCGAATGACATGTACTATTGAGAGGGTGTAGACATCATGAAGATACACTTGCATACCAAGTATGGGGTCATTCTATCAAGTATTTTAGGAGTTATGGTGTTTTTTAAACTCGTTGGTGACAGAGACCGACCAACAGACCAACTGACATTGCCACATATAGAACTGCTCGTCGCAGCTAAAAAACTCGACCCTTGAGGGTTAAACTCTAGCAAATATATAAATATGAGGTTTGTTTTCCTTGGGTATTACGAACTTGTTGAACCCACAGGACAAGGTATAACAGTACGCTCAAATTCTAAATTAACCCTTTACCTAACATGAAAAGCAGACAACACTTGCAAACAAAATTCTTGAATAACTAATTTTTTTATCTCAAAAACATAGATCGTTCCAAAGAGGGGTCATAATCTATGTTTTTGAGACAAAAAATGAAAAAAATAATGAAAACTAATTGACGACTGTTGTGAAACACACTGGCTGGGTTTGGCCATTACATTGGGTAAAGGGTTAAGAACTGAAAGCCGATTCTTGGAGCAGTAGTTCATGAGAATCAAAACTGATATTTCCAAATCAGGATAAATTTTAACCCTTGAGAGCCTGGAGATTTTTATACACTTTTCCTACACTTTGAAAGTCTCCCTCCTGTGGCTTTGAGGCCGATTCTAATCAAGTCTTGGCTGCCTACAGAGGAAGCCAAGACTTGCCTAGAAACAACTGATAAGGTACTTAGAAAGTTAAAAAAATTATAGTAATTTATATATTTTTTATACTTACCAATGACCCAGACTTAGCTGGTGCTAACTCTAAAATATCTAGGGCCAAAAGCAAATTTTACCCCACAACCCCCAAAATTTGCATCTAAAACCAAAAATTACATGTCCTATATGGTCCTCCATATGTTTACTCCACTGTGCAAGCGCAGTGTCAAGGAGGCCTCGAAATTGCCGCCAAAAGTCATTCCTACAACCAGTGCGTGGTAAGCGTTATGTACTCAGCGGGGAGGTATGAGTTCCCAACTCATGGGAGGGCCATCCCCGTCTGGGTCATTGGTAAGTATAAAAAATATATAAATTACTATAAATTTTTTAACATTTTCCTACTGTACCAATGACCCAGACTTAGCTGAATAGTAAAAAGGTTGGAGGGCCTAGGACATAAGGAAAATCCAATAGACTCAATTGCCCATAACAGACCTATTCCCGTAAGGAGAAAAGGAGAGATAGGTTTACATGTATCTTTCTTATTTGTATCAAAAAAGAAAGACACAACACTATTCTGTAATTGAGCACAATAACATTAATGATCTCTATAAACATCCAGTATAACCCTTTATACTAACATTTTTTAAGGAAAGCCAATAAATACGGGAGTTTAGATAAATGAGACTCTATATACTCATTTAAAAGTATTCAAGGATTGTATATTAACGTCCAATTAATCACGTGATATATACAAATGTTTCACACCAATTAATACTTAAAATTACACCGATGAGTAAACATAGGCTTTACCCTAAAAATCATCTCGGAACCGACTCGGAATTACTGACTCCAAGGGAGGTATTCCCTTGCTTTACACTATAAAGCAGGTGACCTGAGGGAACCCCCCTCCCCCCCCCCCTTTCCCTTGCCCTGGATCAAATACTCCAGAGCAAAGAGGGGAACCGAAAGCCTATACACACATAGTTGCCACTGTTTAGTAGATGACAATTCGAGTAAAAAATAACAGACCTAAACAATGTAAATCAGCAGACTCAATATTCTCAGATACAAAATCGTGAAAATGGAGGGCTAAGACCAATATGCAGCCCTCATTAGATCTGTAATAGCAACATTATTAGCTTAAGCCCATGATGTAGAAGAACTCTTACTTCATGAGCTTAAAACTAAAGCACAGACTGCTGATTGAAGATATTATCATTAGCAGTACTGATAGTAAATTGAATCCATCTGGCCATAGAATGGACCGAAATGTGGAGAAAGCTACCACGGCATGTCTCACAAGACGCCTAAGTAAATTTGTCCACAGTCTTCGTGGGGCTAGAGAAGCTACCAACAGAATTTGCATTGAAAAAATTACACTAGAGCAATATCTGCTGAATCAACGGCGCTGGAAGATATGCATATCTTATATTCCGTCTCACAAGATCGATAAAGCGTTTACTGCAAACGCTCGAAGATCCAAACATTGACACATACGTCTGCAACTGATTGTTGAGATGCATCGCGAATAAGTTGATCATAGACCGCTCTCCTTGGTAGCAATCTGATTGAATACTCATTTGTTGAAAGCCCATTCTGGCGGCAATAAACGGCCCCTTCGTGAAGGGAGTCCGCTAATACGTTCAGACGACCCGGAAAATGACGGACCGATAAGAGAACTTGATGTTCTAGTGCCAACTGTAAGATTCATTCCGTTAACATGAATAACAGGATGGAATTAGTGCTTCTATAATTCCGAAAATACACTAATACCGTCGAGTTGTCAGACAGAATTAGCATATGAGCATTCTGAATAACGTTATCCAAGAACGTAGCGCAAGCCAAAATGACATCATCCTTGATGTTTGAGGGATTGATAAGGAACTACAGAATCAAAAGACCCTGGCACTTCAAATCTGTTGGGCTCAATGAAACGACCCAATGTGTTTGAGTGGCATCCGTCAAAACTGAAAAACTCGGATCCGGCAATTGCAGTAGAACTACCCGAGTTAAGCACTGAAAACCTGCCCAAGTCTAAAACTCTTATTCACTTGATTTGACAAGAAGATGTCCGTATCGAGCGAAAGAATCCTCACCCTCTAATTTTGAATTAAAAGAAATTGAAGAGGACCAATGCGTAACCGCCCCATCGGAATAAAATCGCGGCAGTTCCGCATAAGCATATCAGTCTCATGAGATCTCTCGCTGAGACCTTGTCTTTTGAAGACAATAGGGAATTATCAACTGATCAATTTCGCTCTGGTTAACGGCAGACGAACAAGAATGTAATGCGTCTCGAAGCTCATCCCACGGTGGGTAAATGACTTGGACGAAACCAGATCCGACTTCTCCTCGTTTACATAAGAAATCGAGACGTCGGATGAATAGAAGCAGAAACTGCACATCGTTCTGAAGTGTTAACTCATTGCCATACCTCTGAAGAATGTCGTCCAGGTAGGCCGACGAAACCGCAGACGAATGAGCTCGGAAATGCAACTAGAAATCTATGCATGTAGCATAGTAGTACAACTGAATACTCGCTCTGACCGATCGGATAGACTCCATATAAATCTTTGGAGCCACAATCAGCTTGTTATCCAGCTCAGATCATGAGTGGACGGAACGAGCTGTCTGGTTTGGAACCAGAAAGGATGGTTGTAGAAACCTGGAAATTCCTAGATTTCTACGATCTCTATCGCGATCCCACCAAAAGAGACTGGACTTCTAGAGGAAGCAAGCCTTTTTCCTGCGTACTTGATGGAAACTGAGTCCATCTTATACTTCGAGTTAACATAAGTTACGTTTGAAGGACAATATAGTCCTACAGAAATCACCCTTCAAAACCAAGGGACGTCCGTAAACTACTCCCAAAAGTTTGAGAAACTCGAAAGTTTTCCACTCACTGTACACGATAGAGGATAAGACCAATACCTCCTGGTCCTGCAAGGCTAGCGGGAGGAGAAACCATGTCTTCCACGGTCTGCACCTCACCCCGTCGACCTAGGGGGGTCTGACCGGATGTCTCAGTCAGAATTACAGCCCCTACCTGAGTCGCTACCCTGATGGTCTCTAGAGTAAGACCTAGAGGATGCATAGAAACCTCTATAGGAACTTCCTTCCTCATATCAAAAATGAACGTCCTCCGGAATCTGTGGTCACAAGGCCAAGGTACGTTCGTGTGTGCTGACGTGAGGATGAAGAAGCCAATAGAACAGCCGCGTCGGACTGTCTATGTGACGGAGCATCCCAAACAGGAGGAGTGGACGTATGCTCCGACTATCAAACGAACATACAACAACATCGCGGCGCAGATGTTGATGTAAGAGAGATGGGACCTCTCTCGCTCGCAGTCTGGATGGACCTGGAAGAGCTAGGAACCGGACTAACAGGCTTCCTCCGTACTATCCTCTGTTCCGTCGTCACCACGTGTGCACATGGTATGCTTATAGTGCTTGCAACACCCGACATTCCTTCCTGGACAGCAACGGACGAACCCGGGTGCTGACCCATTCGGTAAATGGGGGCGACACCGGGCGAGCTAGCGGACATTGACGTCAATGCCACCGACCCTACTAGGGGCCTCTTAGGCAATTGCCGTATATCCATGAGCACTTTTGCCGCTAGCTCTTCATTGTGACGACGGAAGCACGCTCTTGGACAACATCACGGAAACATCACCCTGTTCTTGTTCCTCTGAAAAAGAGAGTGAAAAACTAGTGTGACCCGGCAGAGAGAGGGCCGCATGGTCCTCTCCCCACTAACAACCTACCCTGACACACGCCTCCGACGTTTGTCATCCCAATTAATACACATTGAACAAGGGTTAGTGCGAGTATGTTGACTATAATTAATACAGAAATCAGAGGAAGATTTCCTCCCATTACAATTGAACAACAAATTTTTCAAAGTGAAAAAAAAAAAAAAAATAGTCAAAGTACTCGCACCAAACCCTGAAAACAAAGATACATAATAAAATAATCCATTATAACATTGCGAAAATATTATTCAAAAAGAAAAAAATTTTTGAAAAAATTTTTTCCGAAGAGCCCAACTTCCCAATGGGAACCCTGAGCCCAAATGGATCCCAAAAAAGCCAAAGTGTGGACAAAAATTTAAAATCATTTTGAAAAATTAATGTTACACTTGCGGACAATATTAATGTATCTTACTATGAACCAAATTAAGCAGAAGACAAGTAATCACTGTCAGAAGTAACAGTTGTCAACATAAGCAAAAGTGTCAACAAACCAGAAACATGACTCCAGGCACTGAAACAAACATGGCCCGAAATCAGTTACGAATTAAAACACTATCTGATGCAAAACAGAGGCTTCCAGAGAAGAAACTGTAGAACTTCAGATGGTAGATGCAGACCAAAACGCCTAAACACCCCTAGGGTAAGGACGTAACATGGGGAAAAAACAGAAAATAACTAGAAACTGTTTTAGCACACTAAAACATATGTCTCCCCTTCCTTTCTATTTAATGCACTGCAAATTATATATAAACAAGTATGTCCCAACTTCCCCTTTTGGGAGCGAGGTTATAAATATCTATGATTTAGCTCAACATCCACATGTCAAAAAAAACCAAATTCTGGTCTGGGCAATTACTCCCTATTTAAAGTACATAAATTTGACCTTGAGGTCAAGGTCACACGAAGGTCATGATGACATGTGGTCTCATTGTGATACATCCACATGTCAATCATCTAAGTCCTAGGACAAAAAACAAAAAAGTTCTGATCTGGACAATTATTCCCTATTTGAAGTACATGAATTTGACCTTGAGGTCCAAGGTCAAGGTCACATGCAGTTCATCAAGGTAGCGGACATGCGGTTTCATGGTGACACATCCACATGTCAAAAAAAAAATTCTGGTCTGGACAATTACTCCCTATTTAAAGTACATAAATTTGACCTTGAGGGCAAGGTCACATGAAGGTCATGATTACATGTGACAAGCGGTCTAATTGCGACACATCCACATGTCAAATATCTAAGTCCTAGGTCAAAAAACAAAAAAGTTCTTGTCTGGATAATTATTCCCTATTTGAAGTACATAAATTTGACCTTAAGGTCAGAGGTCAAGGTCACATGAAGGTCATCGAGGTAGACGACATGCGGTCTCATGGTGACACATCCACATGTCAAATAACCAAGTTCTAGGTCAAAAAACAAAAAAGTTCTGGTCTGGACAATTACTCCCTATTTGAAGTACATAAATTTGACCTTGAGGTCAAGGTCACATGAAGGTCACAATGGTATGCGACACACCGGCTCATGGTGATACATCCACGTGCCAAATATCTAAGGCCTGGCTCAAAAGACAAACAAGTTTTGGTCCAGACAAAGTTTCCTTGAAAAAAGCACAAATCTGACCTTCAGATCAAAGGTCAAGACCACATGAAGGTCACAATGGTACGCTACCGGCTCATGGTGATACATCCACATGCCAAATATCTAAAGCCTGACTCGAAATACAAAAAAGTTCTGGTCCAGACAGTTTCCCTTAAAAAAATGCATAAATCTGACCTTCAGGTCAAAGGTCAAGGTCACATGAAGGTCACTATGGTACACTGTACACCGGTTCATGGTGATACACCACATGCCAAGGTGTAGGTCAAAAGACAAAAAAGTTATGGCCCGGACAAAGTTTGTGTGATGCTTCCCTTAAACACACACATAAATCTGACCTTCAGGTCAAAGGTCAAGGTCACATGAAGGTCACTATGGTACACTGCACACCAGCTCATGGTGATACATCCACATGCCAAGTATCTAAGGTGTAGGTCAAAAGAGAAAAAAGTTATGGCCCGGACAAAGTTAGTATGAGAAGAAGAAGAAGAAGATGAAGAAGGAGAAGAAGAATATGCACTAAAACAATATGTCTCCCTTCTGGGAAGGGGAGACATAATTCTGTTACCAAGCCAAAACTCCCAAGAAATTTTAGTAATAAACATTACAAAAATAAGCCAAAAGCATGGGAGAATAGCTAGGAGGGAATAAGGAAAGGGGAGAGAGGAAACACGGATTAAACAATGGAACATTCATAGCAAGAATGACCACAACAAGGCCTTGCCTCGAAAATAGGTAACATGAACAATTTCATAAAAAAAATTATAAGTTACAGCACTGAACATTTGTATCCACTGTTTTTTCCTCTCCACCTTCTATTTCCACCATATATCCACCAATTCTCTCATAATTATGCGTCTGGCCTCTTAAAACTGAGATTTACAAGCACAAATCACAGCGAAGTGTAACTGTATTGAGGGCCAAACAAAGAATGACTTTTGGCGGCAATTTCAAGACCTCCTTGACACTGCGCATGCACAGTGGAGTAAAGGTATGGAGGACCATATACGACATGTAATTTTTGGTTTTAGATGCAAATTTTGGGGATTGGGGGGTAAAATTTGCGTTTGGCCCTAGATATTTTAGAGTTAGCACCAGCTAAGTCTGGGTCATTGGTACAGTATAAAAATACAAGTTTTGAATTTACCCAATGTATGTTCGGGCACCTGTTCCTTTGCATTAAAAAGTTATCAAAGTTGGAATTAGGCCCTTAAAGGTTACAGCCAGCATCAGAAAAAAATAGTTATTCAAGAATTTTTATTGCAAGTGTCGTCTGCTTTTCATGTTAGGTAAAGGGTTAAAAAAACAGAAAACAATGAAGTCCCCATTACACCCACGGCGCAAAGTGTCTTCGTTTGCGCGCACGGATACATGACACAATTGTTAATTGCATAATTCACTTGTGACGTTATCATTTATAATCAAACCCAGAAATCCCAGTAAATGGAAAGTAATAAATTAAAGCTATAATCAGCTCAACAAAAGAATTTCATGAAATGAGCTGAAGCCAACAAAATCAAGATGAAAATGTTTCCTAAAAAAGGCTTGCCTGCAAAAATTAAGATTCGCCTTTCAGGCTGCCTCAATTTTGAATTAATTTCAAATATATACAGGCCTCATTTTGTGATCTGACCGGAAGATTTGCCCACATGATTGCAGAGTGCAGCACCTCTTCTGGGGCCACAAAAGATGTCAAAGATGACTTGAGGTTTCAAGAAATAAACCTTACCCGATTCATAAGCACTGCTTGTCGTATATCCCTAACACCATCATATACCAGTGTACTTGCATCAATGAATTTATTCTCATCTATATCTTGCTGTGGTTGAGATGACAATGCATCCACAGCTATCTCCACATTTTCAGCAAAGTTTGGCATCACTGTAATCAAAACAAAATACAAATATAATTTCTGACAACTAAAAGTACTGTTGATACATTCAGAAAAAATGACAATTCCACAAAATAGTTATGTTGTATGAAACATTTATCATCTTGGGTAATAATCTAATTTCTGATTGGATGCAATATCTGATATTTAAAAGTTTTAAAAAATTTAAAACCTGTTTCTCAGGCCCTCCTGCATGCTCTTTTTGGCTGCCGCTTGCTCTCTTTTTATAACCAAAGCAAACTCAGAAAAAAATGAAAGTGTCAATGACACTGTAGCTCAACTTGACAAACTTAAACTTGGTAAGTTATAAGTGAAATGGCAAAATTGAAGATCATTGGTACCAATGTTATTTGATGAAATTTCAACATAACAGCACAACGTCAGAGTAATCCATGCATTTTTAAATGCAAACTGTAAGACTGTCTAAAGGAAGAGTGTTGATACACAAATGCAGTAAGCAATGGTAAAATAAATCTGTGAAAGTTGGCACTTCGACATTTGATTTGTCCCAGAGACATTTCAACCCGAGACGTTTCACCCACGAGGAATTTCATCATGTGTTATAGTTTTCACGTTTCACTGGAAAAACAAACATTCAAACCCCACTTCATTTATGACCCAACACCCCTACGGTGAATAACCAATATATTTGCGAAATGTTTCGTGGTCCACCAGGCATTTGGATGGGGGTCAAATTACAACAAACAACCTCTCAGGAAGAAAATAAAAAGAAAAAAAAAAACCCGCCCGCCCTTATGTTTTATTTGAAAAAATGGCCTGAGAAACAGACAATCAACTTTGTATGGCCTTACATCCCAACGCTCACCTACATTCGCGCTTGATAATGTCGTTCCAATGTAACATGTCTAATACTTAGTTAATATAAATCATTAACTAGACATCAAATGATTAATGTGGTTTATGTGATGGCTTTGGAAAGTCTATATTTCTGCATTTATTATATATCAATTCAACATAGAATCATTGGATATAAAAGCATTTTTTTCTTTTAGAAATGTTTATGATTAAGAATATGAATTGTGAGGCCAGATATTAAATCATAAATAAGAATTAGGAAAGGCTTTCATAAATCACTGAAATTGTAATTGAAGTACATTCATTGGTTAAAGAGGAGTTGCGGAAAAACATTCATTCAAGAAAGTGACTATAAGTCCCAACAAAAATACATCACATCAACAACTAAAATAAGCCTTAATGTTACTAGTAACAAGTATGAGAAAGTATTAATTAAAAAAAAAAAAGTTAAAAACTTTTTTTTAAAGAAAGTGAATATAAGTCCCATAAATCCCCCTCAAATTCCTGAAATATGCATGTAATGAGGGCGCAACGTTACCGCAATGTAGTTCAGTAACCCATGTGTACAATATCAATTGCCTGGAAAGACACATAGAAACAGAACTCACCTTAACACAAACTTTTAGAACTTAAAATTGAGTAAGTCAGAGAAAAACGTGAACATTGTGACTGAAAAAAAGATAATAAATCAGTTAAATTTCTGCATACAGTAGGTTTAATACCTAAAGTAGTTATTGAAATGAGAAAATATACAGTAATGAGAGGTGAAGGCACCACAATCTGCACAAAAGCTGACTTTAACTCAAATTCTTACAACACCTAAACGCTAATTCTTACAACAAGTTTTGGCAGAAAATCAGCCTCAAATTCCTCAAATATGCATGTAATGAGGGTTAAATATTACTGTAATGGAGTTCAGTAACCAAAGTGTAGAATATTAATCGCCTGGAAAGACACATAGAAACACAACTCACCTAAACACAAAGTTTACAAAGTTTTACAACTTAAAATTTACTAAGTCCGAGAAAAACATGAAAATTTTGACTGAAAAAAAAAAAATTTCCGTTAAATTTCTGCATACAGTAGGGTTAATAATACCTACAGTTGTTATTGAAATATGAAAATCAACAGTAATGAGAAGTTAAAGCAGCACAATCTGCACAAAAGCTGACTTTAACGCAAATTCTTACAACACCTAAACGCAAATTCTTACAACTTTTGGCAGAAAATTTTAGGTGAAATTTGGAAAAAAGTCGTAGTATCAGGGTTAAATACTGTTCTGATAGTCCCCTACAACCTACATATGCAATATCAAAGGCCTGAGCCCACTGATTTTTGAGAAATTAACCTTAACATTAAATCTTACAATATTGGACACGCCGTACGCCGACACCGACGCCTGAGGTCATGACAATACCTCACCACATCTTACAGATGTAGGTGAGCTAAAAATAAAATAAAAACCCACCCACCTGCCCTCATGCAATTTTACAAAAAAGTTAAAAAATTTATAGTAATTTATATATTTTTTATACTTACCAATGACCCAGACTTAGCTGGTGCTAACTCCACAAAAACCAGGGCCAAACACAAATTTTGCCCCCCAATCCCCAAAATTTGCATCCAAAACAAAAAGAAATCATGTCCTAAAGGACCTCCATAGTACGACTCTACTGCGCATGCGCAGTGACGCAGTCGTCCCGAAATTGGCGCCAAATATCATTCTTACTGGCAGTGCCTGGTCAGCGCTATGTACTCAGCGGGGAGGCAAGAGTTCCCAACTCAGGGAGGGCCATCCCCGTCTGGGTCATTGGTAAGTATAAAAAATATATAAATTACTATAAATTTTTTAACATTTTTATACTGTACCAATGACCCAGACTTAGCTGAATAGTAAACAGGCTGGAGGGCCTAGGACATAGAGGAAAATCCAATAAGCTCAATTATAAAATAAAGAGGTAACCCCTTAAGGAGAAAAGGAGTATTAGGCTTTACATGTATCTTTCTTATTTAATATTTAAATTAGAAAGATACACTACCCTTAATAATTGAGCACAATAACATTCATGTTCTCTATTAACATCCAGTATAACCCTTATACTAATTATTTTTAAAGCAAGCCAATAAATAAAGTAGTCCAGAGAATTGAGACTCTTTATAATCATTTAAAAGTGTCCGAGTATTGTATATTAAAGCCCGTTTGACACTTGACATATACAAATGCTTCACACCGAGCTACACTTTAAAAATAAGACATGAATGAAATTAAACATTAATATTACACTTTAAAACCATCCCGGAAGCGACTCAGAAATACTGTCTTGGAGGAGGCATTCCCTTGCTTTTCACTATAAAGCAGGTGACCTAAGGGAACACCCCCCCCCCCCCCCCCCTTCCCCTTGCCCTGGGTCAAATAGCCCAGAGCGAAGAGGGCAGTCGGACGGAGTCACTGCCGGAACAGAAAGCCTGCATAACTATAGTTGCAACTGTTTAGTGGACGACATTCTGAGCAACAGATAACGGACCTAAACAATGCAGGTCTCCAGAAATGGACTCAATATTTCTGAGATAAAAATTAGTAAATGTGGATGGCTGAGACCAATAAGCAGCCTTGATTAAATCTGTAATAGCAACACTATTAGCATAAGCCCAGGAAGTAGAAAGAGCTCTTACTTCATGAGCAGAAATCTTAAGCACAGACTGCTGAGAAGAAGATAAATCTTCATACGCAGTACGGATAGTTAACTGAATCCATCTAGCAATAGAATGGACTGAAATGTCCTTTCTATTAGGCATCAAAGACAGAAAGAAACGTTTCCGTCCCTTTCTGATGAACTGAGATCTCTGTTTATAGATACGTAGTGCTCTAACAGGACAGAGTAAAGGCCTACGCCCGTCTGAAGACGGAAGAGCCTTAATAACAATAGGTTCCGGATATTTATTAGGAGCCTGATTCTTAGCTAAAAAACCGACATTAGTAGTGAAGGTGATAGTGTTCCCAATAATGAGAATCATCCACCGATAGTGCATGAAGCTCACTGACTCTTCTGGCAGAAGAGAAAGCTAAGAGAAAAGCTGTCTTATAAGATAAGAATTTGAAATCTACTGTCCCAAGAGGTTCAAATGGCTTTTCCTTCAATTTAAGGAGAACCCAAGCTAAATTCCACTTAGGAATTAATCTAAGAGTTCTGGGTCTATTTATCGAAAAGTTTCTAACCAATTTCGATAAAGAGACATTAGATCCAATTTGTAAACTATCATGATGTGCATAGGTATCAGATAACATAGATCTATAACCCTTTATAGTAACAGGTTGCAGTTTGATTTCGTCAAACAAGTATACTAGAAAGTTAGCAATGTCTGGTATAGAGGGATCAAATATATCAACAGAATGATCCCTACACCAACGACGGAAAACCTTCCACTTTGCCGCATAGTTTAGCGAAGAGGAGGTCCTCCTACAGTTAGAAATCGCGTCCACTGCTCGTCCTGTAAAGTGCTTGTCATGCAAGAAGGACCGCACAACGGAAAAACGTGAAGGTTGAGACCTTGCGGGTTGTGATGTAGTTGGCGCGATTTCCCCTGCCAAAGAAGATCCTCTCGTGGAGGGAGCTTCCGCGGTAGGTCCCACAACAGACACCTGAGTAGATTTATCCACGGTCTCTGTGGCGACAGAGATGCTACCAACAGAATCTTGCATTGAGATTGTTTTATCTTTAGCAATACTTGTTGAATTAACAGCGCTGGAGGATACACATATCCTATCATTCCGTCCCAAGGGATCGACAGAGCGTCTACTGCAAATGCTCTTGGATCCGGACACGGGGACACATACGTTTGCAACTGATTGTTGAGATGTGTCGCAAATAAGTCTATCATTGGCCGTTCCCATTGGTAGCAAATCTGATTGAATACTTGTTTGTTGAGAGTCCACTCCGACGGCAACAAGCGACCCTTTCGTGAAAGGGAGTCTGCTAGCACATTCAGACGACCCGGTATGTGACGGACCGAAAGAAGAACGTGATGTTCCAACGCAAACAGAAGGATTCTTTCCGTTAGATTGAACAACGGAACTGAATGAGTGCCTCCCTGATTCCGTATATACGCCACTACTGTCGTATTGTCGGATAGGATTTGGACATGAGCATCGTGAATAATGTCCATCCAGTGACGTAACGCAAGCCAAATTGACATCATTTCCTTGATGTTTATGTGCTTGCACAGGAATTGCGGATCCCAAAGACCCTGGCATCTCGAATCCGTTGGGATTAATGATGCACCCCAACCTGTTTGACTGGCATCCGTCATAATGGTAAAACTCGGATCCGGCAACTGCAGCGGAACTCCTTGAGTTAACCACTGAATGTTTGCCCAAGTCTGAATCTCTTGTTTCACTTGATCTGACAAGAGAACGTCTACATCGAGCGAATGAATTTTCACACTCCAATTCTGAGTCAGGAAAATTTGAAGAGGCCGTGTGCGTAGCCGTCCCATCGGAATGAGATCCGCGGCGGCTCCGCACAGACCTATCAGTCTCATAAATTCTCTCGCCGTGACTTTGTCTGTATTCAGACAATAGCGAGCGTAACAACTGACTAATTTCGCTCTGGTTAACGGCAGACGAACGAGATTGTTGTGCGTCTCGAAGCTCATTCCCAGATGAGTGAATGACTTGGACGGCACCAGATCCGACTTCTCCTCGTTTACTATGAAACCGAGACGTCGGAGCAATAGAAGAAGATTCTGAACATCGTTCTGAAGCGTTAACTCGTTGCCGTACCTCTGAAGAATGTCGTCCAGGTAGGCCGACGTTACCGCAGACGAATGAGCTCGGAAGTAGATCATTACCGAGTTCATTACCCGAGTGAAAGCCCAGGGTGCTAGATTCAATCCGAAGCACATGGCCCGGAACTGATACACCACTCCTAGGACTGCGAAGCGTAGATACTTTCGGAATGTCGGATGTACCATGACGTGAAAGTACGCATCTTTGAGATCTATGCTCGTTGCATAATCGTTCACCCGAATACTCGCTCTGACCGATCGAATCGTCTCCATATAAAACTTCGGAGCGACGATCAGCTTGTTTATCCAGCTCAAATCTATGACTGGACGGAACGAGCCGTCTGGTTTCGGAACCAGAAACAGATGGCTGTAGAATCCCAGCGATTCCTGGTTTTCTACGACCTCTACCGCGTTCTTCATTAAAAGAGACTGCACCTCTGATAGCAGAGCGTCTCTTTTCTGAGGGTTTGACGGAAGATGAGTCCACTTTGGACTTCGAGTTAATGGAGGCTTTCGTTTGAAGGATATCTTTAGACCTTCCGAAGTCACTCCTCTCACCCACGAGTCGTCCGTAATCGACGCCCACTCTTGAGAAAAACTCGACAACCTTCCGCCAACCGGAACGCGATAGAGGTTTAAGCCATCACCTCCTGGATCTGCGAGGCCTGCGGTAGGAGAAACCACGTCTTCCACGACCCGCACCTCGCCTCGTCGACCTCGGGGCGTCCGACCGATTGTCCCGGCCTGAAGGACGTCCCGAACGAGAGTCACTATCCTGACGGTCTCTCGAATAAGAGCTAGAGGACGCACCGGAACCTCTATAGGAACCTCTCTTGGGCGGATAAGACCCAGAAGTGCCCGCCTTATTCGTGTCTGCTGTATCCGACCTTTTAGGAGCGGATCTAAACAACAGAGAATCACTAGCTTTCTTTTTAATATTATCATAAATAGCGGAAAGCTTGCCGTCAAAGAGAAGATCTCCTGAGACCGAAGCGACTCTAAGAGAGTTCTTCACCTTAGAATCCACTAGTGTGGATGTAGACAGGGCTGCGTCACGTCTAACCAACTCCAGATTTGCCACTGAAAGGGCGGAGTTACACGTGGAATAAGCTACTGCCCTTGAAAGAAGTCTTAAGGAGGATTGTATATCCTGAAACTCTTCCCCTTGAAGACGCAGTGATAACGCCTTAGTAAGGTGATCTGCGTAAGATAAGGCATCTAAATTGGCTCTGTTAGACGCAATAGCTGTTTCCAACACTGCGGTTGGAATAGAAGCTGACGACGGTAATGATAGCTCTAAGTCTTCCGCCTCGTCGTCCATACGCAGAGGAACTCTCGGTATACCCTGACCTGCCGTGTCGAATTTATTCCTTGCATTAATGAAAGGCAGGTTGAGAGTATTTGCGGACAAGAAGCCTGCTTTCCCCGTCCTGGAAGCAAGTTTAAAAATAGCGTCGTTCAATAATTCAAATGTTCTTGCAACATTATTGGACTGCGACGGAAACTCGGGAGCGATGTCCCTGAACCGCTCGAAAAAATCAGAGTCCAATGACGCTATAATTCTCCTGTCCGGAAGCGCAGCAGTCTGGCCCGACGGAACAACTTGAGGAAGAAAGTGCCGGATGAAGTCCACGGCAGCTTTGTGTTGTTCCGAAAGGGATAGCTCCAATTCATCCGTATCCCTTTCACCATCCGGTCGGACCTCCCGATGTTCCCGGTCGTCCGCCCCCGATGCTTCGGCGGAGCGTACCGACCCAGCGCCGTCGGATAATTCTCGATCCGACACCGTTTCTGTCGGCTGCTGGGATGCTGCGATAAGCTGTGCTATCTGCACTAGAATGTCCGACGTCGAGACCTGCGGAGGAGCGGTCTTTCGCTGCTTCGCCGAGGGCAGCTCCGCATCAGATGGCTCCCGCATACTTTTCCTATGCGAACGTCCGGAGTCCATCGGTCTCGAATCCCTGGCTGCCGGATGGTGTGACCTGGTCGCCGAAGAATCCTTCATCGGCGAAGCTGGCAAAATATCGGAGGTCACGCAGCCAAGGTGCGGTCGTGTGCGCCGACGAGAAGAGGAAGCCTTAACAGTCTCTGCGGACTGCTTATACAACGGAGCGTCCCGAGCGACGGACGTATGCTCCGCTAAAGACACATTTTGTACCACAACATCTGGTCCCAGATGTTGTTGTACGAGAGAGGGGCCTCTCTCGCTCGCGGCCCGGCTGGACCTGGACGAGCTAGGAACCGGACTAAAAGGCTTCCTCCGTTCTCGTTCACTATCCGCCGTCACTGGGTGTGCATCTATTATTTTTATAGTGCTCGCATCACCCAAAATTTCCACTTGGACCGCATCGGACGAACCCGGCTGCCGAACCATTCGGTGAATGGACGCTACACCGGGTGAGCTAGCGGACGACATTTGTCTAATCTCCATGAGCACTTTTGCCGCTAGCTCTGTATTTATTTGTGACGACGGACGCACACTTGAAGAAGATAACATGGAAACATCACCCTGTTCTGGTTCCTCTGAAATAGAAACTGAGAGAGTAGAGTGACCTTGTGGAGAAAGAGCCGGCATCGCTCTTTCTCCAGAAACAACATATCGTGACACACGTTTCCAATGTTTCTCATCCCAATGTTCACATACAGGACAGGGATTAATGCGAGAACACTGACTACAATTAATGCAATAATCATGAAAGTCAGAGGAAGATTTCTTCCTATTACAATTTGAACAAAGTCCCTTCATTGTGAAAGAACAACAATAAGTCCTAGTTACTCGCAAAAACCCCTGACACAAAGATACATAATAACATGATCCATTAATAAATGAAAAAACAATTGCAAAACAAAATAATTTTGAAAAAATATTTTTTCAGAGAAGCCCAAGTTGCTGAAAAGTAACGTTGAGCCCCGATGGATCCGATGGCAAAGTGTGGTCAAAAATTTTAAAATTATATAAAATAATTAATGAGACACTTTCGGATAATATAAATGTATCTTATAATGAGATAAACTACCACAAAGGCAAACAGCCCCCCTCAAAAAAGGCTGTTGCCAATGAAAACAAACAGTGTAAACACAGTAGAAAACATGACTCCAGGCACTGAAAAAACTGGCCCGGAATCAGTCATCAATTACACTCTATCTGATGCAAAACAGAGACTCCCAGGGGAGAATCTGCAGAACATCAGATGGAAGATGCAGAACACAAACGTTATACACCCATGGGTGAAAACGTAACTATGGGGAAAATAACAGAAAACATTCTGTAACCAAGCAACTCTCCCAGGGAATTTTTAGAAATGAAACTTCTCAAAAATATGCCAAAAGCATGGGAGAATTGCAAGGGGGGACTTTAGAAGGTTAGGGGAGAGGAAACACTGAATAAGCAGTGCAACAATTAGCAAGAATGACAATAAGAGGTGTTTGCCTCGAAAATAGGCAACTTAACATAATTTCAACAAAAAATTTTAAGTACAGCCCTGATTATTTTTTGCCACTTCTTTTTTCCTCTCCTCCTTCTATCCTCCTTAGAATCACATTTTCTCCAAGAATTACGTGTCTGGCATCCTTTAAACTGAGATTTACAAGCACAAAGATCAGTGAGATGTTGACTGATGAAGGGCCAAACAGAGAATGATATTTGGCGCCAATTTCGGGACGACTGCGTCACTGCGCATGCGCAGTAGAGTCGTACTATGGAGGTCCTTTAGGACATGATTTCTTTTTGTTTTGGATGCAAATTTTGGGGATTGGGGGGCAAAATTTGTGTTTGGCCCTGGTTTTTGTGGAGTTAGCACCAGCTAAGTCTGGGTCATTGGTACAGTATAAAAATATGGCATGAGAAACAGAAGATCTACTTTTTGGAGCCTTATAACAATCTTGCATGTGATACGACAAAAAAGTTTCCTATTTTGTGAGGTGGCATCAGCAAGTTCCAAATAAACATAAAAACCTCTCCTACAATGGGATTTGTAAAAAACATTGTTGGCACAAACTCTTGAAATTTGTTAAATAGTTCATGGGGATGGGAAAAATAACAAAACTGTTAAAATGAACAAACCATCCAGGACCTCTTCACAAAAACCATTATCATCTTTTATGTTATTTAATCTACTTATAGTACCTTTCAAAGACGGCTTAAGCTGCAGACACATACTTGCGGTTCACCCTCCGCTGCATTTTGCCAAACCAAAATTAAATATAGTCCTGCATTCATTGGTCATGACACATACACACAGCTGCAGTGTGTTTTTTAGTTTTGCCATTGCGTTTCACCAGACAGAAAGTCTTTCGAGACTTTCTGTCCAGTTAAACGGTGCAGTCAGATCTATACCGTTGGAGTTTCCATTACTTTGTGATGTAGTTTTGGGAAATTCTACATGTCAAGATGCCACGGGCAGTAGCTATTAATGCACAGGAGCAGGCATGAAGATAAGCAGTCTGACATTTGCAGAATTAGGTCCCCAGACGATGAATTTAATGGTGCTATCCCAAACAGTGAACCAATTTATCCTCTGGGTACCTCTTTCTGTTTAGTTTTGAGACCCTGATTCAGATTGAGGTTCACAGAGGGTAAATTTAATGATGCTACCCTGCACCAGGGTAGCATCACCAAATTCACCCTCTGGGGACCTCATTTTGCTTATTTTGTGGCTTGCACAGGAGGTAGAAGATTTATGTGATTTGGTTAGAGCACAGCCTTACCTTTATAATCCTCAACACGTGGATTATCATCGCTCACAAAAGACCTTCACAGCGTGGGGGAAATCGTAAAGGTGTTGGGAAACACAGCCACTGATGGGGAGTTATTTTTTACTACAGTATATGAATACACTATCATGAATAGTATAGACCTGTAGTTGATACATGTATCAGCACGCATTCATTCAATGACTTGTTTTGACCGATACAAAAAAAGGTAACAACTTGTAGGGGTGAGTGAATGAAATCATTACAAACCTTGATCCCTCAACATAACAACGGCCTCCATGACTCTATCTGTGTACTCTCCAGATTCATAGTTATCCATCTCTGCTGAGACAACATTACAGACACGTGATGATCGACCCCGAATAGCACCTGCTGTTCTGTCTAATGTATCAGCATCTCCTTCTTGTAATGCTATCACACACTTATTTACATCCTCCAAAATGTGATTCTCTAAAAATATTGAATAAAACTTGAAAATTTAGCTTATTCTCTATGGCAGTGGAGCACAAACTTTTATGAGAACACTTGTTCTCTTCGTGTACTGGTTAGATGAAATACAAATCACAACCCTTTAACCAGATTTGAGCCTGTTTAACCCTTTGATACTTTTGTACACCTTATCACATACGAAATCGAAGAGCGCATTGATACTTTTGTAATCTTATGACGTACGAAATCAAACAGCGACTTGATACTTTGTGGTCATTTGTTTTGTCACTATTTTTCGATTTTTTAAAGTTTTAACCTCAACTCCTATTTTCTCGCGAATGGTGCTCAGTGACAACTGTTGAGTGAAATGTTATCGCAGTGTAAAATACTAATATAATCCCGCTGTCAAGACTTCTTAACTGGTTGAGTGCAAGAAGCCACTATCAGAAAAATGAGGATACCAGAGTAAAAGCCAACACTTCTCTTGCTCATATTTCATATTCAGTCAAACACAAATAATATTTCATTTATATAAATTTGTTTATCACAAATTATTGGAGAGTGCCTGTGGGCACTCTCCAATCATTTGTAATAAAACAAGTTTTGAATAACAAATTCAGACCACCAAAAATAATCTAGCCCTCAACCAGATAATCACTAATGTGGAATATATCTTGTTATTTGCACTTTCCGATGTTTAACGTCTCATTTTGAAAAACGAAGAAACTGAATTCCCAGAGATGTTTGAACGTCAGGATAATTAAAGTCTCAAAGGGTTAACAACATTCATTCCAATGAAATTTTATTAGTTGGCACAACACAAATGACTGCATCAATTCGACTGTGACATCCTCCAATTTGTGTTATGGCTAGATCAGAGCACACAACACTCATTGTGCCCCAAATTTTCTCTATTATTCCCTGTATAAATCACCATACCCAAGAAGAAAAGAAATCAACAGAATCATAGCTCCATAATCACACTGTAAATCCAACTGATTTAACACAGCAGGGGGCCAGTCTGGCAGCTGATTTTAGGGAGAAATGACTTCTCCCTCCAAAGACTTTAGGGTGATGTCAGGGGCCAGGAGGGAAAAGTCAGAAAAAACATAAAAATGTTCGCTTTCAGGCATAAAAAAATTAAAAATCTGTTTCTCAGGCTCTCCTGCACGGTACTTTTGGCTGCCGCATGCCCTCTTTTTATAACCAATGTAAACTTAAAATGAAAGTGTCAATGACACTGTAGCTCAATTTGCTTAAGACATGTACATGTATAGTGTGTGACACAGCAATGACAAACATCTAGGTAATGACCTGATAACAAAGGTACATGTAAAGTATTGTAACGGTCTGTACATAAATGCTGACAGTACCCTGTAACAAATATATAGGTAAAGTATTGTAAAAGAGGGGGTGACAGTTAGATGCTAAACTAGAAAAGAAATCTTTGAGTCCCAGGGTGGGTCTGACTGAACCCCAAAATATTTGTTCTCATAGCACAGTGATAACAAAGACACCCCAAAACACCCGTTCCTGCCACAAGGTGATAACAAAGGTACCCCAAGAAGTTTCGTGAAGATCAGTTAATAAATACAGACTCTAGCACCAAGCCGTATTGACATGTGCACTTACTGTGTATAAGTAGCACTTAACAAATCAAAGTTCATCTAATTTGCATAATTTCTGCACGAGAAAAAAACCTGTATTGTATGTGATGTATTCCATGTTACTAAACATTCCTACAAAAATTTATTCAAATCAGAACTTTCATACAGAAGTTCTGTACAAAAAACTGATTGCACTATTTTTGGTACAAAAAGGCTGCTGGTTGCCATCTTAAAATTTTGGACCGCACCCAAAAACACTCGTTCTTGTCCCACAGTGATAACAAAGATACCCAAGAAGTTTCGTAAATATCGGTTCATAAATATGGCCTCTAGCCTGAGCCATATAGAAGTTGTATACAGAAAATGATTGGACCTAATTTTGGTACAAAATGGCCACTGGCAGCCATCTTGAATTTTGGACCGCACCTAGAAACATTCGTTCTCATCCCAAGGTGATAACAAATGTACCCAAGAAGTTTTGTGAAGATCGGTTCATAAATACAGCCTCTAGCCCAAGCCGTATTGACACATGCACTTACTGCGTATAAGTAGCACTGAATAAATCAAAGTTCATCTAATTTGCATAATTTCTGCTCGAGAAAAAACCCTGTATCATATGTGATGTATTCCGTGTTACTAAACATTCATGCAAAAATTTATTCAAATCAGAACTTTCATACAGAAGTTCTGTACAAAAAACTGATTGCACTAATTTTGGTACAAAATGGCCGCCGGCAGCCATCCTGAATTTTGGACCACACCCAAAAACACTCGTTCTTGTCCCACGGTGATAACAAAGGTACCCAAGAAGTTTCGTAAAGATCGGTTCATAAATACGGCCTCTAGCCCGAGCCATATTGGCATTTGTAGTTACAGTGCTGAAAGTAACATTAAATAAATCAAAGTTAGTCTAATTGGCATAATTTATGCACGAGAAAAAAAACAGTAATATGTGATGTATCCCTTGGTACTAAACAGTCACACAAAAAATTATTCAAATCAGAGCTTTCATATGGAAGTTCTGCGCAAAAATCGGATTGCACCTAATTTTGTACATGGCTGCCAGAGGCCATCTTGAATTTCAGACCAGACCCCAAAATACTCGTTCTCATCCCATGGTGATAACAAAGGTACCCAGGAAGTTTCGTAAAGATCGGTTCATAAATATGGTCTCTAGCCCGAGCCGTATTGGCATTTGCAGTTACAGTGCTGAAAGTAACACTAAATAAATCAAAATTATTCTAATTTGCATAATTTACGCATGAGAAAAAAACCTGTATTATATGTGATGTATCCCATGGTACTAAACATTCAAATCAGAGCTTTCATGTGGAAGTTCTGCGCAAAAATGGGATTGCACCTAATTTTGTACAAAATGGCTGCCAGCGGCCGTCTTGAGTTTCGGACCAGACCCCAAAACACCTGTTTTCGTCTCACGGTAATAACAAAGGTACCCAAGAAGTTTTGTAAAGATCGGTTCATAAATACGGCCGCTAGTCCGAGCCGTGTGTACGGCGCGACGGATGGACAAACGGACGTTCTAACAATTGGTAGTTATGTGGCTATTTTTATGGGTCTACAATAAAATGCATGTCCATTATATTAAAACAAGAGATTTTTGGGAAAATTTTTGGGGTGGTAGCAAACCCTGACCCTACCCTTTACTGACCCTAACCCTACCCCCCCCCCCACCCCCCCCCCCCCCTTCTAAACCCCACCCTAGATTAATGAAAATTCAATATATTCCTAGTCTATTTTAACTAAAATGCATGTCCATTGTATTAAGACAACTTTTTGGGTGAAAAATTTTTGGGGTGGTAGCAAACCCTAACCCTACCCTTTACTGACCCTAACCCCACCCCACCCCAACTCTAAACCCACCACCCTAGAATAATGACATTTAACTATGTGACTAGTCACATAAATTGTGGTAATCACCTAACCCCCATTTCTACCAACAAATAGCCACCTAAACTCCATATGTCTGCCCGGCCAGACGGACAGATGGACGACGGGCCATGACAATACCTCAAATTTGGCTTCGCCAAAGTTGAGCTAAAAAATGAAAATTAAAAGCAAAGCCTTCTTGCACTCAAGGGACGAAATACACCACCACCCATGCTATTCTGTAGATTATGAGGCCTAAAACATAAACCAAGAACCTGAACTTTTGATGGCACAGAAGTAATTACAGAAATAAAAAATAAAATAAAAAAACGCTCGCCCACATGCAATTTTACAAATAATGACCTGAGAAACAAGATTTACTTTGTGTGGCCTTACACATCATTTAACGGCAGTATGAAGAAGATTAGCAGATTGACTGTCACAAGAACAATCTAAAATTTGAAATCTGCTCATTAGTTATTTGAATGCCACGTGGAATTTGAAGGATGGTAACCATAGTTATCCCTGATAGGGAAAGAGTTAAGGGGAATCCTCATCCCTGAATGCAGTGTTCAACTGGATATTTAATATGGCTACGTGGTAGTAGGTGGTCATGCAGAAAATATTATATTTATATTATTTATTTATTGGTGTTTAAGGCCACATACTTATACACATTGGCTAATTGTGACCATGACAGTTTTGAGGTGGAGGACGCTGGAGTACCCGGAGAGAACCACCGAGCATCAACGAGCAATTGTCAGCTCCTCAACATTCTAACTCTGTTCAAGCTCCGCACAAACAGGGTTACAGTGGTTGAAGACATGTGCACCATCGATGTGCAGTACGCCTTAGTACACAGCATCATCGTGTCCCCATATAGGCAACCAGGATAAAGTGCCTTGCCCAAGGACACAACGTGGGTCGACCCGGACAGGGATCGACCCCGGGACCTCTAGCATGGAAGTCCAACAGTCTACCACAGAGTCACATGATAAAAATAAGCTAACCAACTAAGTTTTATTAATTGAATACAAAGTTGTGCATTTTGTCTTTGAAAGCACTCAAAAGGGAGCATTCCAAGGCAAAATGGACAGTATATAGTGGTTTTCTTATTCAGAACCAGGCATGTCAAAGTATCGCCGGGTACCAACATAACCAGTACCAGGATGGGACAGAGCCTGTCCTACTGACACCGGTACTGGGACAAATCAACAATTAGAAGACATATCACAATCAGATGGCAGAAATTTGCATTTAAACCACGCCAGTCCCCAAGATCGCAAGACAAACATGGCATTAGTGATGAACCGATCATTAAAACTTGTTATCAACTGATTACCGGTTATTTCTCTGCCGATTCCAGTTCCGATGGCTGAAGTAGGACACTGAAGAAAATCTGTTGGTGCCTGTTATACTACAGAATTCTGTTGATAAATCATCAATTACGAAAGCTTAATACCACATAAGTTCTCAGAGTATGCATATTTAGTGCTGGGCAATATTAGCCAAAATAATATTTGCATTTTGGTTGGGGTGGGGGGAAAAGATTATTAACGATACAATCACACAATAGTGTTCCGGTGACGATTGTGTTTTGTTCCGGTAAATAGTGTTAATATGATATTTTGTAAGGATACAATACACTTGGCTGTATTAACCAGGAATATACTGAGCACACAAACTTTGTGTCTTAAATGAATAATAATTTTGATGTTAATGTGTGTTGTGAAGTCATACGACGCATGGTTTACACGTTTGTCAGAATGTATTATTCAATGGTTTTTTTTCAACCTGTTATCTCCCTTGATGTGTTTCTCTAATGTTTACATGAACTCTACAATCTTCGGGAAATGGGGCGATCTCATACCGATTGCAGTTGGTAAATTCCATAATATCTCTGCTCTGCAAATCCCTAAATTTCCTGCTATGCACTAAACACGTCTTTAATGGGGAAACTTTATTGAAATGGCCAGATATCAAAGGGATTTTTAATAGTCAGTGTTAAATATAGAACAACCGGAAACTGCTGGTTGTCATAATCGGTTGATGCCCCATAACCGGCTGGTTCCGATTGCCGGTTCCGATCATCAGTCCATCACTACATGGCATCGTCCAGTTATTCTGCAGTGACATCAAAGTAATCATAAAGCACGAAGATCATGCTTTATGATCACTTTGATGTCACCACAAAATAATTTCTTTGAAGTAGCCGATGACAGTGCTTCCCGTGTCTTTGATGTCATGCATGAGTCAAAATGGTCGGCCTTATCGAGTTGTGGTGCAGACAGAACATGTGCCTGTAGAGTGTTCTGATATGTTCATTCACAAATGAGTTAAAAGTATGCCGTGCAAGTGTGCCAGACACGATTATCAGGCCTGTTTACCCTCGTTCAAATTAGGAATTTCCCCGTGAAACAGTTTTATCCCTGTACTGGCGGGACAAAAGCTTCAGTACCGGTACTGATTGGAGCATGAAGGAACCGGCGGTTCCGAACGTGTTTATTGCACTTTATCCCATAAATGGCCATGTATTTGATCAATAAAAGCCTTGGATAAATTTTTGCTTTATTCACCTTGTAGAGTGATAAAGTTTCCTCACAGGTTTAACACTGAAAGAGTTTATTCTTGTAGTAGAGACGGACTTGTTGACCTCTGACCTCTACCACATTCATGTAGAATAATTAATAATTCAATTGTTGTTTACTTTAAACCTCTTTGAAAGAATTACACAATGCCAGTAGAAAACAGCACACACTGTTCATTTAATATAGTATTTTGGCAAGTTCAGCTCAAGTTTGTAGGGGAATTATTTTTAGACAGAAATGTATTGCTGCACTTGGTTTATTTTTGCCAATTTTGCTTGACGATTGAATTAGACCAATGTGCTCCTCACTTCTTGCTGTGTTCTGTAGAGTGTGACAGCACAATTTTGCTGCCACTGCCATGTAAAAGATTTAAGAGATAAACAAAATAAACATGTTTTCAAGAAAAACATTTTTTCTTCTCGCAGAATTAAGAATGAAACCGACTCGCCAGAGGCTCGTCGGTTTCATTCTTAATCCTACTCGTAGAATAAATTTTTTACTTGAAAACACTATACGTTTATTCTCTTTGTATAATTATAACTAAGGGAAAAAGACAACAAGAAAAATATCTGTTAACAGTAACTAGAGGCTCTAGAGAGCATGTAATTGCTCACCTGGAAATACATATAAAAATGTGATTTCCCATAGGCTTTCCATGGTAACTATGAGCTGCAAATGTGGCCATGTTTGCAACATTACATCAAAATTACATGAGGATCATTGGTAGGTGTCCTAGTCTTCAATCACGTACATTCGAATCCATCAAACAGAATCATAGAATGTCTCTGGTGGCATTTCTGAATGCCTTAATTAAATTAAAAAGCGTAGTTAAAAAAGTTTTCAAAACACATCATTAATTAAGTGTAACAATTTTGAGTTAATTTATTTCTTAGGTAAATGACAGAATATGTCAGTTGTCTCCCTTCCGTTCTGTGCTGGGTAATAATACCAAGAGACTGTAGGGAAAAATTTCTGCCAACCATCTTACATCTTTTTGTGCAATTGGTGCTAAGAAGGCCTGCCATTCTTATCCACCATAATATTTGTGATTCTGTCACTGCTTATTACATTTAACCTCCTTCCAACACAAGTTTTCAAAGAAAAACTTTCCAATTCAAATTGCAGTGCAAATTTCAATTGAACCAATTTTTCGATGGAAAAGAGTGAAACCATGTGCAATTTCGCTATTTTATGTATGGATGAACCGTCTCCTACATTTTTTTTCTCTTTTGAAATGGTGGTTAATTTTAATAAATACTAGTTTACATGATGCGTGTCTTGTGTGATTTGTTGTTTTTGCTGGTACTTTGGTTTGAAATAGCCATTCTGTGCTTGTTGCTACCAGTTAGGGCGAATTGTTTGAATGACTAGGACATTACAACTCTTTTGACAAATGCAAAACTGGGCTATTTAGGCCATTTTCAGTGCCATACAACAGATTTTAAAAGCAACCGTGTTTACTTGGTTATGAAGGAGGAAGCGTTTTTTTTTTGGGGGGGGGGGGGGGAAATAAAACAAAAAAATCCATAAAACTGCCACGTTTCCAAGGAATTTTTGGAAGGTGACTTGAATTTCGCCCCAATGTAAGCAAAGGCAACTTAGGAAATCACAGGTGACTTCTTCACCCTAGTCGACCAATCGGCTGACTCCTGTAACACAGAACATTTTGTACCGAACGTCAAGCTAAATACCTCACAAGTAGGTCGCGAGGTACAATACAGGTGTAAATCAAAATTGGCAGGAGAATTAATAAACTTATATTTGGCTGCAATTGACACATGAATAAGACCAACAATAAATTAACAGTTTATTTCTTGGAAAAGGAGTGTCATCAGCACGAAATAAAGCTCAGTAAATCCTAATCAAAACATTGACAGAAATTCAAAGAAAGTTTCAAATACTGCTGTTGATGGAAGGGAAATAACTGCATATTTCTTCTTCCAAGGAGATTCCCACAGACTAAATATTGATATTTATAGTCTGAGGGATTCTCCTTTGAACAGGGCCAAGTACACGTGTGTGGTTTAGTGCAGAATCAATTTTCATGAGTGTGAACAAATATTAGCAGGAATGACTGGTGGGCTCATATGTAGAATACTCTGAAGAAGTTGGAAATATCAACAGGTATTGGATCAGGAGTCCCGCCAGACATGTTAACCTCCAGAACAATTTTTCAGGGTACCTGAGGGTGATTTTCTGGGAAATGAGATGGATTTCAGGGAAAAGTTCGCGCGGGGACAAAATAAAAGACAAAACTTGTGAATTTACAGCTCATGGACCACTATTAACACCAGGTTATATCTAGAACTATTTGTCAACTATGCTGATGCATTTATGCTATGTTAAAAAATCGTAAAATAACTGTTGATTTGACCCTCCCCCCCCCCCCCCCTGAATCCTCTTCTTCATGAGCCCCTCCCCCCTCCCCACCACCACCCACCCACACTGTCCCACAGAGCACCTCCACCTGTGTTTTGCTCTTACCAGAGTCTACTTAGCTAATAATTTCCCAAGTCTGGAAATGTTAACAGGAAAAGATGTCGTAATGTTCAGTTATTTCAAGAACATTAGTACTTAGAAAGTATCTTTATCAAACTTCATGCATGTGGGACGTTTCTGCCTTACACAAAACTTTTCTTTTCATCACTGAAGCATTTTTTTTTAATTCCATTCGAAATTTTCTGGGTACAGATGACCAACAGTTAACAGTTCTGTAGTCAGCACAACAGAATAAATGTAGAGTTAGAAAATAAGTCCATTGTGTTTAAATATGCAGTCATAATTTTTCGGCATCCTAAGGAACTTTAACCTACTTTTAAACTGTGCTCAATAGTTGTTGTTTACGTTTTGATTTTGGAAAAGGGGTGAGAATTAAAGCTATTCTATGAAGGAATAAATAAATATATATTATTTAATTCCTTTTCATATATTTTAATTTCCAAAAACTGCATTCAAATGAAGGTGGAGTTTTCAATTTTTTGAAAGTAAGTCACCTATTTTCACTTCGACACTCGCACATTGATCACGAATCTCCGATGAAAAAACCCAGAAATAAACATGAACACAGTTGAAATATATATCATAAAATACCCTTTTCTAAAATGAATTTAACTTAAATCCATATTTTACTGCTTCATGAGTTTTTACCAGAGTTTGAAATGCATGTGATTTGACTCCGAACGTTTTCCATAAGTTACAATGGGAACGAAATATTTAACTGTTGTTTTCCGGTATTTTTGGTCCAAAACCGATTCCCATCCGGGAGGCTGGGAACTACACTGAAATTCCAGAATTTCCTGGGCATTCCGGGAGAGTTAACATGTCTGAGTCCCGCCAAAATTGTCCTTTCCAGCATTTGGTGGGTGACCACGATGGAGAAGTGTTATGTCAACATTTGTGACCATAATGTGTAGCCTCTGCTCAGCATGAGTGAAGTGAAAATTCTGTCCTTTGACGAGAAAAATGCTTCTTCCTATGATGATGATGGCTGTATGAACATTTATGACTTCTCAAGTCGGGAGGGGGTGGTGGCTCAGTGAATGTCTGTAGTAATAAGACTGCTGCTGTGTCGATGAAAGAAACATAACTATTGTCCGAGATCCATCTTCAGGTAGAATCAATGCTGTAGAGTATTTAAATGCTAATGTCTGACTTCTGTTTGGGAATGACCAAGAGGCTGCACCTCTTTCCATGATTCCCCTGATGGGCTATTTGTGTCTCCCACTTTTAGCGCCCTATCTAAGGATATTCATCCTTGTGAGCAGGCATCTCTGCCACTGCACTACCTTGGAACCAAGGTCACAGCAGCATCAGAATTATTATTTAATGCCCTTGAGGCCAGCTCACCATCAGCCAAAGCCTTTAAAATGGCAAAACATCTATTGCTGTAGACTGCTGTACTGTAGAATCTTCTACTGATCTTCTACAATAGTAGATTTGTGTGAGGAACAACTAGGAAATAAGGTAGGCATGACAGGTTCAGAGCTGACAACAGATGGTTGAACCTTTTTCCAACGACTTTTGTTCCAATTTTGCACAAACAATACAAGTTTTCTGTGGGTTGCACCCAGAACAGACAAGCATGATGTATGATTATGGTACCTGAAGTATGATATATGATTATGGTACCTTGACTTCATGGAAAGGCAAATTGGGAAAAGTTTTTGGATATTTCAAATTTTTCGACTCACGAAAATTAAAATTTTACACCAAATTTTATTTTTTTGCAACTTATAAAACTAACACAAGTTGGAAATGAGCAATTTCTAATGTTCTCTTAGAGACAAATCCCTTAGAGAACTTAAAAGTAAAAAATAACAAGCCTGAACCAAACAGGAACCATGATTTGTTTATGAAATTCTCCTCCATTAATTCATCAAAGATATGATGCAGTTCTTGGGAAATTCATAGAAAAAGTGTCGGGAAGATTCGGAATCACTATACTTTTTCTTTGCTTTTTATCTTTTTGTGGTGGAGGGCGAGGGTGGGAAGAGGGGTCTCTATTTAATCCCTTAAGATTTGAGCATCCCAGTGAAGAATAAAATTACATATCTAAGGAGGAAACTTTGAAATCTTTCTTGAAGAATAAGAAAACTTTGAGGCTGAAAAAAAACAACAGAAATGACAATCCAACTATTTATGTTTAATTATACCTGAAACTGCCAAGAAATCAGCAATAGTTGTAATATCATCAACAGCTTCAGTCAAAAGTCGAACTTGTTTTTCCCAAGCTTCTTTGAATATCTCCATGTTCTCTTGTGCTACTTTTGACCTTGGTCTAGCTGCCAAAACTCTTGCAGCATTAATAACCTAAAAGTGAAGAGAAGAACACTTTACAAAGGAAAGGCTTGCTGGTAGGGCTCTGCAAAACTCAAATTTCAGGTCAAATTGAATCCCGAATTGTATCTGAGGGTTTCAAATCAAATAGAATCAAGTCTCGGGATCAAATCTCACCACTCTTCAAGTTGTAGAAAATGTACCTCCTTACAACTGTAAATATTGTCAGTCTCCACTCAAGTATTGTATGCAATGGTAACTTGTCTGCTTGCAGTGTGCAAAATTTCAAAAATGGCTCTAACCGATTGACCATTCACATGGGTTGGAGATGGCTAACCGAACGCTCGTCTTAAGTAACAAGAGGCCCCACGGGGCCTGAAGTGCTCATCTTGTACAGAACACAATTTAAACAGAGTCCAAGAATCAGTCTACATTAAGCAAGCCATCTCCATAGGCTACACTGTCAATCTTTGAGTCCCTCAAGTTGATCATAAAGTAAAATGTAGAGCTCCCCTATGAAGCCCCTTGATACAACCTATGTGGATTAATCTTAGTACCTCGAGAGGGTACTGAATACAAAATTTTTAATTCTTCAGCAAAATGGCCAATTCCGGCTCCCAAAGAGAGCCCAAATATTAACCCAGGCTCCTGATTTGAACACAGTTAAATCTGACTTCCCTAGAGATGTTGTGTACTGAATATGAAAACATTCTGGCTGTTGGATCTGAAGAAGAGAAATTGTAAAGAAATTTCTTCGAACTGCACTAAGTTCAAATTTGGGCTACCATAGCGAGACCAAATATTAACCTATGGATCCGATTTGAACAAACTTGAATCTGACCCCCCCCCCCCCCTAGAGATGTTGTATACCAAATGTGAAAGCATTCTGACAAGTGAATCTGAAGAAGAAGATTTTTGAAGAAATTCCCTCATATTGTACTAAGTTAAATTTCATGTTCCCATATGGAGCCCAAATATTAACCTAGGCACTCAAATTGAACAACCTGGAATCTGACTCCCCTTAGAGATGTTGTATACCAAATATAAAAGCATTCGACTGGTGAATCTGAAGAAGATTTTTAAAGAAATTTCCTCATATTGCACTAAGTAAAAGTTTGGGCTACTATAGTGAGCCCAAATATATACCTAGGAATCTGATTTGAACAAACTTGAATGTGAGCCCCATAGAGATGTTGCATACCAAATATCAAAGCATTCTGACTGGTGGATCTGAAGAAGAAGATTTTTTTAAATTACCCTCCATATTGAACAAAGATAAAATTTGGGCTTCCGTAGGAAGCCCAAATATTAACCTAGGGACTTGGTTTGAACAATCTAGAATTTGACACTCATAACAATGATGTATACCAAATATTAAAAGATTCTGACTGGTGGTTCTGAAGAAGAAGATTTTTAAAGTATATTCCCCATATTACCCTTTGTTAAAACTTCGGGCTCCTGTAGAGAGCCCAAATATGAACCAATGAGCTTTATTTCAACAAACTTTTATTTGACCCCCCTATCAAAAGATTCTGATGATTGGTTCTGGAGAAAAGATTTTTTAAAATTTTTGCAAATATGCTGACTCAGCATTTTTTCGATGCCCATTACAGAACACCCTAACATAACCGATGGCAATTTTTTTTCACCATTCAATTCTACTGGTCATAAGGATGCTTCATACCAAATAAAAGCTCTCTGTTCCATGGGGTTTGGGAAATATGGGCAGTTGAAAATATTTCTATTTTTAGCTCCCAGGGTTCCCATGGGGAAGCAGGAATTTTTTTTTTTGCATGGGTCAAGTACTTATGACCCAATACTACCACAAACCAAATTTGTTTCATACCGGACCATCGATTCAGAAAACAGAAATTTGGGGCGGGGCCAAAAATCTTACCCCTCCTATTACAAAGCCAAATATTACTTCACAAACTTTGTTTGAACAAACTTGACTCTACACCTCATATGGAAGCTCCATAGCAAATATCAAGTCAATGTACACACTGGTTCTTGAGAAGAAGATTTTAAAAATATTTTGGAGCATTTTCCCCCACTCCCTCCCTATGGGGCTGGGCATGTTGAGTTGAACAAAAATGAAATGCCCCTTTGGGACCATCACTCACACACACTTTCACTTGAATTGGCTCAGTGGCTTTGGAGGAGAAGACCAAAACATGGTGTTGACGGACGACGGACGGAGAGCGATGAGATTAGCTCAGCTTGACTTTGTCAAGATGAGCTAAAAATACTTGGAAAACTGCTTTTTTATCATTAACAAGTATTCATGTATTGCGAGGGATTAAAATACACATAGACTCTCAAGGCAGAATTCTAAAGATCTAGACAAAAGAAAGGCTGGTAGTGCTAGAAGCCCATATATGGGCTTTATTCTTAACTGCAGGTACCTAAAGTTGAAGACTCCATATTCTGTGGATGTCCTTATTATTTTGGAAGTAAAATTACTTAATCTCCATCGATTTACATTTGTTACAATTTATGGGAGAGTGCCTATAGGCACTCTCCCATAAATTGTAACAAGACAAATATGTGTGAACAAATCTTGAGGCTGAGAAAAAAATTAGCACTCTACCAGGAAAGTTACTCACTTTACCATTCAAGATGCAACTTGTGGCTAACCGGTCAACCGTTCGCATAAATTTAAAGTTGCGTAACCACCACGCGAACAAAATGAGCATTCTCGTCAAATTTTGCACCCTGTGTTTGGGCAAATCAAAAAAAAATACTGAATATTCCAAAATGTAATCAAAGTTGTTTCGGAAGCGAAAACATCCTTGAACTCTTCTTCTATTAATAGGCCTCCTGTATAGGATTACCTACAGGGTTGGATTTTGAGAACACCATAACAATTTAAATATTTCTGTATCAGAACGTCTTAAATCAATCAAATCGAATTATGGGGACAATTTTTGAGTGAACTGAATTTTCGTGGGGCCCTACTTAACCCTAAAGGGCCTAATTCGGACTTGAATTAGTGTTCAACCGATTACCAAAAATGGCCACTGACCGATTACAGGTTATTTGAGGTCACAATCAACCGATTCCAAAGTCGATTCTGATTGTAATACTGTGCACTACTAGACAAGTTGAGGCTCGAATGAACTACATTAAATCTAACTTATTTTACGGGTTTACAGTCCGTTCACTACTCGATAAATCAAGACTCGAAAGATCTACATTAAATTGAACATATTTCACAGTATTAAACTCCGTTGACTCAGGTCCAGTAAAAGTACCAGTCGTGCACATTTGGGTGGTAAACGTGGCTCTCAGAGCCATCTTCAGCACCCAAGTGCACGAAGTTGGTAATTTTACTGCAACCTGAGTCAATGGAGTGCAACCTTTACTTTTCCAGTATGAACTGGTGATTGCCGCAGGTACGCTCAGTTGTAAGTTTTATATGTCGTTTAACTTGTATATCTTGTAAAAAGGGCGTCTAGAGAGATTAAGAATACATATTGTGGTGGTTTTTCAACTTTATTGAATGGTATCACTGACATCATTTTACATTAACAATTGAACAATTGCAAAAGATAATAAAAAGCGGTTTATGAATCATCACAAAATGCTTGGCAACAATCTGTTGAACCGATGTTCCAGGAGCCGTTGCCATTGTCATTCGATTGCACATAATCGGCTGATTGTGATGGCTGGTTCCAATCATCAGTTGAACACTAACTTGAATTACATCTTTCTACAACAAAACTGGTGCCCCAACATCCAGTTTAGGGGTAAGCTAGCAAGTTACATTTGACGTTCCATGGCAGTTGTTTCTTGGCAAGTCTTGGCTGCCTATGTAGGCATCCAAGACTTGCCAAGAAACAACTGCAAAGTCATAGGATGTGGATGGTCAAAGTAAAGCACAAATGTATAAAAAATATCCAGCCCCTTAATGGTTAACAGTTTTTACAAATTTGAACATCTTCCAACTTAATTTATTGTCAGCTCTCTACTGTATGATTCAAGGCTAGTGCAACGAACACATGGTTATTTCAGAAGGAAGAGCATATTTCAACTAGAGATGGTCTGTCGACCGCTCTACCCCCCACCGTGGCATACCGCCTAGTGTGGGTGACTGAAAAAGGGCATTCAATTTTTCGAAGTAAAAAAAAAATCCAATAAGGCCACAAGTCGGCCATCTTGAAACTGAGCAGAAAAAAAATTATGTCATGCACTTCCCCTCATCATGTTAATCATTTTTGTGAAGTTTCATGATAATGCGGCTAAAACTGTGGAAGAAGTTTGCTACACAAGTTTACATAAAAAAAAATCCAATGTGGTCACCAGTCGGCCATCTTGAATCCGATGGGGAAAAAAATTATGTCACACACTGTTCCTCATCATGTTGATCATTTTTGTGAAGTTTCATGCAAATGTGGCTAAAACTGTGGAAGTAGTTCGCTCCACAAGTTTACATGTGGAACGGACCAAAGACGACGACAGACCAACCGACAAGTTGACTCCTATATACCCCATAAAACATTGTTTTGTGGGGGTATAATAAGGCCACAAAAATTAGATCTTGTTTCTCAGGACACTATTTTAATTGTGGGTTCATTATTTAATTTTTTATGAAATTTTCATATAGAGGTACTCAGGCCTGGAAATAACTTACTAAGAAGGTTTAGGTTATGTATGGGTTACATCAATTGTAAAATACATCCAAAAACTATAGATTACAACATAGTAAAACAACATAACTTCACCAAACTACTGATATTGCATGTTTTACCAGAAAGACTTGATAATCTTTTGGAACTATCTCAATTCAGAGGTTCAATATTGCATCCACATTTGAATACAATTGCATGCTGTTTCCATTTTAAAGAATTTCTGCCAAAATAAATGGCAAAAAGTTATGTGAAAACGTGCATTAGTTTTTCCTATTTATATGGACTGAAATACTGTTTAGACGTAAAAAAGTATGACTGTTAGAGTAAAAACACAAAAGGCTGGGAAGCATCACAACAAGCTTTAATCCCATGAATTACCACCATGCAAAATAGCATAACCAGCCGATTGGGTTATGATACAAGTAGGTCCCTGTGAATATTCATTTGTTCGGGTCAAAGTCGAGTCGATCATCAAATTGGAGTCGAAAATAAAATCACAAATATAAAAATCGAATATGAAAAACGCTTATTAATAAATGTCTCAGTATACGTACATTCGTACATTTAATACTGGCTAAATTGTCGAAACAATGCGAGGAATTGTGCGCGAACCACAAGCACACATCATCAACATGGAACTTACAGTGTATTACCAATGTCATTTGGAATCACACGACCCACGTGATTCCAAATCGGTAATACATTCATATTTCACAGTGACATCGGTAATACATTCATATTTTACAGTGGATAAAGCCACGGCTACATACACGTGTAATACATTAAAGACTTCATACAAAACCCAAGCTACAGGGACTACATCTCACCTCTGGTACACTTCAGTAAGAAGCATCCATCGCTTCATGATAAGGCAAGATCGGATGATTCCAAGCTTAAAGTCAAGAAGGGAGTGAAATATTAATGTATTACCGATGTCATTTGGAATCATGACCCACGTGATTCCAAATGACATCGGTAATACATTCATATTTCACAGTGGATAAAGCCATGGCTACATACATGTGTAATACATTAAAGACTTCGTACAAAACCCAAGCTACAGGGACTACATCTCACCTCTGGTACACTTCAGTAAGAAGCATCCATCGCTTCTTGATAAGGCAAGATCGGATGATTCCAAGCTTAAAGTCAAGAAGGGAGTGAAGCAATCACAGGTACATACAGATTCTTTGTCTCCTATTCAGCCATGCATTCAATTGCGCTGTATTGTTAATGTACGAACTGTTGAATGTCAGCATGAATATGTGGATAAATCTTCAGTACAATGCCAAAATAATCCTAATGTGGCTATTTTAAACTAGAAATATCGCATAGGAAACTGCATTTGGACACCTGGTTTTGGTTAGCTATTTTTTTTTTTTTTTTTTTTTTTTTTTTGCATCACTAGAAAAATAGTACATTATATAAGATTACAACATGATTTTTACAGTATAATGTATATACAAAGCAGTTCTCCAATTATTCAAAGAATGCGTCAGTTAGGTAGTTCCATTTATCCCCAATACGCTCGGCCTTGCTGATTGTGTACATGTATAGAGAATACATTTCAATATTTTTGTAGGATTTTATAGCTCTTGCTAGATCTGAGAAAGAGGGGATGGTATTACTTCGACTGCAGGTGTAAATATACTTTTTGTAGATGAGGAGACAGGTATTCCAGACATTTGGATAGGCATGCTCTGAAGTAGAGCCTAAAATTATTTCTCTTTTACTTATGTTTAGTTGAATTTGCGGATCCGGACTAAGGTTAATCCTTTCCACTAGTGAAAGTAAAACTGTTTTTGAGAAAGAACTATCGTAAAATAGATGTGCAATCTCGTTTCTTTCGTATTTCCACAGAATGAGCACAGCTCTGTTTCCGAAAGCCCACATTTAAAGAGTCTAGACTTTGTGAATAGGATTTTATGGTTAATCTTATATTGTAAACTCTGTAGATAAGTATCATCTGTTTCCCTAAAAGTTTGTTTGTAAAGATATTGTCAATCATTATGGTCAAGATTTTCGTCCAATGCGGTGTTCCATTTCTCTTGGGTATGTGTAGGTTTTTTTGATACTTTCTTAAGAAATATGGGATAGAAGTGGCAGTTTGCTTTAGTGCAAAATATGAGTTCACCAAAGGATCTGAAACAGATTCAAGTTTTGTACTATTAGATATTATATTTTTCCATGACCTTGGTATTGCATTGACCACACCGATGTAGTTGGTTAATGGAATATCAAGGTCATATTTCAGCTTAAATTCTTGAAAGTCAAAGATGGATCCTGAAGCGCTATGTATATCGTTTATAAAGAAAACACCCTTTGTACACCAACGTCTGTAAAGAAACGGTTCATTATTAATTTTTATATAATTATTATAAAATAGTGGTCGTGAGAGAATTTCTGTCGGGGTTGTGTGATTGCTATTTTTTAACTGAGCCCATACCTTAAGCACGTTTTTCCAAAAAGGGTCCATATAATTTGAAACACTAAGTATACCATGTTTATTCAAAGACCACATTTTGCTCCCCCCAAATTTTTCAAAATTATCGACTACGAGTGTTTTCCATTGGGCCATTGTTTCTGAATCTAGTAACTTTTTGATCCATATCATTTTTAAGGAGCAACACAGTGTTTTTACGAGGGGTAGTTTGAGCCCGCCATTTTCGATTAAGTTGATTATTACGTCACGTTTAATTTTGTCCCTTTTGTCCGACCATAGAAATTTAAAAATTATACTTTGAATATCATCTAATATCTTATCAGCTGGATCAGGGAGAACAGTAAGAGAGTGTATTAAGATGGGGATCGCTAACGTTTTAATGACTGTAACTTTGCCGACAAGTGTAAGATTTCTGAGGGACCAATCTGGTAAAAGTTTTCGCATTTTGTTTATTTTTTCTGAGAAGTGTTTATAGAAGTAATTGGCCAAATTTAGTTCAAATTTTATGCCAAGTATGGTAAACGTTCCGTTATGATTCCACTGTATATGTTTTTCTGTTTCCAGTTCAATCCCACAGCCACGCCGAGATCCTATCCAAACGATATGAGTTTTATCAAAGTTAACGCTTAATCTGGATATCGCAGCAAAGTTGTCGAGAGAATTTAAGGTCTCGTTTAGGGAATCTTGGTCATCATCTAAGAATAGAGTACTGTCGTCAGCGTATTGGTTGATTACATACTCCGAGTTATTAATTTTGATTCCATTTATTTTGGGATTGAATTTAAGAAATGCGCTAAGTATTTCGACACACAAAATAAATAGGTAAGGAGACAATGGGTCCCCTTGACATACTCCCCTCTGAATATTAAAATAATCTGAACAATGCCCATTGCTCATGATGCAGCTAGAAACCTCGCCATAGAACGTGTTGAACCACTGAATTAAGGATTCGCCAAAATTTAAAAACATAAGAGTTTTTCTGATAAAAGACCATTCAAGTGAGTCAAATGCTTTTTCGAAGTCAACTAGAACTAACATTCCTGGAATATTCATAGATTCGCATTTTTCAATTAAGTCAGAGACCAATCGCGTGGATTCACCAATGAATCTTCCCTTCATGAATCCCAGCTGACTTTCGGAAATTACCTTAGGAAGAACTTTTTTAAGCCTGTTGGCAATTGCTGATGAGCCTATTTTTTGATCAACATTAAGGATGGAGATCGGTCGCAAATTTTTTATATATTCTTTCGATTTCCCTTCTTTTGGTATACAGGTAATAAGCCCCCGCCTCTGAGTGATAGATAATTTTCCTAAGTCATAGCCAAGGTTTGGGGAATTAACTACATATTTGCTCAAGTCGCCCCAGAAATATTTATAAAATTCAATTGTAAATCCATCAGAACCCGGTGATTTGTTGTTACTCATGTCTTTTAGAGCCATAGCACATTCATTTAAAGATAGTTTTCCTTCTAGTAGTAAACTTTCTTCTGTATCCAGTTTGCAAATGTATGGATTTTCAGAGTCAAAAAACAAGCTTTTGGTTAACTTGGTTTGAATTCGATGTTTGGTCGACTTGAACATTTTTGAGGCACATTCGAGTTGAAAGTCGAGTCGAAAAAAAATCAATATTTGCAGGGGCCTAGATACAAGCCCTTTGGTTCCAGGCATGAGTACTATGTTTGTTTTAGGTTTTCAGGCCTCATAATCAGCAGAAGAGGATATAAATAAAAATTGACGTTGATAGGATAAATTTTAGCATTTTTATTATTTTGAGTTATTTATGCAACATGATCCAATTAAGTGGTAGAGTGCAGGGAGTCCTTATTTGGTTCTACAAAAAGAGCTGTATCATGCATTTCTCTCTGCACTCTGAGGCAGAAAAACAAAGTTCTCACCACTTAAAATATCCCATGATGCAAATGAAATTCAACCAATTAGATCTTGTTTGACAGAGCTCAGTGAGCTCTGTAAAACAAAATCTATTTAGTTATGTTCTTTGTCCTAACAGAGCAAATGGTATCATCAAAGATGATTCTGCTTTATAACTAGAGCTGTAGGGATTAAAAAGCTTTATATTCTGTGGGTGTGCTTCACCTTCAGTTGAATACAAGAACAAGAATATTCACCTTCAATTGAATACAAGAACAAGAATAACTTGTCTGTATGAATTTATCTTGTTGTCCATTGGAGAATTTCAATAATCAATGACATAAAGATTTGATTGACAATATACGTTATTGTAATGAGTTGATGGTAACATGGTTTGAGGAAACCTCAACCATGTTACCATCAATTCATCACAACAGCATAAATGTTCCAATAAGACCCCACCCGCAGCCCAAAACCCACAGCGTGACATGAACAGGGCATCTTTAAATGTTTGTTTGTTGGTGGTTAATGTCACATATTTATGCACCATGGCTAATCGTGACACAACATGGAGATGAAGTCAAGTTTAGTCAATCGTTGATCAACATGTTGCCCATTTTAGAGGACTTTCACCCCAAGCACTGGTGACTGGGTCCTATTTTACTAGTAAAGCGGAACTGGTTTACCACAATAAACAAGTGCTGCTTTCTTCCCGGGGTTCCCACGGGGAGCATCTTTAAATGATAACAAGTTTAATAAATAAACCTCTTGTGTAACCCACATCATTGGACAAATAATCAATAAATAATTAAGATTGAGGTCACATTATCTTCCTTCAAATTGTAAACTGAGTTGTAATTTAAACAACACTTCATTTGGAACATCGGCTGCAGCATGTGTAAAATATTTAGAAAAATGAAAGTGTCAATGACACTGTAGCTCAACTTGTCAAGACATGTACATGTACAGTATGTGACACAGCAATGACAAACTTCTAGGTAATGACCTGATAACAAAGGTACCTATAAAGTATTGTAACGGTCTGTACAAAAACACTGACCGTAGCCTGTAACAAATGTATAGGTAAAGTATTGTAAAGGTGGGTGACAGTCAGATGCTAAATAGAAAAGAAATCTTTGAGTCCCAGAGTGGGTCTGACTGAACCCCAAAATATTTGTTCTCATAGCACAGTGATAACAAAGGCACCCCAAAACACACTCATTCCTGTCCCAAGGTGAAAACAAAGGTACCCAAGAGGTTGCGTGAAGATCGGTTGATAAATACAGCCTCTAGCCCGAGCCGTATTAAGTAGCACTAAATAAATCAAAATTCATCTAATTTGCATAATTTCTGCACGAGAAAAAAACCTGTATTATATGTGATGTATCCCATGGTACTAAACATACACACAAAACATTTTTCAAATCAGCGCTTTCATATGGAAGTTCTGTGCAAAAATCTGACTGCACCTAATTTTGTACAAAATGGCTGCCATCTTGAATTTTGGACTGCACCCCAAAACACTCGTTCTCGTCCCACGGTGATACCAAAGTTACCCAAGAAGTTTTGTAAAGATCGGTTTATAAATACGGCCTCTAGCCCGAGCCATATTGGCATTTGCACTTTCAGTGCTGAAAGTAACACTAAATACATCAAAGTTAGTCTAATTTGCATAATTTACGTACAAGAAAAAAATCTGTATTATATGTGATGTATCCCATGGTACTAAACATTCATACAAAAAATTATTCAAATCAGCGCTTTCATATGGAAGTTCTGCGCAAAAATCTGATTTCACCTAAGTCTGTACAAAATGGCCGCCAGCGGCCAACTTGAATTTCGGATCGGACCCAAAAACACTCGTTCTCGTCCCATGGTCATAACAAAGGTACCCAAGAAGTTTCGTAAATATCGGTTCATAAATACGGCCTCTAGCCCGAGCCGTATTGAATTGTTGATGGACAGACGGACGACGGATGACTGGCCATGGCATAAGCTCAAATTTGGCTTCGCCAAAGTTGAGCTAATGAAGTGGTTTGCAAGTACTCCGTTAAAATAATTACGAAACGAGCAACGTCACATCAAATATTTCCCGTGGTGATGTCAGACAGTGAAATATGCTACTGGAGCCGTAAACATAGAATTACCTACGGAAGCTCTCGTCCAATCAGAGGATGAAGAGTTTAGTCTTATTTGAACATATATCTATATGAATGGATTGTAATATAGTTTTTATCTTACAATAAGAGTATATTGGGTCCATAATTACCCGACAACAGCGTGTATCAAGGGGCCTACTGATACAAAATCTATATATTTTAAACTGCGTAATACATCCATGTGCTTGGTTATGTCTTGTTTACATTAGTATTTATTGAACATTACAAGCTTTTGAAATGCGTTTGTGAGGAACCTTGCAGGTTTCTGTATACAAAAAAAAGGAAAACACTTCTCAAAAGCATAATACATGTAATTAAGTTAAGGAACCACATTGCTTTTTTGCTTTTGTAATTGAATCACCGGAAGCATTCAAGCTGGGACAATGCACAGTTGTACTGTTATAGGCCACAGTCTTTTAAGTTTATCCGAGAATTGCAAAAGTTCAAGGCACCCTCTAACAGTTTCAACTGAAATGATAACATTTTTATGAGTCTGAAAATGACATCTGAAATTAAAGTTAACCCTTTATTCAACATAACATGTCACAATTTAATATTTTAATTATTTCTTGTAAAAAAATGTCCAAACTTTCAACAAATTCAAATCATGTGATGCCTCATTGGAAATAACTCAAGCTCATTTGAATGCAGCTCACATGATATAGTCTTGCTGAATTTTTAGGAAATACAACATTTTTTCAACTACACATTTTGCTCATGGAGCTCTGTCAAACAAGATATAATAGAATAAATGCAAAGTTATCTCTAGAATACAGGAAAGTGACAATTCCTGTTAATTGAATACTCCTGTTAATTGAATAATTTTCATGGGCAAAGTGTGGCTATTCAATTAACAGGGTTCCACTGTAATATACTATAGAAGCTGTTGGCATAACTGGTAGGAATATTTTTTAACAAAATCTCTTTACATAACATGAACAAAATTTAAATTGTCATTTATCTGAAGTCCCCATTGAAACTATTTACCAGCACCGTGTGAAGACCACAGCATGGGTAAATAATCAAATTTCAATTCTTCTCTTTCCAAATACAGCACAAGGAATCTCAGTGGAATTGACAGTCTTATTGAGATGAGGGGTAATAATGTGTGTAGGGCTGAAATGGCTGGCTCATTTTCGTAACCGACTAACCCAGATCTATAACCGGATAATATCTGGTTATCCGTGGCCATTATTTCACCAAATATGGGATCAAAACTATAGAAATTGGAAAGCAGTATTCTCAAACTATTCCATAGTGTGCATACAAACGAACGTTGTCATTTGTATACACACTACGGAATAGTTTCTGCGATTTCTCATTACTCACGGAAAATGCTGATCATTAACAAAGTCTTGAAAGCCAAAGTCGATTATTTCTCAATATACACAATGCGGCTTCGATGTGTAATCTATCACAAAGGAGAAGCAGCAGATTTACTACATTTTAAACGTGGAATGACGATCACTATCGATATTCTGGATAACCGGTTGACGGTTTTTCTAATCGGTTAGGTAGCTAACTGATTTCAAACCGATTATCTGGTTAACCATTTCAGTACTAAATGTGTGTTTACAGAGAAAATGCAAGTAAATTACTGTTGCAACTTGTGTCTATAGCTCTGACCCAGCCTGACTTACCCTGAAAAAAAACTTTGTGCTGAAAGTTCGTTCTCATCTACATTGCGCTCACAATAAAAATAAATTTAAGAAGCTAGAAGGAAGGCCTGTGGTGATTACACTGCCAATGTAATCATTACCTTAACAATGACATTCAATTTTTAGGATTACAATTACTCCATTTTTTAATAGTAATGATTACGATTGGGATTACTTTGAAAGAGTAATCCATTACATTACTGATTGTTTTCTATCTTTTATTTTAATGTCTGGTAGTTTATTCCTACACTAGAGACTTTAAAGAAGTTGTGGGATAACTACAAGAAAATTTGTTGCATTTCAAGCTGTCCATTCACTTCCAACACTAGCAATCTTTTCTTGAGAAGTTAATTATGTGCTTCCCAAGAAAACATTGCATGTGCAGGCATTATCAAAAAGAAAAACAACAGGGCCAATCTTTTCTTGTGGTAGCCTTTGACACATATCAGAAGGCAACCATATATAAAATTCAATGGATGGCTGGTCAGGATTAACTCAGTGTAAACAAAATACAAGAGATCTGAAAAATGTCCAGATTTATTTATCAGGAAGAAATAAGCCGAAGGTGCATATGGACAGTACTGGGATAGCTTAACCCCTTTTTGAGTGATGCAAATTTTGTGGAAAAGGTGAAACAAATGTGCTGTTGATTCATCAGGCAAATATAATCTGCCACTATAAGTTTTGTTTGGTGTAATTAGAGGCCATCATTGGCAATCTGACATCAGGTGACCCTGGCTATTGAAAGTGTTGTTATAAAACAACAATATAAAAAAAAAGAAATTATTGGCAAGGGCTCCTATTCACACCAAAAAAACACTTATAGTGGCAGATTATACTTTTTTCACACCTAAAGACAACTTACAGTGGCAGATTATACTTTCCTGAAGAATACTAAAACATCTTTTATGCATTTTAAGCAGAGTGGATGATAGGATTTCAGCTGAAACATACACAGAGGAATTTCCATCTGGACACTAACTGTGGAAAAGTGGAATTAAGAGGAATGTTTCAGTTGAGAGTCCCATGGAAGAGTTTTTGTGCAGAAATATTTTTAAAAGAATTTTAGTTATGTATAGGTTAGCTGTAGTAAGGCCTTGAGAGGCTTGATGGCAGTTGAAGTGTTCATTTTCATCTTATCAACAGGTATGAGTAGAGTTTACTGTATTTATCTAATTATTCACCAACACTGGATAAAGTTCATATTTACCTGTGGGCAAAGCTTTTCTAACTCCGAAGCAGCAATTCTAACCATCTTTACACCTTCATCATTGCTTGACATTGAACAGGCAAGATTGGCTACCTGTAAATAGACACAAACTATTATAAATATTAAAAACTCCAAGATAAATTTCCTAATAATCTCTGATAGTGTTCATGCTATCGGGGGTCAATTTAGTCAATTGCACAAAAGACTTCCTTTCATTTGTGAAGGAAAGCCATTGCAGCAATTAAATGGTTGAGTGCTAGAAGCCACTATCAGTGCTTTAAAACAAAAGAGGGTATCAGAGCAAAAGCAAACATTTCTCTTGCTCATGTTTCCTATTTAGACTAATACAAATAACATTTTGTTTATATAAGTTTGTTCTATTACAAATTATTGGAGTGCCTGTTGGCACTCTCCAATAATTTGTAATAAAACCAATTTTGAATAACAAACCAAAAATAATCTAGCCTTCAACCAGTTAAGAGCGTGATTGATGACAAAACTTCTGGTACATGAAATCATCAGCTGGCAATATAGGCAGAAACAATAACCGATTTTCATGAAACAAACTCAAGCCCAGTGATTTTGTCACGAAGGTGGTAGAAATAGTTTTTAGACAAACTTTCAACCTTGAATTTTTTTTTTGGGGGGGGGGGGGGGGGGGGGAGGGTGATTTTCTTCAATAAGACATTATAAATCAGGCCACACAAAAGTAGATCTTGTGTTTCTCAGGACATTTTTTGTAAAATTACATGCGGGCAAGTGTTTTTATTTTTATTTTATATTTTATTTTTGTAATTATTTCTTTGCCATTAAAAGTTTTTTAGTTGTTTTGGTCTCATAAGCTATAAAATAGCATGGGGCTGGTGTATTCCACCCCTTGAGCACAAGGAGGCTTTGCAATACTAAAGCATTCCAAAGCCTTCTCACACTCCAGGGATAAATTTATCAATTTTATTAACGTGGGTAAAATATCAGACATAAACCATTTAAGTTTTATTTTTTTATGTTACATTGATTATAAAAAGTGAGCATGCTGCAGCCAAAATGACCATGTGGGAGGGCCTGAGAAACAGATTTTTAACTTTTTTAGGCCTTATCAACATTACAAAGGGCAGGATTTAATAAGATAAATACTTCATACCATCACAAGTCACTCTGTACATCTATGGTCAACATGTTGTACACCTTTCCTTCAACTAATGCTAACCCTGCTTGTGCCAAGATTGTAAATTGGCAAATCGGGCAGCTAACTTTTTCTTAGGGGTTCTCTCCAGGTACAACAGCTTTCTATCACCCATAAATTTCTGTGACATGACATGGCCCAGATTGTTGAAAGTGTCATTACACCAGAATACACAAATAAAAAATGGATACATTCTCTACTCATATTCAAATATTTTAATGAGTTTGCTTGATCCTTAGCAAATTGTGAGTTGTACAGATTAAATCATTGCTTTGGGTGTGCTGAGGTAAGATAGGTCTAAAAACATAAGTAATTCGGTGGTTATCAGAACAATTCTTCAAAAGCCTTCAAGACTTTTTATTCAATTAACCCTTTACCTAACATAAAAAGCAGATGACACTTGTAAAATTGTAAAAAAAATTCTTAAATAACTAATTTTTTGTCTCAAAAACATAGGTTATGACCTCTCTTTAACGTAACAGCCAAAACCTGCCAGCGCTATTAACAAAATTCGCCATACAATTTTCATTATTTTGTATCTCAAAAAACATAGCTTATGACTCCTTCACTGAAATGAGCTTCATGAGCTCATTCCAATGAGGGGTCATAAGCTATGTTTTTGAGAAAAAAATGAAAATATTCAGGTATTCAAGAATTTTATTTGCAGGTGTCTGCTTTTTGTGTTAGGTAAAGGGTTAACAGGGGAAATGAGCTGAAACATTTCACATATACCATATAAGCTAACTAGTCATACTTATTTATAACTAAGATGGTGATAATAGCCCCCTACCTCCACTTGATTTTTTGGATGAATGATGAATCTTTATCCAGTATGATGCATGGATGCCAATTCGACACAACAACAATCACACAATGGCCCACCCCACGTCAAATTTTTGCTTGGTTCACAAAACTGTAGTCATTGCGTCCTTATATTTGCAGTATATTTAGCATTAAAGTTGAAAACACAGAATATTCCAGAATTGTTTGCATTCATGATGTAATCTTAGCAATAAAACAGACTATGTATTTGCTGTTTCTCCTCGACTAACACAAAGTCTTCTAATAGAATAGATTGCCTCTTGAGTGCAACAAGGCACCATCTGAAATGCTAAAGCAAAGGCATTGTAGATGGAACCTTGTTCTTCGACTCGAGGAATGTCAGTGTAATTTTCCCAACAATGCCCAGTGCAAGCGAGTGAATTATTCTTTGAAGAGACCACTGCAAGTGGGTCCATTTCTGAATGGTAAATATGTCCTGCATCCAGTGCATAATGCAGTGGAAATGGGAAGTCATAAACATTATTATTCAACCAACCCAATTATAAAAAAAAGAACAGATTCATGAATCTGTTGCTCAATTCTATTTGGGAATCGATTCGAAGTCAATCCCCAATTTGCAGGACCCTATATCTCAGTGCTTGGCAAGGGCTTTTGAAGTTACAGGCATTCAAGGAACACTGGTTTCTCTGATTTTGTTATCTACAGCATTAAAGCTCAACTTGAACAAATTTGTAAATCTTACGACAAAGGTGTCGTCTTTGTTGTAATTACCTCAACAAGTTTATTGGCATGTTCTGTAAATACTTGAGCATACTCCTCAACACCTTTCTCATCACCTGCTTTAGCCGCCTCTATAAGAACTAGTAACGGTACATTTGTTTCAAGGAATGAATCAGATACATGATCCACCACTGCTTTTCGTAACTGCAAGAAATGAGAAAAAAAGCATGAATGATTTAAAAACAGACTATGAAACATAAATTTTAGCAATGTTTTTCGCAATCTCCCACGAGGAACTAAGAATGCAATAAAATGTGAAAACTTGGGACACTGACAAAAATCTTGTTTCGTAGGAATTCCCCTCATTCAAATACTGCCTCATAAAAAATTTGTTTACCTGGGTTTTGAAAAGCTTCCAACTATATGATGTACTTCATAGTTTTTTGGTGGTGGAATTATTTTGTCAGACTTCCACTCAAGGCATTGGTGACCGTGTCCTATTTTACCAGTAAAACAGAGCTTGTTTGACCTCTGCTTCACTTCCCGGGGTTCTGACGGGGAGGAAATTTACATACCTATCAGAAAATTGCTCTACTGTACATATGCTTTTGGCATAGATTACATATTCAATTTATCATCAGTGTGCAGAATTCATCAAATTTTGCTAATGTGAATGTTCTGGTTAACCCTTTACCTAACATGATGTTCAAAATTAGCCAGTGTTACACTCTAAAAATCACTATTAAATTTGTTCTTTCATTTTTGGTCTCAGCTTATGACCCTGTATTGGAACGAGCTCACTAATAAAGTAAGAGAGAAATAAGGGTGTTAGTGACTATCACCAAAAACGCTCTGAAAGAATGATCCCAGTTTTATCACCCACCCCCTCCACTCCCCACTGAGGCAAACAAACTACGTTAGGGTTAATCTTTGTTGAAAAACAAAAAAGAGCTTCAAGGTTGGTAAGAATTTTGGGTTTAAGTTGGGCAAAAATTCAGTGCTACTGGAAGCCATCAGTTGTGTGAAAAAATGAAGTGAAATGGCAATCAACAAGGACATGGCTGAAACATAGGTTTTTGTTTAATAAATTAGGGCTTTCTGGTTGTGTGTAGATGATGATCATATGGAATCTTTAATCTTACCAAATATCAAAAGATTCTGACTGGTCGATCTGAAGATTTTTGAAGAAAATTCATCATATTGCACTAAGTTAAAATTCAGGCTCCCTAATCTGCTCTAACCACCACCCACCTTCCCCCACCCCATAAAGATGCTGTATTTGGTTTGAACAAACTTAAATCTGTGCCTACTAAGGATGATATACACCAAATATCAAAAGATTCCTGACTGGTGGATCTGAGGAAGATTTTTAACTGGTTGAATGCTGGAAGCCACTATCAGGGCTCTACGGAAGAGTGCTGACATTAGCTTGTTGTTTGCTAGGCAGTGACAAAATGAAAGTGTCAATGACACTGTAGCTCAACTTGTTTAAGACACGTACATGTATAGTATGTGACACAGCAATGACAAACAACTACGTAATGACCTGATAAAAAAAGGTACATGTAAAGTATTATAACAGTCTGTACATAAATGCTGACCGTAGCCTGTAACAAATATGTAGGTAAAGTATTGTAAAGGTGGGCGACAGATAGATGCTAAACTAGAAAAGAAATCTTTGAGTCCCAGAGTGGGTCCGACTGAACCCCAAAATATTTGTTCTCATAGAACAGTGATAACAAAGGCACCCAAATACACCCGTTCCTGTCACAAGGTGATAACAAAGGTACCCCAAGAAGTTTCGTGAAGATCAGTTCATAAATACAGACTCTTGCCCGAGCCGTATTGACATGTGCACTTACTGTGTATAAGTAGCACTGAACAAATCAAAGTTCATCTAATTTGCATAATTTCTACACGAGAAAAAAACCTGTATTATATGTGATGTATTCCATGTTACTAAATATGCCTACAATAATTTATTCAAATCAGAACTTTCATACAGAATTTCTGTACAAAAAACTGATTGCACTAATTTTGGTACAAAAAGGTTGCTGGTGGCCATCTTGAATTTTGGACCACACCCAAAAACACTTGTTCTCGTCCCATGGTGATAACAAAGGTACCCAAGAAGTTTCGTAAAGATTGGTTCACAAATACGGTCTCTCACCTGAGCCGTATAGAAGTTGTGTACAAAAAACTGATTGGACCTAATTTCGATACAAAATGACCACTGGCAGCCATCTTGAATTCTGGGCCACACCCAGAAACACTCGTTCTCATCCCAAGGTGATAACAAAGGTACCCAAAAAGTTTCGTGAAGATCGGTTCATAAATACAGACTCTAGCCCGAGCCGTATTGACATGTGCACTTACTGTGTATAAGTAGCACTGAATAAATCAAAGTTCATCTAATTTGCATAATTTTTGCACAAGAAAAAAACGTGTATTATATGTGTGATGTATTCCATGTTACTAAACATTCATACAGAAATTTATTCAAATCAGAACTTTCATACAAATGTTCTCTACAAAAAACTGACTGCACCAATTTTGGTACAAAATGGCTGCTGGCAGCCATCTTGAATTTTGGACTGCACCCAAAAACACTCATTCTCGTCCCAATGTGATAACAAAGGTGCCCAAGAAGTTTCGTAAAGATCGGTTCATAAATACGGCCTCTAGCCCGAGCTTTATTGGCATTTGCAGTTACAGTGCTGAAAGTAACATTAAATAGATCAAAGTCAGTCTAATTGGAATAATTTATGCATGAGAAAAAAAACCTGTATTAATGTGATGTATCCCATGGTACTAAACATTCACACAGAAAATTATTCAAATCAGCGCTTTCATATGGAAGTTCTGCGCAAAAATCTGATTGCACCTAGATTTGTACAAAATGGCCGCCAGCAGTCATCCTAAATTTCGGACTGGACCCAAAAACACTCGTTCTCGTCTCACGGTGATAACAAAGGTACCCAAGAAGTTTCGTAAAGATCGGTTCATAAATACGGCCTCTAGCCCGAGCCGTGTGTACGGCGCGATGGACGGCCAGACGGACGACGGGCCATGGCAATACCTCAAATTTGGCTTCGCCAAAGTTGAGCTAAAGAGTTCAAATACATTATTTTGTTACAATTTATTGGAGAGGTGCCAAAAGGCACTCTCCAATAAAACTGTAATAAAACATTTTTTTTTTTTACGAATAAGATGAAGATAACTAAGGTGCCACTTGCTGGTAGTATAATATCTTTGAAAAAATATGCTTTACAAATCACCTTAGAAAAATAATTCATCACTCTACCAGTTAAAGAATATTCCTCATATTATATATTATTGTGGTGAATTGATGGTAACATAGTGGGTGTGAGGTGTGCAGCTCAAAGCTTATATTGAACAGAGCCTCTCAAGCCTCAAACCTCAGACCATATTACCATCAATTCATCATAATAAGGTATATGTTCCAATAAGACCTCACACATGGCCCAAAACCCACATTGTAAAATGAACAGGGCAACTTTTAATGACAATAAGTTCAGTACCCTCTTGTGTACCCCACAGCGTCAATGGACAAATAATCAATAAATAATAAAGGTCAAGGTCACTCTATCTTACTTCAAATCATAAACTGATTTGTAATTTAAAACAACCCTTCATTCAGAACATTGTCTGCTGCATGCATGAAAAATCGAGAAAAATGATTGCAAGTCCCCCATTGGTGAAATAATTACAAAACGGGCAACGTCATTTAAAAATTTCACGTGGTGATGTCAGACGGTAACATATGGCACTAGAGCCGTAAGCATAGAAACTAGAAGCTCTAAAGAGCCTGTAATTGCTCACCTGGAACTACATATAAAATTGTGATTTCCCATAGGCTTTCTATGGTAACTATGAGCTGCAATTGTGGCCATGTTTGCAACATTACATCAACATTACACGAGGATCATTGGTAGGTGTCCCCAGTGCTCAATCGTGAAGTTTCAAAACATAGTTTCAGAGGTGAAGATTTTTCTATAGTAACTATAAGCCGCAATTATGGCCATGTTTGCAACACGATCAACATTGAATGAGGATCGTTGGTAGAGGGTGTCCCAGTCAGTAACCACGCAAAGTTTCAAAACATTTGGCCCTGTGGTTTCAGAGATTTCAAAATCCACCAATCAGAATCAAAAAATGCTTCTGGCAGCCATGTTTTTCGATGCCACGGTAACAAAATGAGGAAAGTTTGTAGAAAACATCCCATAGACTATCCCTGCCAGGTTTGGTTCATGTCGGCTCACTAGTTCCAGAGAAGAAGATGAAAATGTGATTTCTCATTGGGTTAAGCCACAATTGCTGCCATGTTTGTAACCCGATCAACATTAAATGAGAATCGTTGGTAGAGGGGTCTCAGTCATCATTTATGTGAAGTTTCAAAACATTTGGCCCTGTGGTTTCGGAGGAGAAGATTTTTGAAAATCCACCAACCAGAATCAAAGAATGCCTCTGGAAGCCATGTTTTTCATCCGACGGGAACAAAATGAGGATGTTTGTAGAGGATCTCCCATAGGCCATTCCTGCCAAGTTTGGTTCAACACTGGCCTCTGCGGTTACAGAGAAGAAGATGAAAATGTGAAAGGTTTATGGATGCTGGATGCCGGACGACATGACGCCAAGTGATGTGAAAAGCTCACATGGCCTTTTAGGCCAGGTGAGCTAAAAACTTAGCGAGCTCTCGTCCAGTCAGACCTGAGGATTTTAGTCTTATTGGAACACTGAACAATGTTGAAATATGGGCTCCCATATAAACCCAGGAACTTGATTTGAATAAACTTTAATATGTCAACCACCCATATCTTCACTGGCAATTTTGGTATTCATTTAACAAGGTTTTAATGTATTTTTTAAGTCTGTATCGACCAGTTATACACATTATCCAGATTTCTTGCAACTCACCTGTCTTCTCAAGTCTCTCGTCTTCTGACACATGTTTTCAATAGCTTTATCAAGGGACTCACTCTTGTCATTATTTCCAGCCTAAAATGAAACAATATTTTTCTAAAAACAAATTTCTAAGTGAATGTATTTTACAGCTTTTTCATAAAATGAACATAAGGCCACACAAAGTTGATCTGTTTCTCGGGCCATTTTTTATAAATTGCATGTCAACGTGCGGTTTTTTATTTTATTTTTTATTTTTGTAATTATTTCTTTGCCAGTAAAAGTTCATATTCTTGGTTTGTTTTATGTTTTAGGCCTCATAATCTACAGAATAGCATGAGTAGTGTTGTATTTTATCCCTTGAGTGAAAGAAGACATGAATCACTAAAATCGATATTAGCTCAGTAAACCTTGGCTCAGAGCAATTTTAGTGAATTCGATACAGAAATTTCTAGTGAAATCATGACTAATTAAAGATCATCTATTCATACTCCCTAAGCCTGGAAAAAAACAATCTGTCATTTGCAGAATGAGTTCCCCAGAGGGTGAATTTGCTGATGCTATCCCATACAGTGTGATATAATCTGCCAATTTATCCTCTAAGTACTTCTTTCTGTTTAGGCCTGAGACCTTGATTTAGATTGAGGTTCACAGAGGGTAAATTTAATAATGCTACCCAGCTGTGCAGTGTAGCATCACCAAATTAACCCTCTGGAGACCTTGTTTTGCAGTTGACAGTCTGCTTATTTCCAGACTTGTCCACATTGGGAAATTATCCAAATGAGACTCTCAGTAGTGACAAATTCCAACTAGGGCTGCACGGTTGTGAAAAGTTTGTCCCTTGAGTGCAACAAGGCTTTGCAATGCCAACTCAAAGGACAAATTTATCAATATTATTAATTAGGTAAAATATCAGACATAAACTATTTCATTTTCATTTTTTAAAGCTTACATTGGTTATAAAAAGAGAGCATGTGGTAGTCAAAATGAAATGCAGGAGGGCCTGAGAAAACAGACTTTTAACTTTTTAAGCCTAACAAGATTTATCACATAATCACTACCTAATAGCTCATTATGGTAAATGGCGTAACTGAATATCTAAGACAAATAGTAGACAACAATTGCAAACTAGACTGAAGCATGCCCCAACACAGCACATGGACACACGAAGAGGCGGTTGAAGAGCAAATGATGATTTGTTACTCATACATGAGCTGTGTCTGGTAACATACATATGATGCCACTGCAAAGTCTACCACACACAAACCACTACCATACAGGTGAAGAAATTCTACAAAAAATTGACCAAGTTCAACAACTTGTAATTTTGTGAAATAATGAAGCAATCAAAATCCTGACAATATGCACACCTCTGGTATATGTTCAAACATCCTGTGAAATAAAAAAAGTCCTACCTTAAAATTTATAAATTTAAAGTAATTTGTATATTTTTATACTTACCAATGGCCCAGACTAGCTGGTGCTTAACTCAAAGTTATTAAGGGCCAAACACAAATTTTGAACACCCCCCCCCCCCCCCCCCCCCCCACAATCCCCCAAATTTGCTTGCAAAACCAAAAATTAAAAGTCCTATCTGGGCCCTCTATACATTTACTCTCCGCGACATGCGCAGACGCCAGGAAGTGACTGGAATTGGTGCCAACATCATTCTTTGTAGAAGAGAGTACTACATAAATATTCAGCGGGGCGGTATGAGTGCCCACTCATGGGAGGGGCCATCTCCATCTGGGCCATTGGTAAGTATAAAAATATACATATTACTTTTAATTTATAATATTTTTACACTGTAAACAAATGGCCCAGACTGGCTGAATCGTAAAAAAGTAGAGGGCCTAGGACTTCAGAAATAGTAGATCAACATAGTTCCAATCCTGTAATCCAAGGTGAAAGGAAATTAAAATTATTAGGAATTACATGTATGTCTCTCTATACAGTAATAGAGAAAGACATATCATACAAAAATGAGCCCAGTTCAAGTAATTCTGTACACTTAGCATGAAGACTATGCTAATTGGATGTAACAAGATCCCAATTTTTAAGGGTTAGCCCAGCCTAAGCCCCCAAAATTTAGGATGGCGTATATGATAATGAGAGAATATCCCCCACAAACATATGCCATATACAATACAAGAGGACCCAGAGGGCCTGAGGTTGCTCACCTGACATGGTAGCCTAAATATCAACCCAGAGATTTGATTTCACAAGTTGCATCAGCTCAGATTTGATTTCAACAAGTTGCATCTGCTCCTCCTAAAGAAAAGCTTTTACCAAATATCCAAAGATTCTGACCAGTGGATCTAAAAAAAAAGAAGATTTTTAAAGAATATTCCTCATATTGAACAAAGTTATAATTCGGGCTCCCACCGGGTGCCTATATATGAACCCAGGGACTGGCTTTAACAAACTTGAATCTCACCCCCACCCCCCCCTCCCCCCCTAAGGATGCTGCACACCAAATATCAAAACATTCCGACTGCTGGATCTGAAGAAGAAGACAGAAGAAGACCGTTTAAAGAAAATTCCTCATTTTGAAATAAGTTATCATTCAGGCTACCACAGTGAGCCCAAATATGAACCCAGGGACTTGGCTTGAACAAACTTGAATCTCACCCCCCCCCCCCCCCCCCCCCCCCCCCCCCCCCCCCCCACCCAAGCATGGTGCATACCCAATATCATATCAAAAGATTCTGCCTGCTGGATCTTGAGAAGAAGATTTTTTAAGAAATTTGCCTGAAATGCACTAAGTTCGAATTCAGGCTTCTATAGTGAGCCCAAATATGAACCCAGGGGGCCAATTTGAACACACTTGAATCAGATCCACCCCACAATGTTGCATACCAAATATCAAAAGATTCTGCCTGCTGAATCTGGGAGAAGAAGATTTTTTAAGAAATTTGCCTGAAATGCACCAAGTTCGAATTCGAGCTTCTATAGTGAGCCCAAATATGAATCTAGGGAGCCGATTTGAACAAACTTGAATCAGATCCACCCCACAATGTTGCATACCAAATATCAAAAGATTCTGCCTGCTCGATCTGGAGAAGAAGATTTTTTCAAGAAATTTGCCTGAAATGCACTAAGTTCGAAATCGGGCTCCTATACTGAGCCCAAATATGAATCAAGGGGGCTGATTTCAACAAAGTTGAATCAGATCCACCCCACAATGTGGCATATCAAATATCAAAATATTCTGCCTGCTGGATCTGGAGAAGCAGATTTTTTAATGTTTTTCCCATTGCCTACAGTGTTAAAAAGTGCGGACTCGGCACTTTTTCAAAGTCCTGAAAAAAGTACCTTGTGATCAAACCAATATGGATTTTTTTAACCATTCTATTCTACTGGATAAAAGTAAGCTTAATACAAAATAAGAATTCTCTGTGCCGTGTAGTTTTGGAAATATGGCAGTTTTACGGTTTTTCCTATTTTTTAGCTCCCGAGGTTCCCACGGGGCAATGAGAAAAATTTTTTTTGCATCAATCAACTACTTATGACCCATTATCATCTCATATAAAATTTGGTTCAAATCGACCTCACGGTTCTGAAAATAGAAATTTTAGGCGTGGCCAAATTTTTTGCCCCAAAGCAAATAATGCCCCACAAACTTCTCTTGAACAAACTTGATTCTAAACCTCAAAAGGACTCTGAATACCACATACCAAGTCTGCTACTGGTGGTTCATTAGAAGAAGATTTTCAAAAAATAAGGCCATTTTTTCCCCCACCCCTCTGCTCAATATGAGCCGAAACCTAATTTGCATAAAAATCAAAATGCCACTATATAACCACTACTTACATGAAATTTAATTAAAATGTGGCCAATGGTTTAGGAGAAAGAGGCTCAAACACCACCTTCACGCAGGACGACGGACGGACGATTGACGAAGAGTGATAAGAAAAGCTCACCATGCCTTTCAGTCAGGTGAGCTAAAAACTCCAGCTGTATGCAGGATATAATTATGGACAAAGCAGCTTCCCTCATAGTTACATAATCATCAAGCCGGAGGAGAAGTAAACAAGACCAATACCGGGTCTGGACCTGCGTCGCTGCATGCAATTGAATCGGCAAACAGGAAGTGGCTGCACGGCAGATCTGAAAATTGCATACACGATACAATTGATCATTATCTGGCTCCAGATGAAATATAAAATCAATCCCTTGCATAGAAGCCGAGAAAAAGTTTGACGAAAAATTTCAATGTTCAGTGGGTACAGTAAAACTTCAAAGTATTGGCAAACAGGAAGTGACTGCACGGCAGATCTGAAAATTGCTTACACGATACAACTCATCATTATAAAGCAGCAACCAAATATAAAATCAATCCCTTGCATAGAAGCCAGCCACCAATCGAGAAGACATGAAATGCATGTATGTATTTACACTCATACGAGGCTTGCGGGAAGAAAACTACAACTTGCCCAGTAATCGCCTTAAACACATTGGCGTGTGTGTGTGTGTGGGTGGGGGGGGGGGGGGGGGGGGGGGGGGGGGGGGATTTGAAATCATATCGAACCCTCCTCACCCCGCATTACTTAAGCGTTCTAGTTTTAGTCATAAAATAATGTAGGAGAGACTGATCTTAAACATAATCTACTGAATCAACTGAATTGGAGGATACACGTATCCTATCTTTCATCCCCATGAGATCGGCAGAGTGTCTACTGCATACGCTCAATGGTCTGGGCATGGTAATACGAACGACGGTAACAGATTGTTCCGATGCGTCGCAAACAGATCTATCATGGGGCGATCCCTCTGGTAGCAAATCTGCACAAAATACTCGCTTGTTGAGCGTCCACTCCAATTGCATCAGGCGACCTTTCAGAGAGAGCAAGTCTGCTAGTACTATACCCTGTATATGACGGATAGAAAGATGAACATGATGATTCATGACGTATAGGAAATTCTTCTCCCGTTAGTTGGCATAACGGAAATGAATGGGTGCCGCCCTGGTTCCCGATGTACGCTACTACTGTCGAGTTGTCCAACCCAATTTGAACATGGACGTCTGTGATTATGTGAATCCAATGTTGTAGCACTAGCCATATTGACATCATCTTTTTGATGTTTCTGTGTTTCTCCTGGAACCGAGGGTCCCCAAAGACCCTGGACACTTCCAGACTGCGGGACTTAGGGTCACGCCCCAACCCGTCTGACTCTCATCCGTCATAATCGTGAAAGCCAGATCCGGCAGTTGCAGCGGAACTCCCGGAGTTAACCACTGAATATCTGCCCAATTTGAACCCTTGTTTTACTGGGTCCGTTAAAACAATAATGGTTCAAGCGAAAGCGTCATCACACTCCAGTTCTGAGTAAAGAATATCTGGAGGGGACGTCCGCGCAAGCGGCCCATCGGAATGAGATCCAGAGCCGCTCCGCACAGCTCCAACAGTCGCATGAATTCCCTCACTATTAATGCATCTGAGTGTAGACAAAAGCGAGTATAACAACTGACTAACTTTGCTCTGGGTAACGGCGAACGAACCAGATTGTTGTGAGCCTCAAAGCTCAATCTCAAGTGAATAAATGACTTGTATGGAGTTAGATCCGACTTTTTCTTGTTTACGATGAAACCGAGATGTCGGAGTAATAGAAGCAGACTCAGAACATAGTTCTGAAGAATAATCCTGTTGCTGTATTCTGTTACCGTATTCCTGTAGAAGGTCGTCCAAGGAAGCCGATGTTACTGCAGACAAATGAGCTCGTAAGTAAGACATTACCGAGTTCATTATTCGAGTGAAATGCCCAGGGGGCCAGATTCAGACCAAAGCACATTGTTCTGAACTGAGAATGCCGGATGTTCCAGAACATGAAAGTACGCATCCTTAGATCTATGCTTGCCGCATAGTCGATCACCCGAACGGTCGCTTTTACCGACTGAATGATTTCCATAAATAAACTTTTGGAGCTATGATAAGCTTGTTATCCAGCTCAAGTCTATTACCGGTCGAAACGAGCCATCTGGCTTCAGTACGAGGAACAGGTTACTGTAAAAATCTTGAGAACCCTTATTCTCGACGACCTGTATTACTTCCTTCTTAAGAGAGCTTATACCTCCAGTAGGAGAAACTATCTTAAGAATTTGATGGAAGATTTGTCCAACGCGGACAAATTGTTAGTGGGTTATTACTCGGAATGATAGCCGTAAGCCGCCCGAGACTACACTTCTCACCCACTGATCTTCCGTGATTATTATCCAGTTTTTTGCGGATCTTGATAACCTTCCATCAACTGGACAGCAATAGAGGTCTAAGCCATCACCTATATGACCTGCGAGGCTTATGGGAGGAGGAACCATGTCCTCCCTGCTAAAAACCTCGTCTCATCGGGCTAAGGGCATCTGACCTATTGTCCCGATCAGATCTACGCCCCATTCCTGAGTCGCTATACTGACGACCTCCAGAGAAATTATAAGAGGGTTTCTTGTACCCTCATGAGGAGTTTCCATTTGACAATTTTCGTCTGGAATGCCCTCCTTACTCTTGTCTGCTGAAGTGGGCTGTTGATACGCCGACTTCAAAAACAGAGCATTAGATGCTTTCGTAGTAGCCTGTTCATAGACTAACGAAAGCTAGTCGTCAAAAATAAAATGTCTGGAAACCGGAGCGACTCGGAGAGAGCTTTTCACCTTGTCATCTTATCATTGATGCCGACACAAGGGCAGCATTATGTCTGATTAACTCCAGATTAGCCACTGTTAGGGCAGAGTTAAACGTGGTATACATAATTGCCCTGGAAAGAACTCTAAGAGAGGTATGAACATCCTCAAATTCCTTTCCCTTGAGATGTTGCGCCATAGCTCTTGTAAGGTCATCTGCGTAAGACATAACGTCCAAATTCGCTCTATTTGAAGAAATTGCCGTCTCAATTGTGTCTGAGCGAACAGTGAATAATACAGGTAAGGATACCTCTAGATCCCCGGCCTGCTCATCCAAACGCAGAAGAACTCTCTGAACATCTTCCCTGACCATTTTTAAATGAACGTGGTCCAAAAAACGGTATGTATATGGAAGATGAAGATAAGAAACCCCCTTCTTCCTCGCACTCAAGAGGATAAATATGGCATTGTCTATATGGCCAAAGGCCTGCGACACCTGCATAAACTGAACCGGAAAAGAAAGGACTTCCTCCTTTGTCCGGATAAAGTCTGCGCCAAACGACGCCAGCGGTTTATCTCTTGTCGTCGCAGCATTCTGATTCGGCGGAGCAAAATCAGGGTAGTATTGATGGATGAAAGCCATCGCAACCATGTACTGTTCTGAAAGGGAAGGGTAATCCTCTTCCTTATCCCTTTCACCATCCGAGAGAATCAGTTGCGAATCTTGGACCAATATATATGCCTGAACAGACGACTGGACCGACCCAGCACTGTCCGACAGCTCAGATTCTGAGTCTGAGGGAGTCTGCATCTGCACTTGCTGGGATGCTGCGATCAGCTGCGCAATCTGCGACAGCAAGTCCGTCATCGAGGCCTGAGAAGCAACGGTCTTCTGTTCCTTAACCGCATGCTGCTCCTGGGACGGTGTGTTGGAAACGGATCCTTTCTCCGAACATCCTGATGATCAAGGCCTCTTCTCCCTAGCTACCGGATGGTCCGACTTCATGGGCGAAGAGTGGTTCCTTCTTCGTGCAACAGGCTGGATATCCGAAGTCGGGTAGCTAGGATGCGGTCATGTGTGCTTAAATAACATAGTGGAGGAAGCCGTGACTAAAGCTGACCTGGCTGCAGACTAGACGGAGAGTCCCGAGCGGCGGACGAACATATGCTCTGTCTCGTGCAAGTTTCCAACCAGAAAATTTCATTTTGGCCTTGTGAAACGTAGTGGAGGAAGACTTGACTGAAGCCGACCCTGGCAGCAGACTAAACAGAGCATCCCGAGTGTAGGGCGAACATATGCTCCGGGTTGTGCAAGTTTCTCAAAACAACATCTGACCTCAGAAGACGTTGCAAGATCAGAGAGGGGGGCCTCTCCCGCTCGCGGTCTATCATACCTCGCCGAGTACAAGAACTTGCTGACTTCCTCCTTATTTCCTCCCTATTTCTGTTGTCGCTGGGTGAACTATTTATATTATAGTGCTCACTCGACCCAATCCACTTCTTAGACCGCAACGGACTAACCCGCCGTCACGGCACCCACGGTTGGAGTACGCTTCACCTGTCGAGCTAGCTGCTTGCAAGAGATTAAAACCTTTAACAAAAGACCCTAACTCTTGTAATAATGAGCACTGCAACTAGCTCTATATGCTCCACGGAGCGCGACGACAGTAGTACACTTGGATGGGTGTCAGAATATCATCACCCTGTTCATGTTCCTCTGAAATAGAAACTGACAGAATGAATTAAAATGCAGTGATCCTCAGAACCTCACCGCCAACAATGTACCACAACATTCGACTCCATCATCAATCATCCCAGTGCAACACAAGAATGATAAGAGTCCGCAGGAGTGTATCAACTAAAGTTGATATCAGTCCTCCAAAATCCACAACAATATATAAATATAACTGAGATACATGAATAATAGCAATCATAATTAAATAAAAACATGCTCAAGTTCCCAAAGGGAACATTAAGAGTCCAAGGACATCCCGATAGAGCCTAAGTGTGGGCAAAATTTTTGAGCTACACTACCGGAATAACAATCCATGTATCCTACAGTATACTACAGTAATAGAATATAAAAAACTATCTATATATGAGGACGCTGACAATGTAAACAACGTCAATGTAAACAAGACATCAGGCACACGAAAAGGCCCAAAGTCAGAACCAATTGAAATGCTATCAGATGCAAAGCTAGATCTTCATACGAAGAAAAACGATACATTGGATAGAATATGCAAGACTAAATGGCCCAACACCCCTAGGGTGGGGACGTAACCCTGGAGAAGAACGGAATAATATTCTGTAATAAATGTTAAACTCCCAAGAAATTTAATAAAAAATTTCAATAAAAAATAGCCAAAAAGCTTAAGAGTTTAACAGGAAGGGTTCATGGAAGGATAGGGAAGGAATACTTAACAAACAGTGGAATAATCATTTTTAAAAATGATGACGTCAGGCATATGTCCCGAAATTGGGAAACAATAATTTTATAAATATTATAAAGTAAACGCCCTGAACATCCAAAACCACCGTTGAACACTTCCTTCATCCAATAACAGCCTTGTATCCACCAATTCTTGCATTGATTTGAATCTAGCATCTTCGAAAAAGGAGATTTTAAAGCACAGATGTGATTTCATTGTTGACGACTTTAGGGACAAACAAAGAATGATGTTGGCGCCAATTCCGGTCACTTCCTGATGTCTGCGCATGCTCGGAGAGTAAATATATTGGGGGTTCAAAATTTGTGTTTGGCCCTTAATAACTTTGAGTTAAGCACCAGGTAGTCTAGGCCATTGGTTTACAGTGTAAAAATACTGAGAGGAGTCAGACGGACAAACAATATGCCCTAGATGTGGATGGAAGGACGGATGGTGGAAGAACGGACGAACAGGGGTAAAACAATATGACCACTCAACGAGCTTGTTCCAATGAGGTTTCATACGCGATGTTTTCAAGTCCAAAGTTGAAACAATAAAAAAATTTGTTTGTCCATTTTTGGAATAATGCTGGCCAATTTAGATGTTACATTAGTTAAAAGGTTAAATTAAACATGTGATAAAATGAATCTCAAATTCGTCATGCTTTGACATGAATCACTAAAATCGATATGAGCCTCGGTAAACCTTGAATCAGAGCGATTTTAGTGAATTCGATATAGAAATTTCAAATGAAATCACGACTCATTAAAGATCCTCTATTCATACTCCACCCTATGCATATCCAAGCCTGGAAATAAGCAATCTGTCATTTCCTGAATGAGGTCCCCAGAAGGTGAATTTGCTGATGCTATCCCATACAGTGGGATAGAATCAGCCAATTTATCCTCTAGGTACTTCTTTCTGTTTAGACCTGAGACCTTGATTTAGATTGAGGTTCACAGAGGGTAAATTTAGTAATGCTACCCTGCTGCATCACCAAATTAACCCTCTGGAGACCTCATTTTGCAGCGGACAGTCTGCTTATTTCCAGACTTGTCCATATTGGAAAATTATCCAAATGAGGCTCTCAGTAGAGACAAATTCCAACTGGAAATCAATATTTGGGGGAGTGGGGGCGGGGGTCCTACTTTTCAATCAATATTTGGAGGCCTAATACAACAAAATGTCAATCCAAATGCACTACCTGTTAACTCTCTACAAACCAATGTCATGTCAAAGCATAATTTCAAGTAGCAAATTTTTTCCATATAATAATGCAACTAGGATTTTAACCCTTTACCCAACATCATGGCCAAAACCGGCCAGCGCTATTCACAAAAATTGCCAATTAATTTTCATTATTTTTTTCATTTTTTGTCTCAAAAACATAGGTTATGACCCCTCTTTGGAACAAGCTCATCAAGCTTGTTCTAATGAGAGGTCATAACCTATGTTTTTGAGACAAAAAAACGTAAAAAATTAGTTTTTCAAGAATTTTGTTTGCAAGTGTTGTCTGCTTTTCATGTTTGGTAAACGTTAAACAATTCAGACTTTTTGACAGAGCTCAATTGGTTATATTTCTAGTTGTACTATGAGAATGAACGTATCAATATTACACTACAGCTCAACTTATCCTAGAAGGGACTGAACTAAATAGAAAGCTCCAATAATGCAAAGCCATCTAATTAAGTTTCTACAGAAAAGACATCACACAAAGCTACATATGAAATTTGAAAAAAATCGGGTGAGAGGTGTGGCCTGTAGAATGTGCCAATGGAATTGTTGACAATTTATGTGCCAAATCCAAGATGGCTGCTGGCAGCTATGTTTTTCAATGAAATTCGGAAAAATTTGATAGCTCCCATCTAGTCAATGCCCCAAAGCCACATATGAAATTTGCAACTAATCAGGTGATAGCAGCGGTCTGTAGGGTGTGCTAAAGGAATTGTGGATGGACAGAGGAATGGACATATGGACTGGTGGACAGTGGGATGGACGACGGATAGCAACCCATCCCAATAACTCATATTTGACATTGTCAAGTTGAGCTAAAAATGTAAAACTTGAAATGTCAACATTTGTTGAGGGTTATTTATTTATTGGTGTTCAAAGTCACATACTTCTGCACAATGGCTAATCATGACCACTACATGGAGATAAAATCAAGGTCAGTCAATCGTTTATGCCCCATGTTGCCTATTTTAGAGGACTTGCACCCCAAGCGTCAGTGACTGGGTCCTATTTTACCAGTAAAACAGAGCTTGTTTATCACAGCAAACAAGCAGAGCCTCACTTTCCCGGGGTTCCTACAGGGGGTTGTAAAGTGTTAATGTTTCATCAAAAAATACAATGCAGAGTGAACCTGTTTATTTATTTATTTATTTACATAAATTTGTTGAAGTCAGCATATTTGCTGAAATTTTTCATTCCTGTATGAGGATAAATGCACAGAACACACACATGTGAATGGGTTAATCGATATGGCACGAGTGCCAGTGCAGAAGGATAAGACAAGAGGCCACAGGCCACAAGCTTTATCCTTCAGTGATGGAACAAGGGGAACTATTTCGTCCCCTGAGTTCCAATGTGTTCTATGTGCCTACTGACACATAAAACACATTAGAACTCGGGAGACAATTTTCAGCAATCGATAGCAATTCAAATTGTAATTGCGTTGCACAATTTGTTGAAAATTCCTGCGAAATTTTGCTTCTATTTAAAAATAGTCCATAAACGATTTCCATACCCCACATACGTGTGGAACATATTTTTATTTTCCGCATGGTTTAATGTTGCTGTAGATGGGGATTACATAGAACAGGCGTGTAATAAAAAAATAAACTCTAGACCATTCTGAAGACAAACCTGTTCTTTCTTACTATTGTGAAGTAGTCATCATCCAACTACGATTAACACTTTCACTTAACTGGTCCGAGTTTTAACACTGATTCAGTTTACTCCATGATAAATGCAATCATGGTTTATTCCTCTTTGATATTTTAAATTTATCAGTATTTCAAATTTCTTTCAGAATTTATAGCAAAACTATGATTGCAAAACAAATATAAAATCAGGTTAAGTTGATCTTTTAGAACTGGGTTGTCAACTTTTGAAGAGTTCCTCTTAAAATTGAACAAACTTTAAATTGTTGCCACCATTTGCCTCTAAAGAAATACGTCACACTTTTTTTCACACAATGAGCTTGCCAGGGTCATAAACCACATTTTTGAGACAAAGTATTAAAATTTGAATGCTGATCTTTCTCTGCAGAGAAGCGAATTTTCCCTAAGGCAGGTCACTGTGTGACAGGCTCTCCTTTAAAAATACTGATTTTTCTTGTAATTGTAAATAAAGCCCTACAAAGTAAATCATCTATTTCTCAGGCCATTTTTTGTAAAATTGCATGTGAGTGGGCGGGCGGGTGGGTGTTTGTTTATTTTATTTTTTATTTTTGTAATTATTTCTTTGTCATCAAAAGTTCATGTTCTTGATTTGTTTTATGCCTCATAATCTGCAGAATAGCATGAGTGTTGGCATATTTTGTCCCTTGAATGCAAGAAGGCTTTGGAATTCTTCATGTGGGGTGGTGTATTTCGTCCCTTGAATGCAAGAAGGCTTTGCAATGCTAAAGCATTGCAAAGCCATGTTGCACTCAAGGGACAAAAATATCAATTTTATAACTTGGGTAAAATATCAGACATAAACCATTTAATTTTTATTTTTTCAAGTTTGCTTTGGTTACAGAAAAATAGCATGCAGCAGCTAAAAGGACCATGCAGGTGGGCCTGAGAAACAGATTTTTAATTGTTTTAGGCCTAAGTGTTATTTATAAAATTCTAGGATGTGTTTTAGTAGTAATCCACTCTTTCAATATGGAACAGATTATATAACTTCCAAAATTTCAGGACAGAAAGTTTAATAGTTATAATAGAATGAATATGGATGTCTTAGAATTATGAAATTATGAAAGGTATTAATGTTTTTAGGTAGAAAGGTAGGTTTCCAGGGTATTAAAATCATGCTTGTAATGATTTAATGTTATAAGTTCGAGATGTTCAGAAAAAACATGCTAAATGTTTTTTATTTTCAAATCATGACAGTGAAAAATTACCATGTTCCTGCATTTAAGTGGAGAGCAAATACGAGGATGTCTCACAATGTTTTAACACATTCAAACTCAAAAGTCATTTCTACACCCCAAATGAACTGCTAGTCCCTAAATGAACCACTAGGCCTTAAATGAACTGCCACAACAAAAATGAATATACCTTGTGAAATCAAAGATCTTCAGAAACCTGTTTACAGTATTTCCAACACAAGAATTGGCCAATGTTCAAAATGCCAAAAAAAAATTTGTTGTCTCAATTGAAAAGAGGGACAGAAATTTCTTGGTATTTTACTTTTGCTAATATAATGTTATCAGCCACACTTCAGAAAAAAAATTGCTGAGTGTATCACATAAAAGCTTACCATCAACTTAACACTGTATCCAACAAGACTTGGACAAGGACCATTACAAAAAAAATTCTTGATTAATTGAAAATTGTTATTTTTTGCCTCAAAAACATAACTTTTGACCCCTCAATTGAACAAGCTCAATAATCTATGTTTTTGAGGACTGAGGTCAGGTACTCTAGGTGTTCAATAACATTCACTAGAACATTTTAAGGAAACAATACTGAGAAAATCTACATCTGTAATTGAATACCCACTTTTGCGAGTGAAAAATATTCAATTAACATGAGTTTCAATTAACCTGAATTTTGTCATTTTCACACATTCAGGTCATAAGCGGAGTATTCATTTAATTATATCTTATCTGTTGCTTCTGGACTTCTATGAAACATGATATAATAAATTCTTATTTCAAATGTACTGAAGTCAAATCGGTCTGAAAGCTGGAAAAACTGGAGGTCATAAGTAAATTTTTCGGACTCATCAAAATTATGTTTTATTCAATTACCAGAATTTATTATACAATGTACATGTGGGGAGCTGAGGGTGAAAGGCCCCCCCCCCCCCCTCCCCCACCCGAGATCAGACCCCAAAATATTTTTCTGCGTCCCACAGTAGATCCCAAGAAAATAATATTTTACCATTTAGTTTAATGAAAATAGACCCCAACAGTATTTTTGCAAACTGCAATGACTCATTAACAAAGCAAATTCATATTAATGGTATGGTATTAAAAAATTTCTGCAATTAACAGGCCCATTCTGTCAAGAAATATACAATTAACCCCTTACGCAATGAATTAGCTGCATCAGTATGCATGAATTACAAAATTGTAATAAAGATATGGTATATGGTTCAATGTTTGAAAGTTTTATTGCACACCATATCAAAATGTATTACCGTATTTGAATTATTTTTTTAAAAGAAAAATAAAAAACAAAACATATGTGACATCCTCCCCTCATTGGAACACACTTGTCATGCTCGTTCCAATGAGGGGTTACATGATATGGTTTGGTTGAAATTTTCCGAAAATCTTAAAAAAAAATTAATTGAACTAACAAATTTTGTAATTATGTACATAGGTAAAAGGCTGAAGTGATCTCCACTGTAATGTCAAGAACCTATAATCAGGGTTCTGTCGGACAATAACAGACTGACGCTCTCCTTTTTGATGTACAATTGGCTAAATGTAGCAAGTGGTAACGGTGGTTACAGTAAGGCTGGCACAATTTTAGGTTTGGACCTGAGGTGGTCAAGAGTCTCATAACAGCTGCATTGAGATTTAAGAAGGCAATTGTACTCCTGGGCAAATTGAGAAAGCCAATTATTTTTACTCCCATACTTTCTAGAATGCCAGACCTGGTGTCATGTAGGGCTGCGCGGTATTTCGATAAACCGATATATACCAGTATTATTTATTTATTTATTGGTGTTTAAGGTCACATACTTATGCACAATGGCTAATCATGACCGTGACAGTTTTACGGGTGGAGGAAGCCAGAGTACCCGGAGAGAACCACCGAGCAATGACGAGCAGCTGTCAGCTCTCCAACATCGTAACTCTGAACTCTGCACCGCAGCACAGGCAGGGTTAGATTGGTTGAAGACATGTGCACCATCGACGTGCAGTACGCCTCAGTACACAGCGTCATCGTGCCCCCATGTAGGCAATCGGGGTGAAGTGTCTTGCTCAAGGACACAACGCGGTGGCCGCAGGTGGGATTCGAACCGAGGACCTCTCGGCTTGCAGCCTGCACCTCTACCAACTGAGCCACCGCGCCCCTATACCAGTATTCAAACCAAAATTGATTGAATACAGTGTAATTACAAAAATATTGGTTTATCGTCTTATTTATTTACAGACATTTTAATTTTCAAGATGTCTTGAATTTTAACTGTATCACTGAATGAATGAATTTTCAAGATGTCTTGAATTTTAACTGTATCCCTGAATGAATGACATTATCCTTTTACCCAAGGAATCATCTGCATGTGCCCGTGTAATATACAAATTCAGCAGTTGAAAAAACAATTTTCAGAAATTTCAACAAATCAACATCATGTGACCCTTCATTGGAACGAGCTCGATGAGGGGTCATATGATATAGTTTTGGAGAAATTTTGGAGAAAATCTGGTAAACTAATATTTCAAATAATAAATTTTGATACTGTCTGCATTGGGTAAAGGTTTTTCAAATCGCATCATCAAGGTATGTTGATTCGTTCCGACTGTGATGCCCCATGTCTTGATTGTGGTACTTATGTTCAGATATCTGAACAGTTTTCGATATACCAGTATACCACGGTATTTTGTTGAATACCGATACCGGTATTCATTTTTGAATATTGTGCAGCCCTAGTGTAATGTGTTGTACCTTTATACTTCTTTCCTATATCAATTACGAAGTATTTTGATATTCCACAGGCTCTGACAATTTTTACGAGCACTATGTGGAGAGAGTTGCAACTAACTAGAGGTAGTGTGAGCAAACTCACAAAGTGATACCTCCCGCGCCTGAAATGTATAAGTTAGATTATATCCCCTTGGAAATGTCAGAACGGAATTATATTGCTTCATGCACATCTTCATATGGAGTTCTTCCATTGTGTAAAGTTTCATGAAAATTCTTCAACCGGTTTAGGAGGAGTAGTGCTTACAAGGATGGACAGATGGACGGACGGACAGGGTGATTCCTATATACCCCCCAAACTTTGTTTGCGGGGGGTATAATAATTCATCAGTCAAGAAGTGATGAAAACCCATAATCGTCAATTTTGAAATTGTAGTCGATTATGGGCATTTCCGATGATTAGTCAACTTCTCAATTAATCATGCCAGGCCAAGGTTAAAGGATATTTTGTGTAAAAAGTGGTGGCTGGAAATAAAAAAAGTGTTGGTTATTCCCAATAGCCACTCACTACTGTAGGCAAAAAGAACTCTGTAAGATTGAAGATGGCATATTTTCAGCTGCATTCACTAGAGCTCTTTGGTTGTGAAGTCTTGTCTTGGTCTCGATGTTGGTTGGAATAAGATTAAAATCTTGTTGCGGTTTTGTTTTTTAGTTCTATTTATTTAAACAAACAAGAAAAACTCAACGACATACTGAAACTGTAGCAAAAACCACAATTTGAAACTAAAAACTTTTCCAAGGAGTCCATGATATGGACCTGTGATGTGATGTGATGTGATGTCAAATGTACGCAGCAGCATTCCGGACAAGCAACATTCCCTACTAGAGTTCATTCCCCAACCCCACACTTGTTTTGATGTTCGACTTGAGTTGACATGAAATCAAAGCAATGATGATGGTAACAGTCAATCTTGCAGTGTTTCCTCCCATTGCATATGATTTCACACTCATATCTGTTTCCAAAAATTCTCTGCTGTAATTTTTAGTCAGATACTGGTTATCTTACTTGTTCTGAACATCTGAATGGGAATTACAACCAAGTCAGATTCAACAGCAAATTGACTTTTCAATGAGGTTAGCTGACAGAGCAATTTATCAATAATGTGAACAGTGAAGATAGCACATGTTAAAATTAAGAATAGAATAGTCTTTGCTTCCAAACATGTCAGGTCTGCAAAACCAACTTTGTGCCTAGATTCAACATGGTATTTCAAATTAATATTGTTTCTGAATTCTGGTACAATCTTTTTCTTACAGAGTTCACATGTGGCACTTTTGTCTTTTAACTCTGTTTTTCAAAGTACATCCGAACAGGACTTTTAGCATCCTTTCCAGCATGTTGTGTTTCATTAACTGTTGGCACCATTTTCTCAGTCGTCAACGACTGAGAATTATATGTAAATACAGAAAGCGAAAGTATGTTTTTTTCGAGATGCGCATGCTTTTGACTTTTGTCTTTTTTATGACAACCAACACCGAGGAGATTTTTGGGTCAACTGGACATCTCTAGCACTTGCTACAAAAACCTTAATTTACAGTTTAGAAATATCAAAACAATAAATCTTTCAGAACTGCTGACCAAAATAAAAATCATTTTCAAGAATTTTCATGATTTTTATGCCTCATGCAAACCCTGTATTATGATGTGAATGAATGATTCACAACACACTGAGATGGAACCAGAACAGAAAGCCATGCATTTGATTGTCTATGTCGGAGGGCTCCCACGTATCATGGTTACCTGGCTTAAGTAATGAGACTAACATGGTAAGGGAGTTCCAGTCAAAAAATGTTGTTAAATAACTGCAAAAAAATATATCCTATATTTTCTATGCTGATAATAAATAAAAGCCTAGAATATGTCTGTAGAACTCTCTTAGAGGGTTTATCAAAGAAGGTAATTTGAGAGATTTCTGTCTCCAAGAAGAAAATATATAAATGGGATGTCAATAAAAATGATTTGGAAGTTTGCAATATATCCCAATACAGATAAAGTATGAAAAATATTATGAGAAAGCTATTTGAGCCGATTCTCAAATACAACTAAATTTATTTATTTATTTACTTATTTGGGTTTAGCGACACTTTCAACATCCAGAGTCATCTCATGTCGGACAGATTAATGGGTGGAGGAAGCTGCAGAGAGCCATGGAGCAATAGCAAGCAACTGCCAATCTCCCCAACATACTAACTCCACACAAGCAGGGTTAGCATTGGTTTAAGACAAGTGCACCATCGACATGCAGTATGCCTAAGTACACATTCTATGTTTGGCTTAAAATTTTGTTAAATGAAAGTGTCAATGACACTGTAGCTCAACTTAAGACATGTACATGTAAAGTATGTGACACAGCAATGACAAACATCTAGGTAATGACCTGATAACAAAGGTACATGTAAAGTATTGTAACGGTCTGTACATAAATGCTGATGGTAGCCTGTAACAAACATATAGGTAAAGTTTTGTAAAAGTGGGATGACAGTTAGATGCTAAACTAGAAAAGAAATCTTTGAGTCCCAGAGTGGGTCTGACAGAACCCAAAAATATTTGTTCTCATAGCACAGTGATAACAAAGGCACCCAAAACACTCATTCCTGTCACAAGGTGATAACAAAGGTACCCCAAGAAGTTTCGTAAAGATCAGTTCATAAATACAGACTCTACCCCGAGCCGTATTGACATGTGCACTCACTGTGTAGAAGTAGCACTGAACAAATCAAAGTTCATCTAATTTGCATAATTTCTGCACAAGATAAAAACCTGTATTATATGTGATGTATTCCATGTTACTAAACATTCCTACAAAAATTTATTCAAATCAAAACTTTCATACACAAGTTCTGTACAAAAAACTGATTGCACTAATTTTGGTACAAAAAGGCTGCTGGCTGGTGGCCATCTTGAATTTTGGACCGCACCCAAAAACACTCGTTCTCGTCCCACGGTGATAACAAAGGTACCCAAGAAGTTTCGTAAAGATCGGTTCATAAATACGGCCTCTAGCCTGAGCCGTATGGAAGTTGTGTACAAAAAACTGATTGGATCTAATTTCGGTACAAAATGGCCACTGGCTGCCATCTGCTGGCTGGTGGCCATCTTGAATTTTGAACCGCATCTAGAAACACTCGTTCTCATCCCAAGGTGATAACAAAGGTACCCAAGAAGTTTCGTGAAGATAGGTTCATTAATACAGACTATAGCCCGAGATGTATTGACATGTGCACTTACTCTGTATAAGTAGCACTGAATAAATCAAAGTTCATCTAATTTGCATAATTTTTGCACGAGAAAAAAACCTGTATTATATGTGATGTATTCCATGTTACTAAACATTCATACAGAAAATTATTCAAATCAGAACTTTCATACAGAAGTTCTGCACAAAAAACTGATTGCACTAATTTTGGTACAGAATGGCCGCCGGCAGACATCTTGAATTTCAGACTGCACCTGAAAACACTCGTTCTCGTCCTAAGGTGATAACAAAGGTACTCAAGAAGTTTCGTAAAGATCGGTTCATAAATACGGCCTCTAGCCCGAGCCGTATTGGCATTTGCAGTTGCAGTGCTGAAAGTAACATTAAATAGATCAAAGTTAGTCTAATTGGCATAATTTATGCACAAGAAATAACCCCGTAAATTTTGTGATGTATCCCATGGAACTAAACATTCACACAGAAAATTGTTCAAATCAGTACTTTCATATGGAAGTTCTGCGCAAAAATCTGATTGCACCTAATTTTGTAGCCATCTTAAATTTCAGACCGGACCCCAAAACACTCGTTCTCGTCCCACGGTGATAACAAAGGTACCCAAGAAGTTTTGTAAAGATCGCTTCATAAATACGGTCTCTAGCCCGAGCCAAATTGGCATTTGCACTTACAGTGCTGAAAGTAACACTAAATAAATCGAAGTTAATCTAATTTGTATAATTTACGCACGAGAAAAAACCCATATTATATGTGATGTATCCCATGGTACTAAACATTCATACAAAAAAATTATTCAAATCAGAGCTTTCATATGGAAGTTCTGCACAAAAATCTGATTGCACCTAATTTTGGTACAAAATGGCTGCCAGCGGCCGTCTTAAATTTTGGACCGGACCCCAAAACACTTGTTTGTGTTGGCCGAGTAGATAAGTGCACTGGTCTCTCATGCCAAAGGTCCCGGGATCGATCCCCGGTCGGGGAAAGTTCTCGAGGTGTCCGAACACTCTCTGTCAGCATCAATTGTGGGGTTGATGCTGTCACAGCGTACCGTCCTATCGGGTGGGGACGTAAAATGGCTGTCCTCTGTGCAGAGAGAGACACACTCCATGCAGGCTAAAGATCCCTTCGTAGCATTCGAGAAGAGCTAGGCCACGAAGCTGCCGCTATGAAGGTCATCCCACACACCTACACCACTGGGGCCAAGGAGAGGCATTAATATAAGTTGCATAACTTGTTCGCCAATCCTTGTAAAACAAATAAGATTAAATAAAAAAAAAACCCAAAAAAACACTCGTTCTCGTCTCACGGTGATAACAAAGGTACCCAAGAAGTTTCGTAAAGGTCGGTTCATAAATACGGCCTCTAGCCCGAGCTGTGTGTGTACGCACGACAGATGGACAACAGGCCATGACAATACCTCAAATTTGGCTTCGCAAAAGTTGAGCTAAAAATGAGAAAAGAGATTCCCTCTGAAAAGACTTTGTAAGTTAGTTTCAATTTTGGGTTGAAATTGGATGGAATATTCCTGAAAGGTATCAGTTGTGTGAAGAAATGGTGTAAAATGCCAGTAAATAAGGATATGAATGGGACAGTTTTTTGAATTTTTTTACAGATCAAGGCTTTCTGGTTGTGTTCTTACACATTCACAAGCAGATAGAATAATTAACCCTATGGACTCTAGTGGTATCTTTCAATGGCAGCAATTAGAAGAGTCCATATTCATTATTTGGGGTAGACTAATCAATATTCTCAACGTGCAGCCTCGGGGCTGCACGTTGAAAATATTGCTTGGTCTATCCCACACGTTTACTGAACAGCTATCCTATTTAATGGCATAAGGACGTATCATGGAAAAACAGCCACTGGGGTTCAAAGGGTTAATGAAAACAGAACATCTGTCTAAAAGAAAAGTTCTTTCTTGCCAAATATCAAAAGATTCCGAGCTGAAGAGGAAGATCTTTGAAGAGTATTCCTAATATTGCAGTAAATTAAAATTTCCATGACTTAATTCAAACAAATTTGAATCTGACCCCTATAATGATGCTGTACAACAGATATCAAAATATTATGACAGGTGGATCCGAAAAAGATGTGACTTTTAACCCTTTACCTTACGTGAAAAGCAGACATTTGCAAAAAAAAAATCTTGAATAACTAGTTTTTTCATTTTTTGTCTCACAAACATAGGTTATGACCCCTTGTTGGAATGAGCTCGATGAGCTCATTCCAATGAGGGGTCATAAACTATGTTTTTGAGACAAAAAATGAAAATTAATTGGCGATTTTTTAGAATAGCGCTGGCCGGTTTTGGCCATTACGTTGGGTAAAGAGTTAAAGAAATTTCCTCATACTTCACCAAACTGAAATTTTGGCTTCCCATAAGGAGTCCAAATATGAACACAGGAGCTTAATTCAAACAAACTTAAATCTGGCCTGTACAAGGATGTTGACTACCAAATATCACAAGATTCTGACTAATGGTACTGAAGGAGAAGATTTTTAAAGAATTTTCCTCAAATTGGACTGATTTAACATTTGGGCCCTCATATGCAGCCCAAATATGACTGCATGGATTTGATTCAAAAGATGGGTCTGTCGATACAGCCCAGCGTCCCCCACTGCTATGATTATTCTAATACAAAGAGGGGCACAACTCTAGTGAAAACAAGAAAAATGTTACTAAGGTAACACATGCCCCCCCCCCCCCCCCCTGTGACCTTCAGCTTGCAGATGCGGCGGAAACTATTATACGCGACACACCTTCTGACTGTCCTTAACATTTGTAAAAAGTTTAACAATTTTACTATGATTCGTTTCTGAGTTATGGCCGAGACACGAATATTGACCGATTTTTAGTGTGACCTTGAAATGTGACCTTGACCTTGAAGGTACAAACCCAGCTATGATGTGTGACACATCCTCCCATGGTCCTTTATAATTGTGTGAAGTTTGATGACTGTGGCCCTAACAGTTTTCGAGTTATTGGCTCGGACACACACACGGACGGACACACGCACACTTCAATTACTATATGCCACCAGACTTAAGTCGGGGGGCATAAAAATAATTTAGCACTCAACCAATTAAAGCATTGTGGTCCACGGGAAAATTTTTAAAGAATTTTTTGGGCACTTCTCCGAGCCCATTGGGTATAGAAACTTCTATCTAACAATCCTGGAAGGGTATCCCCCAAGATAATTTCTGCCAAGTTTGGGTGTGTCCGGGCCTGTAGTTCTGAAGAAGATGACTGAAATGCAAAAGTAAACATACGCCAATTGTTTATTCCCACTTCACCAATTCCCTTTTCACCAATTCGCACTTTACCAACACGGCTATGAATTTTAAGTTTACTTTTTATTATAGACCATATTTTTAAAAAGAAAATATATTTTTGACAGGTTTAACAGCTTTTATTTAGTTTTTTTTAATATATGTGTAGGGCTTTTATACTTTAGAGAAACAAATTATTGAAGAATGCCAGTAGTTTTTTTTAAAAACTCAAATCAAGTACAAAAAAGTGAAATTTGCATGAACAAATTTTTAGATCCGGCTAAATATTTGTGCTCAATATAAATATTGTGTATAGTGCTTCTATATTGTAGAGAAATAAACTACTGGAGAGTGCCTGTAAACATTCTACGAGTTTGTGCTATTATGTACAGCAGTGATCTTAAACGAAATTAAAATATGTAGCAGAGTTAATTTTCTTCTTTATTTTTCCCCTCCTTATGGCACAAATCAAATACGTTGAAGGATAAAGATTAGTTTATATAGTTATCCCACAAGTGAATTTGGATTATACTGTATTTTAGGGCTGGGCGGTTTTGAAATTTGCATTTCAGTTCGGTTTCGGTTTTGTACAAAAACTTGGTTTTCGGTTTTTCAAAATATATTGTAGAGGGTAATGTGTCTGTATTTGTCATCCAAGTCATGAAGCAGCATGTTGAGTCACCCGGGTTTCTGTGTTCACCACTCTTCTCAGCTAATGGACATATTGTGGTGGGCTACTGCAGTGGGCTACAGTGGTGGAGCCATGGGGTATCTAGGGAGACCAGTCTCCCCCCTCCCCCCAATCCCACATGCTCCTCCCATCCCCAAATTTGAAAAGATTCTTTTTGATTCCCTGCCCTTAGTACAAGTACTGTACTCTGTCCTGAGATCCCCCCCCCCCAAACTCTTCACCAGCATGGTCCCCCCAGGATTTTAAACCATGGCTCCAACATTGGTGGGATCTGCCTTGTTCTGTCAGTGAGATTTGGGGCCTTGTCAAGATTCAGAAATTTACAAGAAAAGCTACATTTTAGCAAAAATCAACATTTCCTTATTTTTTAAGGAGTCACTAAGCTCTCACCCTGGTTTTGGTGGATAATATGCAAATATTGTGCTTATTTCGGTAATTATCACATCGCTTCAAAATAGACTGCCCTGTGTTTCTTAATGGTTTCTGCTTCAAATGATTGAAGTAAGTCGTGATATACAAATCACTTTTTTTTGGTACCTCACTCACTCCAATGTTTTCACAATATCTCTCCTAATTTTGACTGCAGAGGTTCGTTTTTTACTTTGATTTTACCCAAACATATAAATTTAAATTTTATAGTAAATTTCCTTTCTTATTATACCTACCACAATTGTTTACTACAGGCTTGCACTACAGTGGCAGTCCCTAACTCGGATAATATTCTCTCTATTTTTGTCTTTCCCAAGCAATTTGGGAAAGAAAAGTGGTGCAAAAGCACCAAGAAAAAATAAGCCAAAACTGGGTCGAGTGCAACCGGCACAGACCCAGTACGGGACCCTCTCTTCCAAGTACAACTCCACAACTTCCGTTGCCAGTGCGCATATGCGTCGCTAATGACTCATTCTTTTGAATCCGCCAACGTTAGAGTTATGTGATCAGCAGGGAGGAAGGATTCTTACCCGTATAAGAAGAAGGGAGGGCCTCCATGTAAACAATTGTGGTAGGTATAATAAGAAAGGAAATTTACTATAAAATTTAAATTTCTTATCAAACTACCCACAATTGTTTACTACAGGCTGAATAGACAATAGGCTGGAGGGAATCGCATAACCAACCCTACACATAACCCAAGTGCACTGGAACCGTGAACAGATGGAAGAGGTCCCGAGGCTTATCAACCATAGCATCACAAACATTAGTAAAAAGACAATGAAAGATGAGGCGTATGGTTCTGTGCGACGCACAGACAGAAAGGGCAGTAACAGCACAGAGCTGGAACTGACCCTGTAAAAAGCTGAATGGCTGGAATAGACAACAGCCTGAGCCGAAGAAAGAAGGCCCCTAGGACAAAGGTCCTCTGTCGTCTCTTGCAACTGTCGCAGATAAATGGAGAAGGTAGCATTTCTCCAGTAGGCTGCCAGTATAACATCCGACAACATGACGGAGTTAGTAAAAGCCCCGAGAGGAAGACAATGCACGCATCTCGTGGCAGAAAAGTTAAAAAATTTATAGTAATTTATATATTTTTTATACTTACCAATGACCCAGACTTAGCTGGTGCTAACTCCAACAAAACCAGGGCCAAACACAAATTTTGCCCCCCAATCCCCAAAATTTGCATCCAAAACAAAAAGAAATCATGTCCTAAAGGACCTCCATACTACGCCTCTACTGCGCATGCGCAGTGACGCAGTCGTCCCGAAATTGGCGCCAATTATCATTCTTACTGGCAGTGCCTGGTCAGCGCTATGTACTCAGTGGGGAGGCAAGAGTTCCCAACTCCAGGGAGGGCCATCCCCGTCTGGGTCATTGGTAAGTATAAAAAATATATAAATTACTATAAATTTTTTAACATTTTTATACTGTACCAATGACCCAGACTTAGCTGAATAGTAAACAGGCTGGAGGGCCTAGGACATAGAGGAAAATCCAATAAGCTCAATTATATAATAAAGAGGTAACCCCTTAAGGAGAAAAGGAGTATTAGGCTTTACATGTATCTTTCTTATTTAATATTAAATTAGAAAGATACACTACCCTTAATAATTGAGCACAATAACATTCATGTTCTCTATTAACATCCAGTATAACCCTTATACTAATTATTTTTAAAGCAAGCCAATAAATAAAGTAGTCCAGAGAATTGAGACTCTTTATAATCATTTAAAAGTGTCCGAGTATTGTATATTAAAGCCCGTTTGACACTTGACATATACAAATGCTTCACACCGAGCTACACTTTAAAAATAAGACATGAATGAATTTAAACATTAATATTACACTTTAAAACCATCCCGGAAGCGACTCAGAAATACTGACTTGGAGGAGGCATTCCCTTGCTTTTCACTATAAAGCAGGTGACCTAAGGGAACACCCGCCCCCCCTTCCCCTTGCCCTGGGTCAAATAGCCCAGAGCGAAGAGGGCAGCCGGACGGAGTCACTGCCGGAACAGAAAGCCTGCATAACTATAGTTGCAACTGTTTAGTGGACGACATTCTGAGCAACAGATAACGGACCTAAACAATGCAGGTCTCCAGAAATGGACTCAATATTTCTGAGATAAAAATTCGTAAATGTGGATGGCTGAGACCAATAAGCAGCCTTCATTAAATCTGTAATAGCAACACTATTAGCATAAGCCCAGGAAGTAGAAAGAGCTCTTACTTCATGAGCAGAAATCTTAAGCACAGACTGCTGAGAAGAAGATAAATCTTCATAAGCAGTACGGATAGTTAACTGAATCCATCTAGCAATAGAATGGACTGAAATGTCCTTTCTATTAGGCATCAAAGACAGAAAGAAACGTTTCCGTCCCTTTCTGATAAACTGAGATCTCTGTTTATAGATATGTAGTGCTCTAACAGGACAGAGTAAAGGCCTACGCCCGTCTGAAGACGGAAGAGCCTTAATAACAATAGGTTCCGGATATTTATTAGGAGCCTGATTCTTAGCTAAAAAACCCACATTAGTAGTGAAGGTGATAGTGTTCCCAACACTACGATAATGAGAATCATCCACCGATAGTGCATGAAGCTCACTGACTCTTCTGGCAGAAGAGAAAGCTAAGAGAAAAGCTGTCTTATAAGATAAGAATTTGAAATCTACTGTCCCAAGAGGCTCAAATGGCTTTTCCTTCAATTTAAGGAGAACCCAAGCTAAATTCCACTTAGGAATTAATCTAAGAGTTCTGGGTCTATTTATCGAAAAGTTTCTAACCAACTTCGATAAAGAGACATTAGATCCAATTTGTAAACTATCATGATGTGCATAGGTATCAGATAACATAGATCTATAACCCTTTATAGTAACAGGCTGCAGTTTGATTTCGTCAAACAAGTATACTAGAAAGTTTGCAATGTCTGGTATAGAGGGATCAAATATATCTACAGAATGATCCCTACACCAACGACGAAAAACCCTCCACTTGGCCGCATAGTTTAGCGAAGAGGAGGTCCTCCTACAGTTAGAAATCGCGTCCACTGCTCGTCCTGTAAAGTGCTTGCCATGCAAGAAGGACCGCACAACGGAAAAACGTGAAGGTTGAGACCTTGCGGGTTGTGATGGAGTTGGCGCGATTTCCCCTGCGAAAGAAGATCCTCTCGTGGAGGAAGCTTCCGCGGTAGGTCCCACAACAGACACCTGAGTAGATTTATCCACGGTCTCTGTGGCGACAGAGATGCTACCAACAGAATCTTGCATTGAGATTGTTTTATCTTTAGCAATACTTGTTGAATTAACGGCGCTGGAGGATATGCATATCCTATCATTCCGTCCCAAGGGATCGACAGAGCGTCTACTGCAAATGCTCTTGGATCCGGACATGGAGACACATACGTCTGCAACTGATTGTTGAGATGTGTCGCAAATAAGTCTATCATTGGCCGTTCCCATTGGTAGCAAATCTGATTGAATACTTGTTTGTTGAGAGTCCACTCCGACGGCAACAAGCGACCCTTTCGTGAAAGGGAGTCTGCTAGCACATTCAGACGACCCGGTATGTGACGGACCGAAAGAAGAACGTGATGTTCTAGCGCAAACAGAAGGATTCTTTCCGTTAGATTGAACAACGGAACTGAATGAGTGCCTCCCTGATTCCGTATATACGCCACTACTGTCGTATTGTCGGATAGGATTTGGACATGAGCATCGTGAATAATGTCCATCCAGTGACGTAACGCAAGCCAAATTGACATCATTTCCTTGATGTTTATGTGCTTGCACAGGAATTGCGGATCCCAAAGACCCTGGCATCTCGAATCCGTTGGGATTAATGATGCACCCCAAACTGTTTGACTGGCATCCGTCATAACGGTAAAACTCGGATCCGGCAACTGCAGCGGAACTCCTTGAGTTAACCACTGAATGTTTGCCCAAGTCTGAATCTCTTGTTTCACTTGATCTGACAAGAGAACGTCTACATCGAGCGAATGAATTTTCACACTCCAATTCTGAGTCAGGAAAATTTGAAGAGGACGTGTGCGTAGCCGCCCCATCGGAATGAGATCCGCGGCGGCTCCGCACAGACCTATCAGTCTCATAAATTCTCTCGCCGTGACTTTGTCTGCGTGCAGACAATAGCGAGCGTAACAACTGACTAATTTCGCTCTGGTTAACGGTAGACGAACGAGATTGTTGTGCATCTCGAAGCTCATTCCCAGATGAGTGAATGACTTGGACGGCACCAGATCCGACTTCTCCTCGTTTACTATAAAACCGAGATGTCGGAGCAATAGAAGAAGATTCTGAACATCGTTCTGAAGCGTTAACTCGTTGCCGTACCTCTGAAGAATGTCGTCCAGGTAGGCCGACGTTACCGCAGACGAATGAGCTCGGAAGTAGATCATTACCGAGTTCATTACCCGAGTGAAAGCCCAGGGTGCTAGATTCAATCCGAAGCACATCGCCCGGAATTGATACACCACTCCTAGGACTGCGAAGCGTAGATACTTTCGGAATGTGGATGTACCATGACGTGAAAGTACGCATCTTTGAGATCTATGCTCGTTGCATAATCGTTCACCCGAATACTCGCTCTGACCGATCGAATCGTCTCCATATAAAACTTCGGAGCGACGATCAGCTTGTTTATCCAGCTCAAATCTATGACTGGACGGAACGAGCCGTCTGGTTTCGGAACCAGAAACAGATGGCTGTAGAATCCCAGAGATTCCTGGTTTTCTACGACCTCTACCGCGTTCTTCATTAAAAGAGACTGCACCTCTGATAACAGAGCGTCTCTTTTCTGTGGATTTGACGGAAGATGAGTCCACTTTGGACTTCGAGTTAATGGAGGCTTTCGTTTGAAGGATATCTTTAGACCTTCCGAAGTCACTCCTCTCACCCAAGGGTCGTCCATAATCGACGCCCACTCTTGTGAAAAACTCGACAACCTTCCGCCAACCGGAACGCGATAGAGGTTTAAGCCATCACCTCCTGGACCTGCGAGGCCTGCGGTAGGAGAAACCACGTCTTCCACGACCCGCACCTCGCCTCGTCGACCTCGGGGCGTCCGACCGATTGTCCCGGCCTGAAGGACGTCCCGAACGAGAGTCGCTATCCTGACGGTCTCTCGAATAAGACCAAGAGGACGCACCGGAACCTCTATAGGAACCTCTCTTGGGCGCATTAGACCCAGAAGTGCCTGTCTTATTCGTGTCTGCAGTATCCGACTTTTTAGGAGCCGATCTGAACAACAGAGAATCATTAGCTTTCTTTTTAATTTTATCATAAATAGCGGAAAGCTTGCCGTCAAAGAGAAGTTCTCCTGAGACCGAAGCGACTCTAAGAGAGTTCTTCACCTTAGAATCCACTAGTGTGGATGTAGCTAGGGCTGCGTCACGTCTAACCAACTCCAGATTTGCCACTGAGAGGGCGGAGTTACACGTGGAATAAGCTACTGCCCTTGAAAGAAGTCTTAAAGAGGATTGTATATCCTGAAACTCTTCCCCTTGAAGGCGCAGTGATAACGCCTTAGTAAGGTGATCTGCGTAAGATAAGGCATCTAAATTGGCTCTGTTAGACGCAATAGCTGTTTCCAACACCGCGGTTGGAATAGAAGCTGACGACGGTAATGATAGCTCTAAGTCTTCCGCCTCGTCGTCCATACGCAGAGGAACTCTCGGTATACCCTGTCCTGCCGTATCGAATTTATTCCTTGCATTAATGAAAGGCAGGTTGAGAGTATTAGCGGACAAGAAACCTGCTTTCCCCGTCCTGGAAGCAAGTTTAAATATAGCGTCATTCAATAATTCAAATGTTCTAGCAACATTATTGGACTGCGACGGAAACTCGGGAGCGATGTCCCTGAACCGCTCAAAAAATTCAGAGTCCAATGACGCTATAATTCTCTTGTCCGGAAGCGCAGCAGTCTGGCCCGACGGAACAACTTGAGGGAGAAAGTGCCGGATGAAGTCCACGGCAGCTTTATGTTGTTCCGAAAGGGATAGCTCCAAGTCATCCGTATCCCTTTCACCATCCGGTCGGACCTCACGATGTTCCCGGTCGTCCGCCCCCGATGCTTCGGCGGAGCGTACCGACCCAGCGCCGTCGGATAATTCTCGATCCGACACCGTTTCTTTCGGCTGCTGGGATGCTGCGATAAGCTGTGCTATCTGCACAAGAATGTCCGACGTCGAGACCTGCGGAGGCGCAGTCTTTCGCTGCTTCGCCGAGGGCAGCTCCGCATCAGATGGCTCCCGCATACTTTTCCTATGCGAACGTCCGGAGTCCATCGGTCTCGAATCCCTGGCTGCCGGATGGTGTGACCTGGTCGCCGAAGAATCCTTCATCGGCAAAGCTGGTAATATATCGGCGGTCACGCAGCCAAGGTGCGGTCGTGTGCGCTGACGAGAAGAGGAAGCCTTAACAGTCTCTGCGGACTGCTTATACAACGGAGCGTCCCGAGCGACGGACGTATGCTCCGCTAAAGACACATTTTGTACCACAACATCTGGTCCCAGATGTTGTTGTACGAGAGAGGGACCTCTCTCGCTCGCGGCCCAGCTGGACCTGGACGAGCTAGGAACCGGACTAAAAGGCTTCCTCCGTTCTCGCTTACTATCCGCCGTCACTGGGTGTGCATCTATTATGTTTATAGTGCTCGCATCACCCAAAATTTCCTCTTGGACCGCATCGGACGAACCCGGCTGCCGAACCATTCGGTGAATGGACGCTACACCGGGCGAGCTAGCGGATGACATTTGTCTAATCTCCATGAGCACTTTTGCCGCTAGCTCTGAATTCATTTGTGACGACGGACGCACACTTGAAGAAGATAACATGGAAACATCACCCTGTTCTGGTTCCTCTGAAATAGAAACTGAGAGAGTAGAGTGACCTTGCGGAGAAAGAGCCGGCATCGCTCTTTCTCCAGAAACAACATATCGTGACACACGTTTCCAATGTTTCTCATCCCAATGTTCACATATAGGACAGGGATTAATGCAAGAACACTGACTACAATTAATACAATGATCATGAAAGTCAGAGGAAGATTTCTTCCTATTACAATTTGAACAACGTCCCTTCATTGTGAAAGAACAACAATAAGTCCTAGTTACTCGCAAAAACCCCTGACACAAAGATACATAATAACATGATCCATTAATAAATGAAAAAACAATTGCAAAACAAAATAATTTTGAAAAAATATTTTTTCAGAGAAGCCCAAGTTGCTGAAAAGTAACGTTGAGCCCCGATGGATCCGATGGCAAAGTGTGGTCAAAAATTTTAAATTTTTATAAAATAATTAATGAGACACTTTCGGATAATATAAATGTATCTTATAATGAGATAAACTACCACAAAGGCAAACAGCCCCCCTCAAAAAAGGCTGTTGCCAATGAAAACAAACAGTGTAAACACACTAGAAAACATGACTCCAGGCACTGAAAAAACTGGCCCGGAATCAGTCATCAATTACACTCTATCTGATGCAAAACAGAGACTCCCAGGGGAGAATCTGTAGAACATCAGATGGAAGATGCAGAACACAAACGTTATACACCCATGGGTGAAAACGTAACTATGGGGAAAATAACAGAAAACATTATGTAACCAAGCAACTCTCCCAGGAAATTTTAGAATGAAATTTCTCAAAAATATGCCAAAAGCATGGGAGAATTGCCAGGGGGGACTTTAGAAGGCTAGGGGAGAGGAAACACTGAATAAGCAGTGCAACAATTAGCAAGAATGACAACAAGAGGCCCATGCCTCGAAAATAGGCAACTTAACATAATTTCATCAAAAAATTTTAAGTACAGCCCTGATTATTTTTTGCCACTTCTTTTTCCTCTCCTCCTTCTATCCTCCTTAGAATCACATTTTCTCCAAAAATTACGTGTCTGGCATCCTTTAAACTGAGATTTACAAGCACAAAGATCAGTGAGATGTTGACTGATGAAGGGCCAAACAGAGAATGATAATTGGCGCCAATTTCGGGACGACTGCGTCACTGCGCATGCGCAGTAGAGGCGTAGTATGGAGGTCCTTTAGGACATGATTTCTTTTTGTTTTGGATGCAAATTTTGGGGATTGGGGGGCAAAATTTGTGTTTGGCCCTGGTTTTGTTGGAGTTAGCACCAGCTAAGTCTGGGTCATTGGTACAGTATAAAAATATACAATTGGTAATACAATCACCAGTAGCTAGACGAGCGGAAGCTGCACGAATAGCAAGACAAATCCATCGAGAAAAAGATGTAGGAGAGATCTGGCATGTGAGAAAATGCATATCCATCCAGGATAAAGGCGCGAACGCCCCCCACCCCCAAGCAGAGCAGCGCCCAAGAAAGTGTCCAACTTGGAGTAAACTGCGAAGTCCTAGGCCTTTTCAAGGAATAGATCTGAACAAGCTTGCAAGGATGAGTGTCGAAACAATGCAGTACCACAAATGACGAAGGTCTCCGAAGCTTGGACTTGTACCCATTGCTGGAGACCCCCAGAAACAAACATATACCAGAAACTCCACAAGCGGTGTGATCGAAGGAGTGACAGAAGCAACAGAGTGATCGCACACCATCGACAGAAGAACCTTCCACTTAGCCACAGAGGCTAAACCAGTGGAGTGAGTGCCTCCTTGAAGAAGAAAAGCAACTCCACTGCTTGTCTCGAAAAACCACTATGGAGGAGACAGGACCCTATAAAAGACATGTGCGAAGGCACAATGAAGTCGGGTCAACTTGAAACCTCCTCAGGCGACTTTGGCAAAGAAAGTCGTGACGTAGAGGGAGACATGCCAGAACCGCCGCTAACAGAGAGCGGAGCAGATTGATCCACACCCACCGAGGCAACAGGGGTGTGATCGAAAGGATTCAACGATTGCAGGTTCATATCTGGGCGAGAACCTGATGCGGAATCGGAACTGGCAGGAAGGCGTAGCCGACAAGACTGTCCAAAAGGAGGGCCAGAGCGTCCATGGTGAAAGCCAGAGCATCTGGACATGGGGACACGAAAGTGTCCACCTGATGGTTCCAACACGTCGCAAAGAGATCGATGGAACATCGCAATGTGGAGCATCCACTCGGGGGAAAAGAACCTGCCCCGTCAGAACAGGAAGTCGGCTAGGACGTTCATACGACCGGAAATGTGACGAACAACCACCCCGGCGTTGACATCCTGAGCGAGCAGTAGAAGATCCCAAACCAATTCGTACAATGGAACCGAGTGCGTGCCGCCCTGGTTCCGAATGTAAGCAACCACTGTCGAATTGTCGAACAACAGAAGGACCTGACATTTCGACAGGTGAGGGATCCACTGCCTGAAACTCAGAAGAAGAGCAAGAAGCTCCTTCTGGTTGATGTGTAGAGATGCCCGATCCTGGTCCCACATCCCGTGAAGGGAAAGATCTAGAGGATCCAGCGTCGCACCCCATCCGAGATCGCTGACATCTGCCGTCAGAACGCGATCGGACGTGGGTAAGTCCAACGGGACACCCTGCGTGATCCACTGAACATTCGTCCAGTGGAGAAGGAGAGGATAAGAGATTCTGGTAACTGAAGAACCAGATCCAGAGTATCGACATTCGGCCTCCAACGACTGAGCAGAAAGTGTTGGAGAGGTCTGACATGCAGCCGACCTTGAGGAAGGAGATCCATCACCGAACCGCAGAGACCGAGCAGTCAGAGAATACCCCGTGCTGTCGCGGATGTGGACTGGGAACAGAGTCAGAGCAAAAGCTGAAAGAATCGCAGCCCTGGCCTGGAGAACCTCCACCGTATTGAACTGAGTGCGGAAAGCCATCCCCAGGTGACAAAACGACTGACAAGGGACCAGATCCGACTTCTCCTCGTTGACTCTGAATCCTAGCGACGTGAGCAAGCTCAACAGAGTGTCGACATCCAACTCCAGTAAGGCAGCATTGGAATGCCTCTGGAGGATATCATCTAGATATGCCTAAGTAGTCACCCTGGACTGTGTGCGAGGGAAGGCTATCACATGCAACATCAGTCGGGTGAAGGCCCAAGGAGCCAGGTTGAGGCCGAATGGCATGGCCTTCAACTGGTAAACTCGCCCCAGAAAAGCGAACCTGAGATACTTCGCGACACCCGATGAATCGGAACGTGAAAGTAAGCGTCTCGCAGGTCGATGCTGGAAGCGAAAACTCCCTGGTGAATGGAACGGCAGACCGACCTGAAAGTCTCCATGCTGAACGTGGGAGCAATGATAGACTGATTCAGGATACTCAGATCGATAACCGGTCGGAGTCGGCCGCCCTTCTTCGGCACCAAGAACAGGTGGGAATAAAACCCCACTGACTGAATGTTCTTGATGACCTTCATCGCCCCCTTGGCCAGGAGACTGTCTATCGCCGTGGACAAAAGCTCCCGACGTAAAACATCTGAAGGAACTGTGGTTGGAAGAGGCACTCTGGACAGAGTGGGGTGCCTTCGGAAGGATATTCGCATCCCGGACCGAACAACATCTAACACCCAAGGACTGGATGTGATGGTGGCCCAACGGTCTGTGAACTCTGCTATCCCTCCTCCAACCTGGACGAATCGAGGTGAGGCCCTTCAGCCCCAAAGAGACCCGCGAGAGGAGAAACCACCTCCTCTACTGAATGAAGAATCCTGAGACTTCCCTCTAGCCTGCCGGCACTTACCCTTACCCCATGAGTAAGAAGTAGAAGTGGTGGTAGACGGATCAGCCCTTTGCTTCGCAGAGGAAGCAGAAGGGTACTTGTTAGGATTTGAACGGTCCCTGCCTCCCCTAGAAGGCTGATCAAAGTGACGAAGCAGCAGCTGATCTTTGGAATGACGTAGTCATCCCGGACCGTCGACACGGAACCCATGGAACAGTAGCGGACCTGCCAAAGAAGCAGATCAAAGAGCAGCGCACTGCCCCCAGGAAGGGATCGGCGTGTGTCCAGCACAGAGTCCCTTCGAACTAGTTCCAAAATAGCCGTGTCACAGACATGCGTGTGAGTAAGATGCATGAGCGCCTTGGACTGCACACGCAAAGGAGTCTGTACATAGTCAAACCTATCTGGAGGCAGATACGACGTGATCGGAGAGAGAAAGCATACCCAGCATTTCTCTCGATAAGCCCAACATGGACTCCAGAGTCGTCATAGGAATGATAGCCGACTTGGGCTTTGAAAGCCCGAGGGAATTGGAGTCCTGATCCAAAACCATCAAAGTCTGGCAGACTGACGGATTGGTGAAATCGTAGAAACGATAACACACCAGAGGCAAAAAGGTGTCAACGCTGGTGAAGAACGGAGCCTTCGTAGCCTTGGAACTCAGCTTAGAGTCCAATGCTGAAAATGCTTCGACCACCTGTACTGACTGGCACGGTCGAAGATGCCCAGAGGCAGGTTGCTCCACAGGCTGTAGACGCGCGACCGATGATCGCGGCCTGGCTGACACTGTCGGCTGGTTTGATGGTTGGAGATCCGGAAGGAACCCAAACACAAAGTCAAGAGCTGCCCCCAAGTCAGAAGACTGCTGGCTCTTGATATCAAGGATGTCTGACTCCTCCCCGGAGTCGGAAGACACATAGCCCATCGTGGGCAAACCAGCCGACGCCTCCCATGGTGTAGGCACCAGGGGGGATCAGAAAGTGGCCTGTTTCCAATCCCGGGAGGCGGTGCCATAGGGGGCGTCTGGAAACCACTCGCTGCCTCGCTGGAAGCAACAAGAAGGCACTTGGACAGAACCTGAGTGAATAAGGAGAGGGCCTCCCTAAGCTAACTGCCCGTACCAGCCGGTTTGACATGGGAACGAACCAGCAAAGTGGCTTCACACCTGACCCTCTTAACCAGCAAAGGGTCACGATCCTCCAATACACCCGAAGTGGGGAGACGGGCAGCAGTCGAAACATCTGAGGGCAGACATGTATAGGGGTATGACACACTCTGAGGATGAACATAGCGGGAACACGGGAGAGTTACCGCGGACCTCTGCGAGACAGAAGGTCCAGGCTGCACAGAAGGCGTTGGTCCCGCAAAACTGGCCGTGTGACCAGAATGAGTGGACGGAAAACGCCAATGACAAAACTGTGGTACTCAACGGCGCAGAGACCACAGTAGAGGGTCTGGCCGGCAGCCACTTCCAACTTCGCCGAGTTGAAGTCATGAAAGGCTGAGGCCGATACCCCCACGTCTACACTCCCAGACACCGCTGCAGACCACTGCAGGTATAAAACTATTGCACTCAACGGCTGAGAGGACACAGTAGGGGGGTTCAGTCAGCAGCCACTTCCGACTTTGCCGAGTTGAATTCGGGGAAGGCTGAGGCCGATACCCCACAACCACACTGTAGACATCCCTGCAGACCCTTGCAGGGATAAGCCAAGGCCGGCTAAAAATGATGCCCAATGACGTTGTAGATGGAACAGCCGTAGCAGCAGATACGACAGGAGCTGTTGGAACTGGCAGAAAAGTGGAGAGAGCCACCTAGCTCGGCCTCCAAAGGAGGAGTCACAACCCTAGTGACAGCCTCAGATGTCGACTGGAGAGGGCGCATAGTCCCGAAACCAGGCATCTCTTCACCAGAAATCCAACAGCTTCCGCAGTATCCACCACGGTAAAAAAAACTTCACATTCCCCACGGAAGGGGAATAACTCTCACCAGACATGGTCGAGTCGGGAAGTCCTGAAACAACAGCGTTCCCCACCCCCTGCTGGTGCGGGAGGAACTGCACATCCCCCACGGAGGGGGAGCAATTCTCACCAGACATGGTCGAGTCGGGAAGCCCCGCAACAACAGCGTTCCCCCCCCCCCCCCCCCCCCCCCCGCTGGTGTGGGAGGAACTGCACATCCCCCATGGAGGGGGAGCAATTATCACCAGCCATGGTCGAGACGGGCGGCCCCAAAATGACAGCCCCCCCCCCCCCCCTGCAACAGAGCTGCACATCCCCCACAGAGGGGGTATAACTCACACCAGACATTGTCGAGTTGGGGTGGGGGGGGGGATGCCAAAATGACAGCATTCCCCACCCCCAGCCCCAAAAGGGTGCGGGAGGAGCTGCCCATCCCCCACAGAGGGGGTATAACTCACACCAGATGTGGTCAAGTCGGGAGGTTCCCGAAACGACAGCGTTCCTCACCACCCGCGGGTGTAGAAGAAACGGCCACGAGAATGCACCAAGGCGATGGCAAAAGGAATTGCCCTAAAGGAACCAAACTGGAAATAACAGAGGTGAGAGCAGTAGAAGAAAAAGGTGAACTCAACAGAAACAGAAAGTAGAACACCCTCAACTAGAAGAGAAGGTGGCAAAAAAAAAACGGTGGGTACACAACAGAACCCAGACGGCCGACAGGGACCGAAAAAACAAATTCAGCCCTCAACAGAGTGAAGAAATCCTGTCCGGACAGTCCCTGATTGACACCTAACTCCAATAACAATTAAATTTATCAACCAACTCCAATAACAATTAAATTTATCAACCGAAAAATTCATTGTCGAACCGCGTTGACCGATGTCGAAAACAAAACATTCACGAAAACGGAATACTAAATAATATACAATGAGAATGTGGTTGAAAATATTAACGAGAATATATAAAACACAGTCCTGTTATTATACGATCTTCAGATCCATAATTCCAGTCACAGGAAAACCATTATCGACGAGTTAAATTATCACTGTTTCATAATGTATATGGCAGAGACACATCTTTCACGTGTCTCGGATAAAAAAAAGAATGAGTCATTTGCGACGCATATGCGCACTGGCAACGGAAGTCATGGGGTTGTACTTGGAAGAGAGCGTTCCGTACTGGGTCTGCGCCAGTTGCACTCGACCCAGTTTTGGCTTATTTTTTCTTGGTGCTTTTGCACCACTTTTCTTTCCCAAATTGCTTGGAAAAGACAAAAATCGAGAGTATATTATCCGAGTTAGGGACTTCCACTGTAGTGCAAGCCTGTAGTAAACATTTGTGGATAGGTTGATAAGAAACTGGGTGAAGTGAGCGGTGCCAAGGCAAAGATATTGCCAACTTCACTTTGCCCTCTTGGCTGATCCCTGTGTTGATTTCATCTCAGGTAAGACAGGCAATTGATGTTTTTGAAGGGAGATGGCTGCATAATGGGATTTGAAAGTTCGCAATATAGCATCTTGGGTTTCGTTGTGTACACAAAATACACATGGTAAAACATGTGTTGATTATAACAATTGCGTATTGGGAATGCAGCGTTAACTTGACAGTTTACACCCGACAGACCTGCAGTACTGCGCAAATCCTTAAAGTAAGTTCAAATAGTGTACAAACAATTTGCAATAAGTTTAAAAAAAACTTTCAACAGTTACCTGCCATCCATTTAACAGGATGTGTTCTAATTTAATTTAAACAATTTATTGTTGACAAAAAACAGAACTGCCAATGCGCAGCTTTATCTCTGTGCATGTGACTTCAGAGAACATGCCAGAAGTCGGTTAATTAACATAATGTGAACTTTAAGATTTTAAAACTCAATAAATTTTATGTTTACCTCCAATCTAATTCACTGCGCGGTGTATGCAGATGATTTCGGGTCAAAGATAATTTATATTACTTTTAGACTATATATTGTCAGGTAACTTTCAATACCTATTTGATTGAATGTGACTGAGCCTGGGGCTGTGCCCGGTTCATTAAATTCACTTGACGATTCTTGGATTCTTACGTAAGACTTTTTGAATTTTTCATATTCCTTCTGGTGGTGGTTCTGTAGATATCGTTTTAAGATATAAGAAATTTGCTACCACTATTTTGGGGGGTTTTGTTGTCAATCCTCTCAAAGTAAGCATAAACGGCAAAGCGTTTACCTTTGCACTACACTTTATCCTTTCGCGTGTGGAAAGCATGTGATTGAGAGGTCATAAACTTACCAATTCTAGGAAATGTGTTGAAACCGAAAGTCTCGTTTTTTTGTTAAGGTGGCGGTTCGGTTTCGGTTTTGAAAAAAAAGCCGAACTAAACCAAAAAACCACCCAGCCCTACTGTATTTGCATGTCTTCTTGGTGTTGACATCCCAATAAAATATAATCCCGATTAAGAAACCCACCCACTCTCATTAGAAACCCCTCTAAATATCAATCAGTTATCAAAAGCTCAATTTAAAATCACAATTTTAATGTTACAAATATGTATATATAATATTTATATTATATATAATATTATATAAATATACATGATGTTTGTAACTTAAAATACATAGCTGTTTTGGTAAAATATCTGTTGGGAAGGCCATACAAAGTTGATTGTCTGTTTCTCAGGCCATTTTTTCCCAAAAAAGCATGCAGGCGGGCGGTCTTTTTTTTTTTTTTTTATTTTCTCCCCGAGAGGTTGTTTGTGGTAATTTGACCCCCACCCAGACACCTGGTGGACCATGCAAAATTTCGCAAATATATTGGTTATTCACTGTAGGGGTGTTGGGTCATAAATGAAGTGGTGTTTGAATGTTTGTTTTTTCAGTGAAATGTGAAAATTATGACACAGAACGAAACGCCTCGTGGGTGAAACGTCTCTGGATGAAACGTCTCTGGAACATATCAAATGTCGAAGTGCCAACTTTCAGAGATTTATTTTACCAAAAAAAAAAATTCTTTCACAACCTGCCTAATAAAATTGTGAATCGCAATTTTTCCCCATTATTTTAAAATTATCATAACCCATTTGAATGGGCAGTTCATCCATAAATCATATTTTTTGGAAATCTGAAAATGAAATACAAAACGAATGTTTGCATGTTTTTATTAACCAATTCGACTGCACATACCTGCCAATATGCGATTTATTTTCAACTATGACTCTCGTAATGGTTTCAAATAAAAGTACACAAATTCCCAATGACGGCCATTTACAATACAAATGTTACTAAAAATAAATGCCAGGAGACTGTGTTCCATTCAACATAGCACCTGACTTTGCAGACTTTCTAAGGGTTGATGCGAATCGAATGTGGTGCGAATCGACCATTCCCCATTGTGACTGTTTGTTGTCAGACTGAAAGACACCTTCCTTCTTGCTGTCATTATGACTTACCTTTTACAGAATAAAACACTTTCTGTGTATTGCTAAAACCCACCCACTTTATTAAAGTATGATGTAGAAAAAGCTTGAAGTGTGTTAATTTAAATTTCCGAACGCATCGATATCGATTTACCGAAATGAGCACAATATCTCAAATTTTTTTAAAAGACAAATGACCATGCGTGCGGGCCTGAGAAACAGAGGTTCTTTTTTTTATGGCCTAAAGTGGGAATTGGTGAAAAGGGAATTGGTAAAGTGGGAATTGGTGAAGTGGGAAGACACTGGGAAGTGATGGTAAAAGCTTGCCCTGATTTTCAATCAGGAGAGCTAAAAATAATACCTCTCACAAGAACTTATATATAATGAGGTTTTGTAAGAATATTCTTTTTCCATTCACAAGAATCACACCAAACACAGAAATTTACAAGACTTGATAATACACAGAAATTCAAACAACTCATAAAAAACAAAACTGACAGTGCCAATACCCAGTATTATGCTCCACATTTGATCATGTTCATTTTAACATACATTTAATGTTTTAAAAAACTATTTTGAACAGTTAAGGAAAAAGGGACAGAACATGAAATCGACACTTTCAAGCTCCATAAGGGGAATTCACAGTTTATGCATAACATCTTACTCATAATGACTTGCATACAAAGACGCAAGTAAAAAAACATTCACTAATGATGGAAATGCAGAAAAGGACACTGAATCCTAGTTAATAATCCTTGTCCCTATATCTCGATAAATTCTGTCTCTTGATTGGTCAGAATGCCTTGGACAAATAGCCATGGCAAAAGGTGCACCCAACATCCAAGGTTGTTGTCTTCTGCTTTTGTAAAAAGAAAACAGTTATTCACGAATTTGGTCTAACTTTTTACAGAGCGTGAGAAACGCGTCCACAAATTTTTCTCCACTATGTTTCTATTGTGCTTCAAACAGGTCAAAAACGTTATCTCCATCAACATGTATGGTATATGGAGATTTAATACCTGGATGTCTCATTTAAACACCTCGCCTTGGTGTTTAAAAACCAACATCCTTGTATTAAATCTCCATATATCATACATGTTGGGGGAGATAACTTATAATCAATGTTCACGATGGGAAAATAATATACTGCACCTATTATATCAATTAGAACACCAATTGTTCATATTCACCATCAATATATGTAGTTTTCTAAAAATATTCAGATGAGACGCAGAATGTAAATTGGTATCTGGTCGAAACAAAAGTGGAAGTATATAAGGAAACAAAATCAGTGTATAGACTCCTCCCCACCCCACAATAGAAAGAAAATTAAAAGGGGGATGTTGGAAAACTGGGGATGAATGACAGTTACTAATAAAATATATGATAAACATTCTCTTGCAGTTACTCCATTATAATTTATTTTTATTGGAATTGTAATCCATGCACATGGTTACCTGATAGTAGTAATGAAACTAATATGGTTAAAAAACCATGCACAAGGTTACCTGATACCAAGCTTTATCACCAGTCTGATGACACTATATCAAAGGAGAGAAAGAAAGAATGAAATAGAAATAGAAAGATGGTACAAAATGTTCTTACCTTGTTTATGAATTCAAATGAATTTTTAATTGCTATGGTTACACTTCCATGAACACTGCGTAAAAGTTTAATAACCCTGTTAACCCTTGAAGACTGGAGATTTTTATACATTTTTGTTACACCAGGGTTTTCGCTTGGAAGGCAGGTCCTCTTAGTGGCCTCATTGGCTAAACCAACTTTTTGCCTATTACGTAGTTACCTCTTATAACAAGACTGTTTTTTAATTTAGTAGTGGCTATTGTTTTCTGGGGACGCACAGAGAAATTGCAGAAGTAGTAATACATCTTCACAAGGGCAATGTTTTGCTGCTGCAAAACATTGCTTGCGGGAAGACGTATCAATACCAAATGGTTCTGCAAGAGAAAGCTCAAGATTTGCTGAGATGATAGCCAAAAAAGTACAATGAGAGATGATTATATTCTGTGAGAGCAGCTATCTGATACAAGCTCTCAAGAATGATGTGACTATCTGTTGATAATGATACACATGATACACACTTTAAAAATGTCACTCATGTGAGGCAACTGAATTATTTATTTATTTATTGGTGTTTAAGGTCACATACTTATGCACAGTGGCTAATCATGACTGACAGTTTTACGGGTGGAGGAAGCCGGAGTACCCGGAGAGAACCACCGAGCATCGATGAACAACTGTCAGCTTCTCAACATTCTAACTCTGTTCAAGCTCCACTCAAGCAGGGTTAAAGCGGTTGAAGACATGTGCTCCATCGACGTGCAGTGTGCCTTAGTACACGGCGTCATTGTGCCTCCATGTAGGCAACCAGGATAAAGTGCCTTGCCCAAGGACACAACGCGGGTCGACCCGGACGAGGCAACTGAGTTATCCTGGGCACATTCCCATAATAATACTCTCTTTTCCAAGCCATGGTAATGGAGATGCTCTTGAGGATGGGGGAAGCCACAACATTCCAATAGCTGAACTAACTCTTCTCCAATATTTACGAATCTCTGCTTATGACTCCGAATTATAGTTTGTATTTAATTTTCTATACAACTCTCTTCTTTCTTCCTCCACCCTTCTCACTCATTGCTGTCATTAATTCCTCATCGTTCAAACACTCCACTTCAAACCTCTCTAATATGGACAGTAACACCAGTTTTCCTAATTGCATTCAACAAGTAATGGTTAACAGTTTTGATGTAACAATTTGGTTGTGCCTAGTAACAATGCATCAGGGGGAATAACTCTGGCTTGTTCATATCAGCCGAGATTGGCATCATATCAGCTGAGTTTAAAGTCATATTGGCCAAGCTTTATTTATTTGTTTATTTATCAGTGTTTAAAGTCACATATTTCTGAACATTGGCTAAGCACGATCGCGCACAAGCTTTATAATGGGCAATTCTGGGAAGCAGAATTATATCAAATTACACAATAACATGATTTTTGAGGGTGTTACGCTCCTTTATCAGACCTGTATAAGGGATTAGCATCCCAAACAGCCATTAGAGACCTGTGGTGATAACTGAGGGCCGCTAATAACAGTAGGGTTGCTAATCCCTTATTCAGGTCTGATAATGGACCGTTACACCTGAGAATGAATCAAGTAAACCAAGTGGGATAAACCAAAAAAAAACTCTGTACATTTGATTGCCCTTCTACTTGGAGATCTTCTGGATCCGGAGAAAGTAACAAAATGCATCCTGATGTACATAACTTTTTGCATAATTCATAAAAGAAACCTTGGTGGTGAATGATTACTCACATTGTTCATGTATTCTGTTAATAAATCTTGTAGGGCTTGTCGAACAGCATTGCATTCTTGCACTATCCGTCCTCGTCTTTCATCACGAGTACACGATGAATCAGCCATCAAAGCAGCACCACTTATTATGCTCTCTAGTCTCTCTTCCAATGATGGTCTTGATCTAACTTCATTATAATTTAGAGGATCCATTATTATTTTTTGCTGTAAGAATAAAATCTGTCAATGAACTCTGCAAGAATAAAACCTATCAATGAACTTGAGAAGATAATGTTTTCTAAATGGTGAACAGGTAGACATGACCCCCCCTCCCACCCACCCACCCCCCCCCCCCCCCCCCCAAAAAAAAAATTTAGTCATGGTCCCCATGTTCACCCATATAGGGAACATCAAGGAAGAAATTTTAATATCTAGCAATTTACTTGATTTTGTGTCTGTTTGTGTTCATAATTTATAAGTTGTGAAAAGCATCAATAATTAGGCCACATTGTGGCCTAATTATTGATGCCTTTCACAACTTGTTAGTTCACATTGTGGCCTAATTATTGATGTCTTTCACAGCTTGTTAGACCACATTGTGGCATAATTATTGATGCCTTTCACAGCTTGTTATGTCGACATTGTGGCCTAATTATTGATGCCCTTCACAGCTTGTTAGTCCACATTGAGGCCTAATTATTGATGCCTTTCATAACTTATAAATTATGGACACAAACTACTCAGAGTCAAGGAAATTTTGTTTGATAGTTTACCCGCATGAAGATTCTTCAGATGAGCTGAATATAATTTGAGATTACTCTTTCCCATATAGTAAAAATATCTTGGTCCTGAGTAAACAACAAAAGTACAACAAAAATCTTTGCTTACATCAAGTTGGTCAAGAGCTGCAGCTAACTCTCCAGGTCCTTCATATGGATGTGTATCTGATTGTCCTGTTGCTTGAGCTACACCTGATATGGTATCAACTGCCCCACATACTTGCTTGTAGGCATAGTCTCTGTTAGACTTGGCAGCAGCTAATTCTGGATGTCGAACATATGCCTAAAATATATTTAAAAACAGAAGGTAAATACATACAGCTGTATCCTGATAGTATTTAAGGGCATGAACAATTTCACTGAATTCCTGCCAGACAATGAGGGCTTAACTGGTTGAGTGCTAAATTATTCTCCAAAGGTTGAAACATAGGTATTTTTTTCAAAGATACCACACAACCAGCAAGAATAGCCTTAGTTTAGCAAGATTTTGTTCATAAATGTTTTGTTTCAATTTATTGGAGAGTGCTAATTGGCACTCTCCAATAAATTGCAACCAAACAATTTTATTTAATTTAATGCATTAAGTGTAAAGCCACAATAGTGGCTTCTAGCACTGTACCAGTTAATATTCATGCAAGAATCAGAATCAATTCTAAAAAAAGGAAAACAATGAGAATTAACTTTAATTCTTGCAAAATGTTCATTTGATTCGTGTCACAAAAGAGGCCTTTTTTTTATGCCCCCCGACTTGGGTTGGGTGGCATATAGTGATTGAAGTGTGCATGTGTCTGTGTGTGTGTCCGGGCCAATAACTCGAAAACTGTTAGGGCCATAGTCATCAAACTTCACACAATTATAAAGGACCATGGGAGGATGAGTCACACACCATAGCTGGGTTCGTACCTTCAAGGTCAAGGTCAACATTTCAAGGTCACACCAAAAATCGGTCAATATTCGTGTCTTAGCCATAACTCAGAAATGAATCATAGTAGAATTGTTAAACTTTTTACAACTGTTAAGGACAGTCAGAAGGTGTGTGGCGTATAATAGTTTCCACCACATCTGCAAGGTGAAGGTCACAGGGCGGGGGGGGGGGGGGCATGTGTTACCTTAGTAACATTCTTCTTGTTAGCTCTTGTTTTAACACTAAATTTGCAGTTGTGTCTAGTGATATTTCTGATGACAAGATTTTAGCCAACGAAGATTTTTTGTTGCAAATTAAATTTTTTAGTGCAATCGGCTAAATTGACACCCGCCAGCGACTACATACAAGGAATCTTGAGCAAATATTACTGCAGTGGCATGGAGATAGAAGATAGGAAAACAGTTGTTGCTGTTTGCATTTTTGTTCTAGTTAACCCTTAAAGGCCTATTTCTGACTTTTACAACCTCAAAACATGTACCAGTGCCCTCAACATGCCATCATGAGGAGGTTCTGCTGACAATAGGCAAATTATCTAGGAAGTGGTTTCTAGTTACAGGCTTAGCTGCCTGTTAAGGCAGCCAAGACTTGACTAGAAATCACTGCTAAGCCACAGGACATTTTATGGCTGTGGACTGGTGAGAATTCAAGACACATGTCCAGGCCATTAAGGGTTATATTTATTATTAATTATTATACTTTAGTTCAATATATCCACACAAAGAAGTCTTAACCCTTTACCCAACGAATCAGCCACATACGCCCATGTAATATGCAAATTCAGCAGCCGAAAAAATATTATTTTAAAAAAAAATTTCAATCAAACCATATCATGTAAGCCCTCTTTGGAACAAGCTTGTTGAGCTTGTTCCAATGAGGGGTCACATGATATGGTTTGGTTGGAATTTTTTTAAAAAATTAAAAAAATGATATTTAAAATAATAAATTTTGATATCGTCTGCATTGGGTAAAGGGTTAAAATAGGAGAAAACAAAACTAAAAATTTCAAGCTTTCAATGTCTGAGAAACAAAGTTGTTTGTTATTTTGTTTAGCCTCAGAATTTGATTGCCTTTTTCACTCGCTGAAAAATTTAAAAAGATGCCTGAAAGTGTAAAGGTATCATTTGTTCAGGTCTCCTGAATTTCTCATATGTATAAGCCAGCCTAAGTATTTGTTGTGAAACAGGCAGTAACTTGAGTTCCAAATCATTTTAGGTAATGGGCCAATTCTTTGCCTGTTGCGGGAAGATTTTTCTTCCAGTACAAAAAATATTCCAATCTCCTGACAACCCAAAATTGTGAAAAGAAAGAACAAAACTGAAATTAAACAAATAAGAAAGCTGCATTACAAATATCTTGCTGTTGTAGTCACTGATTCATGAGGAGCCTGTTGGAATGTTTCAAGCATTCTGGCCTGAGCCTGAGTTCAAATAACAGCAAACAGTAGTGCTGGAACCACATTTTTGCTCTCATCAAGCTCGTTCCAATTAGAGGTCACATGATATGGTTTTATTGAAATTTATGGAAATCACGCTGGCAGAGGAAGCCAATTTGTTAGGTAAAGTATAGTTCTATCCATTTTCTCAAACATTACAGTAGTACTGGAACAATATCTTGTGACCACTCATTGAGCTTGATAAGCTCATTCCAATGAAGGGTCACATGACATGGTTTTCTTGAAATTTTTTGAAAAAACTCTTTTTTTTTTCAACTGCTAACTTTGTAAATTATGTGGCCAGATGCAGTTGATTAGTTAGGTGAAATCTAGTTATACCTGTTTCCTCAACAATTAACCCTTTACCTAACGAATCGCCTGCATAACATACAAATTGAGCAATTGAAAGAAAAATTTTCCGAAAATTTCATGCTAGGGGTCATGCTATTCTTCCTCAGTTTTGTTGAAATTTTTTTTTAAAAAATGATAATAAATTTTGATATTTGTGTGCATTGGGTAAAGCAACTGCCTACAATTTGAAGCAGAGAATATGCATATACGAGGATACTGAATCGATATAATGTAGTCAAGACCTTGATGGAACTATTTTGTATAAGTGGCTTCAGAATAAAATTTTAATCATGTATAAAATACTTGAGGACACACAGAATGAAAGTTACGCAAATTTTGCAAAACATACCCTGAATAATGATCAGACTGTACTTTATTCAAGATTTGTATACATGTAAGTTACATTTTATGTATTGTCTGAGGCCACTAATACCACAGATTTCCACACAACTGTCATGAGTAGTGGTTAACCCTTTTCCCAATGCAGACGATATCAAAATTTATTATTTTACATATTAATTTTTCACATCTTTTAAAAAAATTTCAACAAAACCATATCATGTCAGGGTTTCTCTTGGGGATGCCCAAGGGCAGACATTCGGCCCCTTTCCCGTGGGAAAAGGGTAAGTTTTTTCATCACATATTGTCCAGTCATAAACACCAGTTGTTATTCATATTGGCAATTAGGATTGAACTTGAGTGCAGTTAATAGAAGAAAATCCTGTGGAAAGCCTTTAAAAGTGGTGCTGGGTGATATTAATCAAAATAATAATCGCAGTTTTGAGGAAAGATCGTGATTAACGTTATAATTACAATATTTTTCTCTTGTGAAGGTTGTGTTTTTTCTGACAGTCGTAAATAGTGTTGATATGGTTAAGTGCATGAATGCAATAGACTCGGCTGTTTTAACCAGCACATACACTTCATGTCTCAGTTTAATAGTAATTTTGATTTAAAATGTGTGTCGTGAACTTGTGCCTGTGCATGGACTTCAGATGAAGGCACAGGACATAGCACAATGTAATGTTCATTTTTCAACTTTTTACCTCACTTGATGTGTTTCTCCAATATTTACTGGAATACAGTCAACATTGGAGAGACACATCAAGGGAGGTAACAGAATCTGAAAAAAAGTGTCCTTGGCAACCATTCGACATACTGATACATGTTGCGTAACAAATCATCAGCCAATGAAAAAAAGCTTGCCTATTAGTCTTTTTCTCCATTTTATTCTCTTCTTGTGTTGTGATGTCTGCATCATGAAATCATACTGCAGACTAACGGCTGAACACATTGCATTAACTATTATATGACGCTAAATTTTTCAAGAAAACTCTTTATAAAAGTACTTTATAAAATTTCCCAATTTTGATCCTCACAATACAAAAATTCCCAATTGGAAAAGACACAGACCCTTTCCCAAACAGGGTGTGTGGATCCCTGCATGGAACCCATCATTGGTATGAGCTTGACAAGTTCATTCCACTGAAGGGGTCACATATGTCTTGAGTTTTGTTGAGATATTTTCAAAAAATATTCTTTTTTCAACTGTTCAATTTGTAAATTATGCAAGCAGATAGAGCTGATTTAGTTACGTAAAGGGTTAACCAGTAAAGAAAATCATCAATTGAAAAAGCTTGTAACTTTAAATGTTAACCTTAAATAACACGGACCCAAGGATGATATGTGCCAAACTTCATTGAATTTGGCTTAAAACGATTAGTTAAATAGAGAGTAATCAATGAATAGGCTGGTTACGTGAAATAATTCATGAGAGGTGAGGGACGTTGTACAAACACGAGTGCACGGACGCGCACGAGTGTTTTACAATATAGTCCCTCGCCTCGAATGAATTATTTCATGTAACCAATCCAGTCAAGCAATTACTCTATTTATTACTTTTCATTATTAGCGATAATTACATTATTTAACCCTTTACCTAATGTAACGGCCCAAACCGGTCAGCGCTATTCTCAAAAATCGTCAATTAATTTTCATTATTTTTTCATTTTTTGTCTCTAAAACATAGGTTATGACCCCTCATTGGAACGAGCTCATCAAGCTCGTTCCAATGAGGGGTCATAATCTATGTTTTTGAGACAAAAAATGAAAATAATAGTTATTCAAAAATTTATGTTGCAAGTGTCGTCTGCTTTTCATGTTAGGTAGCAGAAGAGTTAAAAAAAACAAAAAAACAATGAAGTCCCCATTACACCCACGGCAAAGCGTCTTCGTTTGCGCACACGGATACATGACCCAATTGTTGATTGGATAATTCACTTGTTAAGTTATCGTTTATAATCAAATCGGGAAATCCCAGTAAATCACACTTTGGAAAGTAATAAAAGACTAAAAATCAACAATTAACACGCGGTGGACACAAGACCAGGGATACTAGACAATGGACAAAAGGTGATGACATATAAGGTCATTCTTCACCCTCAGTCAGGTGAGTTAAATTTTTACCTACCTTAGATGTTGTCAGTAACATCATACTGTTCTTTTTAAGAACAGCCCTAGCGGCAGCAATATCATCTCTTCTTCTTGGATCTTTCAAATCCTGTGAAAATATAAATAGAAAACTCAAACCAATGAGGTAATATCAGTGAAAAAGTTTGTGTTTGTGTCCCAGGTGATCTAAAGAAGATAATCTCAAATTTTAATCTACAAATGTTTCCCATGATGCAATTTGGAATTTAACCAATTCAATCTTGTTTGACAGAGCTCATATTAAATGTATTAAAGTTCTATGAGTGTGCATTACATCTGGCTAGGTATTTTAGAACTGAATGATTTTGATGACTGGACATCCAGAATGGCATATAAGAGCTATGTCAGGGGTTGCATAATACGCCTAGTCTCCTAAGTTAAAGCTACATGCCAGGTCTGAAAATTCCAGCAAAGGGCTGTAACTATGGTAGAAATGAGGGGGCAGAACTGAAATTCAATGCCAATTTGTATGCCCATATGTTTATGCTAAAAAACAAATATGAAAACCCCAGGTCAAATCATACTAAAGTTATTGCAAGGAAACCAACAAATGGCCCAATTTTGTACAAAGACAGGGCTATTGTAACTCTGGTAAAAATGGGCAGTGGGGCTGAAATTTGATACCAACCTCTATTCTCATGTGCTGACGTGACAAACCAAGCTTGAAATCTGTAGGTCAAATCATACTAAAGATATTGCATGGAAATCAACAAATGCACAATTTTGTATCAATAAAGGACAGCAGCTCTTGCAAAAATGGGTAGGCAGAGCTGAAATTCATTACCAATTTGTACTTCCTTATGTTAATGCAACACACCAAATTTAAAACTGAAGGTCAAATAATACTAAACTTATTACCCGAAAACCAACAAACGACCCAATTTTATAAAAACAAACATTTGTAACTCTGGCCAAAATGGGCAGCAGTGCTGAATTTCAATGGTTTATTGCCATTTCATCAATTCCCACTTCATCAACTACCTCTAAAATTATATTTTCCCATTTCATCAATTCCCACTTCATCAACAGAATGAAAATGTTTTAAGAGACAAATTAATTTAGAAACAAATTAGTTTAGAATGCCTATTTTCAAGTAATTTGTCTCTTTTGAGTAACAAATTAGTTTAGAATGCCACTAGGCATTCTAAACTAATTTGTTACTCAAAAGAGACCAATTAATTTAGAAAGCCAACAGGCATTCTGAAGCAATAGTGAGTATGTTACTAGAGTATTGTGCTTTAAATGTTAGAGAGATAACATTACAACTCTGTCTGCATGCCTATCTGGTGTTAATATGCAATAAAGTATAAATAAGAAACTCTATTCTCTTTGTGCTGACTAGTCATTGTATAACCACTATCCAGACATTCGTCTGTCAAATGTCTGGAAAGTGGTTATACAATAAACCCTCAAAATATTGATTTTTCATCAACTGGCTAATTGTATTTTTAAAATGTATAATATGTAATTATAAAACACACCTGAAAAAAAAAATCTGTTGATGAAGTGGGCATTGATGAAATGGGGAAATATAATTTTAGAGGCAGTTGATGAAATGGGAATTGATGAAATGGGAAGACACCATTTCAATACCAACCTGTATTCCAATAGGTTTATGCTACAAACCAAATTTGACAACCCCTGGTCCCTGTTAATGCTACAAACCAAATTTGAAAACTCTAGGGCAAATCATTCTCAAGTTATTGCATAGAAACCAAAATGTTTATGGATGAATGGCCAAAGATGGACCAATAACATAATATGCTACGTTTTCAATGGGCATATAAAAATCAATGATTTCTCGTATTTTAAGTTTCTGTAAGCAAAGCTTAATCTGGCTACATTCTGAATAGCTCAATGCAGCACAACACCAGTTCAGCAATTTCGAAACTCTATGACTGCACATCTACAAATCCCTCTTCCCATCTTGGGCCTAGTGTTGAAACAACTAGTCAACTAATCGATGTCGACTTTGCAAACTCCAATAATCGACTCTGACTGAATTTTATAGTCGACTAGTCAGAATTCTTCTTTGACAAAAGAATTCAAGGTGAAATTCGGAGCACAATATACATTTTTTGGCCATTGTGATAAATAAGAGTGTAATGTAACCCAAAGCATCATGAAAAGAGACACCTGTAGTAAATGACGTCATCTAGATGAAAGTGCATCAGATGTCTTACTCTTTTATAGAAACTGGTATACAAAACCTGGTTATGATTATTTTATATTTTAAGAAACGGGTAGACCGCAGGAATAGTATAATTATATTAATTTGATTTTACGAGATATCATACAATTCTGCTATCACAACATAGTGACCAGTCCACTGATAGTGGACTGGTCACTACGTTCTGATAGCATAACAAAGATGGCATACAACAGTCATTATCTTAATGATGCACTCACATGTACATATTTCTGTGATGGCGAGTGAATTATAACTATGTGCTAGTACAAAACTCAGATTATTACGTCTGTAACCATAGGAACCGACTAGTCGACTTCGACTCGACTATGGGCTGTTAACTAGTCAACCCTCAAATTTCATAATCATTTCAACACTACTTGGGACCATTCACCCTAAACAAATTAAAAAACAAAAAAAAAAAAATTAAAATTATTAAAAATCAATCAAAACATACCTAGATTCACCTGTAAGTATACATTACCAAAAAAAGGACTACAATACCGATGTCAATGAAAAAAAACTGGAAGAAAAAGTATGAAATAGTTCAAAAGTGAACTCAGTCTACAAAGTGGCATTATAAAAGTATATAAAAGTATGCGAAAGTAACAAAATTTATATCACCAAAAATTAAAAATGGTTCAATCCGTGAGTTGTGATACTTACATTTTGTCTTTTGGCAGCTCTGTCTGAAAGTTCCATAACACTCCTACCAAAATCTTTAAAACTATCCATTAGTTCCTGCTGACTAGCTGCATTCCTGATGCGATCTAAATCACCTTCCACCTGGAAAATACATTACACGTCTTTCAATTTCTGTAAATTAGCGATGGTTAATGCTCTGTCCAATTTATGTGATGTTAAATTACACTTGCTGTTTAGCCATGTTTCCCAAAACTAGTACAACACAGTTACGCATCAAACGAAAAGAATGCAAATTATAAGTAAATTAAAAAATCACACAGACTTTGTCAGAGAAAAGCAATATGACAGATTGTTTTTCACTGGCAAATGCAGTGTGAACGTGGTGCCAAAAGTCACAATCTAATCTATTTATTTATTTATTTATTTATTTATATTTATTTATTTATTTATTTTTCACCACAGAAAACCACACTGCTTCACTTCCCATGGTTACCATGGGGAAATCTATTTATTATTTATTCATTTATTTGTGTTTAAGGTCGCATACTTATGCACAATGGTTAATCATGACCATGACAGTTTTATGGGTGGAGGAAGCTGGAGTACCTGGAGAGAACCACTGAGCATGGACAAGCAACTGTCAGCTCCTCAACATTCTAACTCTATTCAAGCTTCGCTCAACCAGGGCTACAGTGGTGAAGACATGTGCACCACTGAAGTGCAGTACGCCTTAGTACATGGCGTCATCCTGACCCAGTGTAGGCAACCGGGATAAAGTGCCATGCCCAAGGACACAAAAATCTATTTATAAACAAGACCATGTTAATACAAAGCTACAAATCAAAATTTATTGAAATCTGATGTTTAATCTACAAGTAATCAAATAAAGATTAAAAATTCAGGAGAAATGGAACCAACAAATGGCCTAATTTTTTGCAAACAAAATGTCATAACACTGATGCAAATGGGCAGGCCGAGCTGAAATTCAAGTCCCTCAAAATTCAAGAAGTCATTGTAATTTTTTAACTGACCAAGACTTTATTAATACAAGCACATTGTGGATATTCCTGCTCAAGACAAAATTTTTCTTGCTTCTGACATAAGTATAATTTGGGCATATTTAGTCCAATTTTCTACTGTAAATTGAATGTAATTTTTTACCAATGATTTCTTGGGTTAAATTTAAATATTCAGCTGGTTAGAAATTAAGACATATTGCATGTTTTACAATTCAAATAAGGTAAATCCTAAATTTAACCCTTTACCCAACGTAATGACCAAAACCAGCCAGCGCTATTCACAAAAATCGTCAATTAATTTTCATTATTTTGTCTCAAAAACATAGGTTATGACCCCTCTTTGGAACGAGCTGGTCAAAAAATTAAAAAAATTAGTTATTCAAGAATGTTGTTTGCAAGTGTTGTCTGCTTTTCATGTTAGGTAAAAGGTTAAACACCCAAATTATTTAACTCTATATACAAACCAGTCTAAGAGACTTCAAAAGGAGATAAACATCAACCATATCTGCAAGAATCAATAGCCGAGTGACAGCTGATAAAAGAGCTCTTGCCGCCCTAACCATAGCACCTCGTTTCATAGATGAAAAAGGATCTGCTGCAAACTCTTGAGAAGCACCCCTCATTACTTCCCCTGTAACATGCAAAAAACAACAGTATCAACATATGCCACGATTAAATAATTTTTTGTTTTACATCAACTGCTGCACTTCAGAATTGACACAAAATGACAATGCATTTTATTAGTCGTTTATTCTGATTTTAAGGAGACTTTCAACAGCCAGGGTCACATCATGTCGGAAAAGCATTTTATTAATTATATGCATTACTTAAAAAACTGAATGAACATTTTTCTGGACAACTGTAGTTTTTTCTTATGGAAGCTTGAACTTTCCAGGGATTCTTTTGGATGTTTACAGGGGCCGAATATGGGATCCTTTCCCAATGGTACAGTAGAACCTGTCTTGAGAGACCACCCTTTGGGCCACACAAATGTGGTCTCTCAAGACAGGTGGTCTCTCATAACAGGTTTCAGGTTTTCTCAAGTCCGTGAATAACCAACCATAAAATTCAATAAACAGCTGCGCCATGAGCGCATGATACGCCCGATATTAATTACAAGAGGTAACCACACAATATGAGTATACATGTGTACTTGTCAGGTTACATATACTTGCCACCAAAAAATCATGAAAATTGCTCAAAGTCCAACATGTGGAAAATTGCCTATATTTTGATGAATAAAGTCCCATAACTCTGGAATGACAAATCGGACAGCGATACAAATCGAAAGGGAGATTCCTTCTATCAACATATAGTTGCAACCAAAAAATCATGAAAATTGCTCTTAGCATTTTCAAGTTATTGTTTGACATGTGAAAAATAAAGTCCCATAACTCTGGAATGACTAATTGAACGGCGACACCAACCGAAAGGGAGCTTCCTTCAATCAACATAAACCACCTACCAAAAAATCGTGAAAATCTCTTGAAGCGTTCTCGAGTTAATGTACGACGTGTAAAAAATCAACAATTTTCTAAGTAATAAAGTCCCATAACTCTGGAATAACTAATCGAACGGTGACACTAAACAAAAGGGAGCTTCCCTCCATCAACATAAACCACCTACCAAAAAATCGTGAAAATCTCTCGAAGCGTTCTCGAGTTATCGTACGACATGTAAAAAATCAACAATTTTCTAAGTAATAAAGTCCCATAACTCTGGAATGACTAATCGAACGGTGACACTAAACGAAAGGGAGCTTCCCTCCATCGATATACACCACCTACCACAAAATCCCGAAAATCTCTCAAAGCGTTCTCGAGTTATCGTACGACGTGTAAAAAATCAACAATTTTCTAAGTAATAAAGTCCCATAACTCTGGAATGACTAATCGAATGGTGACGCTAAACGAAAGGGAGCTTCCCTCCATCGATATACACCACCTACCCAAAAATCTCTCAAAGCGTTCTTGAGTTATATACCATAATACGATCCGTTTTTACAAAGCGGGCATATAAAAATGGAGAAGAATGGATTTTTGTAATTACTTTGTAGTTGTTCTTTTCTGTGAAGTTTTTGTAACAAATTGAAATGGACTGTTATAAAAATTATAAAAATAAATTAGTGTTGAAAATCTTCACTGAAGATTTTCAACACAAATTTATTTTTATAATCCTATCTGTCACATTCCAGGTGTGTATGAAATTGTTTATTCAGCAATAATCCTAATCTTTTCACAGGGGTCTTATAAAAACATCTTAATCTTTGATGAGTTATGTAACTGAATAGCAATTAAAACCCAATTAAGAGCTTTTAATTATTTATTTATTTACTGGTGTTTAAGGTCACATATTTCTGCACAATGGCTAATCATGACCATGACAGTTTTACGGGTGGAGGAAGCCAGAGTACCTGGAGAGAACCACCGAGCAACGGCGAGCAACTGTCAGCTCCCCAACATACTAACTTCACACAAGCAGGGTTAGCATTGGTTGAAGACAGATGCACCATCGACGTGCAGTACGCCTTAGTACACAGCGTCACCGTGCCCCCACATGGGCAATGGGGGTGAAGTGTCTTGCCCAAGGACACAACGCGATTGCCGCAGGTGGAAGAGATTTTAATACTTTTAATTATGTTAGTACAACCACAATAGATTTTCCAATTCCAGAACAGGTAAAAAGTTTTTGTCATGGTTTCAGTCTTCAAAGGGGCGGTCTCTCAAGACAAGTCCATTATGGCATAAAAATACAAGTTGGTACCAGGTCACAGTGGTCTCTCAAGACAGGTGGTCTCCCATAGCAGGTCCATTATAGAGTAAAACCAATCGGTGCCTGCCTGCCTGCCTGGCAGATGTGGTCTCTCAACACAGGTGGTCTCTCAAGACAGTGGTCTCTCAAGACAGTGGTCTCTCAAGACAGGTTTTACTGTATTTGGGCATGATTTTTTCAAATTCCAATTTCCCAATCTGAGTCCACACTTGAAAAAAAAAAATTTAACATACATACACAGAACGATACACATTCGTGAATGGGTTAATAGATATGGCACAAGTGCCAGTGCGGAAGGATAGAACATGAGGTTGCATCCTTGCGCGATGACACAAGTGCCATATCGATTAACCCATTCACATGCGTGTGTCGCTCTGTGTTTATTACATGTCTTCACATCTATAAAAACAATTATTAAAAGGACACTCAGCAATTCATTTGACAACTATCAACACAAACAACATTATTCTCTCGCCAATCAAATTTGCGAGGGGAACCTGTGTTACTATTTCGTCCCTTGAGTTCCAATGTGTCCTATGTGCAATGGCACATAGTACACATTGGAACTTGGGTGACGATTTCTAGCCATCACTTGCAGTGAAATTTCGCTTCCATTTGAAAATAGTCTGTCAACAATTTCCGTTCCGCACATATGTGTAGAACAGATTTTCATTTTCCGTATGGTTTAGTGTTGCTGTAGATGGAGATTTCACAGAACAGGCATGTAATAAAATGGGTGTCCTGTTCTGGGTAGTCACAAGGCCTCAGAAAACCATTGGTTGTAAGTTGTAAGACTGTTTGCAGTAAAAAGTTTTGGCTCCAAGATGTTTCAGCACTTATTCGTGGGGCGCTTGAGAGCTTGAAGCCAGCGAATCGACTACACCTGCATTTTTTATCATTATACAGTAGTCCTCTTAACAGGATATATATTTATTGAATAGGGACAATTGACCATAAACAAGACCACAATTTCGGTTGTGCAAAAGTACTTTCATATTTTAAATATCGTTAATATGAAAGCGTCCGATTTGATTAGATAAATTAACTTTTAGGCGAAAATTTATCGGATATTTTAAAAACACTGCCATACTTTTTCAATCCAAACTGGTTCACAGACCACTCACAGAAAATTTCAAGGCAATGTCATTTTTAATAATCATCGAAATCAGCTTTCTCAGAACAAATGCAAAAGTTTGTGTTCATGCGGGTCTAATTATAGCATATATACGTCAATAAACTCTGTTTCAGAATGTCTTTGATGATAAACATGCTTTGGGTTTTATTGATACATACTGCAATTTATTTGAAATAATACAAAGTTTTATTATCTTTCGCTAATTATGCTCAATTAGTGCACAGTTGTATCATTGAAAAAAAAAATTAGCATGTTACAATTCCCTTTCTGAATATAATTTAGCACTGTACCAGTTAAAAATCATGGTCTGGGAGGAGTTACCATGTTGACGGACTGGATGCCATCTTGGGAGGAAAGTTGGAGTGGGGAAGTTTTTTTCAAGCAATCCAGTTATATGGAGATAAGTGTTGGCTGTCAAGTTAACCCTTTACCCAACAAATTGGCCACATCCGCAAACGTAATATGCAAATTCAGCAGTTGAAAAAATATTATTTTTTCAAAAAAATTTCAACAAAACCATATCATGTGACTCCTCATTGGAACGAGCTCATCGAGCACGTTCCAATGAGGGGTCACATGATATGGTTTTGTTGACATTTTTTTGAAAAATTTGAAAAAATGATATTTAAAATAATAAATTTTGATATCGTCTGCATTGGGTAAAGGGTTAACAGGGTTCCACAGTACAATGTTTTGTGTATAGATTCAGTGGTTATGATTGATATTTATCATAATATTGTGACAAGATCGTAGCATATGCAAATGAACTACAGGTTATGACAAAGTAATACAACAAAACTTTATCAAATAAGTAATCTGGCATGTTTTACCAGAAAGATTTCTTTTGGAACTATCGCGACAAAGAGATTGAGTACTGCATCCAAATATGAATGACATGCTGTTTCTATCTTAAAAGAATCCCTGCCAAAATAAGTGGCAACAACTAAGGCCCCACAAAGTAATCTTCTGTTTCTCAGGCCATTTTTTGTAAAATTGTTTGTGAGTGAGCATTTTTTTATTTTAGTTTTTATTTTTGTAATTATTTCTTTGCCATCAAAAGTTCATGGTCTTGGTTTGTTTTATGTTTTAGGCATCAAAGCATTGCAAAGCCTTGCTGTACTCAAGGGACAAATTTATCAATTTACTAACTTTTGTAAAATATCAGATGTAAACCATTTAATTTTTATTTTTTTAAAGTTTGCATTGGTTATAAAAACAGAGCATGCAGCAGACAAAAGGACAATGTGGGATGGCCTGAGAAACAATTTTTTAACTTTTTGAGGCCTAACATGCGATTTCAATGAGATCGCACGTTAGTTATTGATATTTATATAGACAAAGATCTTGTTAAGGCATAAACAAAAGTATAAAAAAGCATAGTAAAAACAGAGAAGCATCACTACACCATTTTTCTTATGGGTTACAACCATGCTACATAGTGCAGCTTGTCAACGAATTACAATACATAGACATTATTACCATTATGTGGATGTACAAAATATGTATCAGAGTCGAGCTCCGGGTTCTAAGGGCAGATCACGACAAGTCGAAGACGATTCATGATCTACCCTTAGAACCCAGAGTGAGACTTGGATACATATTTTGTACATCCACATAATGGTAATAATCATTTCATCTTACAATATATTGTGGATAAGTCAAGAATGTAGACGAATATATAACAAACTATTTATTCGTACGGATGAACGAAAAGAAAAAAAATGGAACTCCCACGAAAGGAACGTGCTTGTATCCGACCCCCTGATACAAACATCTGTATCAGGGGGTTGGATACATGACAGTTGCGGAGTTAATACAGACAAAATACATGTTGATTGTAAGATAAAAGTCCTTTATTCCAGGCCTATATTTATTGGGGCTCACTATCAAAAGGTTGCATCATGCTGATCTATTTTTTGGTTGGAAGCAATGGATTTTTGTCTGTGATTTGAAATTACTGAAGGGAAACTTGAAATCAGTTATAGGATTGCCCCATCTAGTATTAATCAGGTTTGGGTTTGTGTATTTAGCAACAATAGCATCAATGCCAAGTGAAAGAATTATGTTGCTGCAAAGTGATGTTTCAAATCCACACAGGTTTTTCTCCCCCACTGCATGTGTAACATACGTGTGTCCCGGGTGAGATAGCAGGGATAGACAGATGGATCCCACCCCACCCCACCCACGTGACGTTATACATTTATAATGTTATTATGAATTTATGCATATCGTATCAGTTTCTTGCTACCAACTAATTCATTTTGACGTCATCGGAATGCAATGTGATCAAAGTTCGATGCTGTGAAACTCTTCAACCCTCAAGCTGCCACCGTTCCTAATTGATTTCGTGGTATATACCTTTGGTATATACATAACTTGTGCATGCTCTTTCCAACGGTGTCAGCAGTTTCTCAAAACAACGAATACAAAATGAGTTGATTGAATCAGCACGTGACTCCCGATTACCTCTGGCTGACGTAATCGCTGCATGGTGGGGGGAGAAAATTCATACTCAATGAGTCTGAAGGTGGGAATGGGGAAATCTCACCCTCGGGGCAAGATATTTGAACCAGACTCGAGGCTTGTTCAAATATCTTGCCCCTCGGGTGAGATTTCCCCATCCCACCTCCAGACTCATCGGGGATCATAATAATTTTCTGATAGAACTGGACAATATGTCTGTTTTTCAATATATTTTATCAGAACTGTGGAAATGGTTCAATATTGGAAATACTTTTTAAGCCTTAAGGCCTGGGCAATTGTTTTGAATTCATACCGGACTAGAGCCTGTACACATCAAGTGGCTTAGCAGTGATTTCTAGTCAAGTATTGTCTGCCTGATAAGCATGATGGCATGCTGAGGGCACCTGTTCTGAGGTTGTAAAACTTGGAAATTGGTCTTTACAGGTCAAAACTGGTATGAACAAGCTATTAATTAAAAATAGAATGTGTTTTCATTATTGGAATTCACTAAAAAAAAAACAATGAGCGGTCTGAAGCTGAGTTTGAATAGTACTGGCTGGTTTTGGCAATTACTTTGTGTAAAGAGTTGATAAAGATGAGATTTACAGTAAGGCTTACTCAGTTGATAATGAAAAAAATTTTATAACCAAAAGTGTGACTAACCTTGTGCAATGCACAGGGTTAGTCACACTTTCTGGTTATAAAAAAATGGTACCTGCCATATCAAACACTACATGAAAATATACACTGACTTAGGCTGTTAAAATGCACAGGGTCAGTCGGTTACATGTTGTTACATGGGGTGAAGGATTCAAGGAACTATTTTAAATAATTATACCGGATTGTGGAAATTGTTTTAAAGTGAATTCCAAAATTGAAAACATATTCTGTTTTCAATTAATAGCTTGTTTATGTCGGTTACTGGTGATAAGCAGAAATATCAATGTGTTTCACAAAAGAAATAAAAGAGAGTTTCTTTCGGCATTATGTTGGTCTGTGTTTGATACTGCTGGGTAAAATAGACAATACAAATGTAATGAGAATGAGCATGCAGTATTCATTGATTTTACTCAAGTTTTGACTGTCGTCAGTTCTGATTATTGCTTGCTATATAAGATTAGAGATATTAAACCTTAAGTCAGATTAATTTTATATTTAATAAGGCCCCACAAAGTACATCTTCTGTGTCTTTTTGTAAAATTGAATGTGGGCAGGTGGTTTTTTATTTTATTTTTGTTATTTTTGTAATTATTTCTTTGCCATCAAAAGCTCATGTTCTTGATTTGTTTTATGTTTTAGGCCTCATAATCTACAGAAATGCATGGGTGGTGGTGTATTTCGTCCCTTGAGTGCATGAAGGCTTTGAAATGCAAAAGCATTGCAAGGCCTTTTTCTACTCAAGGGACAAATTTTAGCAATTTTATTAACTTGGGTAAAATATCAGACATAAATCATTTAATTTTTATGTTTTCAAGTTTGCATTGTTTATAAAATGAGATTATTGTACAGACAGCCAACAATGATGTAAAAATACTGTCAAGATAAATGCATCCTACCAGTAGAGTTCTCAAGGAAGAATACACTTGCAACGTTTTCAGAGCAATTTTAAAGAGGCTGTTTGTGGCTGAGAAGGGATGCTATAGCCACCCATATTATATCAGCCCTCGAAATTAGCCACAGCAATCAGCACTGCTGTGGTGAATACTGTGGTAAATTGGTTTTACCACAGCATATAAAGTAATATTTTTCCTAGATTCTCAATTTATAATTTTGTATGCTGGTAGTAAATATTTCAATGATGTGTGTTATTATTAGTCACAAGCAAAGTGCCACACTCTTAATTATATAACTCAAGTATTGAATATCAGGACTGACAGTTACCTGCCAGTCCTGATATTCAATGCTTGGGTTATGAAAGGCTACTTGCACTCCTAGTACAGTACTTTGTGATGTTCTATAGTTCAAGCTATATTTATTTCCAAGAAAACAAGTGAACAAACTTTAAGCTATGCAAACATTGTTGTAGATTTGACATGCAGCCTGAGGCTTATAACCCATCGTCTTCACATAATGCACAGAATTGATGTTCACCTCAGTGGTTGCCATAACAATGCCGTGGGGATGGAATTTACCACAGCAAGTGATTGCCATGGTAAAATATTCCAAATTTCGAGGGCTGTTATATCAAGATTGATATGTCCTTAGTTGATAATTCTACTCAATTGATATTTTTCTGAAGGCATGTTTTTTTTTTACAATAAAGCAGATTCTAGCTGGTTTGATTCATTTACACTAAGTGACCTTTGAGTGTAGCTACGTGTATCAACATGTTTACATCTGGTTACAAAGAATCTAATTTTAGATCACTGTACATATACCTGTTGATTGTTTAAGTAGGTCATCCTTGTTTACATCAATTAAAACAGAATCACCCAGAAACTGATAGAAAACAGAACTTTGGAGAAACTTCATTTTCTGGGACATTCTATTTGAGAACTATAAATACATTTCTCAACAGAATTCAAAAGACTTTTTTCAGATAAACCCATTTCAGAGAGACAATCTATTCATAACAGAGCATTGTTTACAATGGAGATTATTATTGTTGCAGGACAGTGCATTATTATTATAGAAGTAGTGCTTCTTTGTGAATTTGGAAAAGTAATTCCAAAAGAGAAGTTTTGAAGAGAATTTATTAATCTTGTAAATGAGAATTTATACTTTCTGTGAAACAGAAAACATTTTTATGAAAAGCCAGGATTCTACAGGATTATTTTGAAATTACCCGTGGCGCCAATACTCATTGGATTAACTCCTTTTGAATTTTACTGAGCATTTCATTATTAAAAATTTTAAATTGGGATAGAGGATAGCTCTTCTGGGCCAACCTCAGACAAGCTGCAAATTGAACAGAATCATCAGCACATTATCTTGCGACATGATTTTCGAGTGAGATCAAATTTTAGATATTGATGGAGAAGAAGATGGAAATGCAATTAGGCCTAAAAAAAATTGTACGCTTGTTTCTGCTAACCCGGCCGACCCATTTCAAACCGCTGAGTCTAAGCATTTTATTGAAATCGCAAAGAAAGTGAAAAAAAAAAGGTGGCATTTTTGCCACTTTCTAAATCGTGCCACATATATTGATACTCAAAAAATTAAGATTTTATAAAAAAGAAACCCTATTTTATATACAAGAGGCCCCAAGGAGCCTTAATTCGCTCACCGGCCAAAGTGGTTCAAAGAAGTATTTGGGGTCACATTCAGTTAGACATGGTTCATCAACACTACAAAGGAATGAAGTTATGAGAGACAAATTTTATGGAACTAGGGACATGGCTTGAACAAACTTGAATCTTACCCCCCTAAGGATGTTGCATACGAAATATCAAAAGCATTCATCTGCTGAATCTGAAGAAGATTTTTAAAGAAAATTCCTCATTTTGAACTAAGTTATCATTCGGGCTCCCACAGTGAGCCCAAATATGAACCCAGGGACTTGGCTTGAACAAACTTGAATCTCACCCCATAAGGATGCTGCATGCCAAATATCAAAACATTCCGACTGCTAAATCTGAAGAAGATTTTTAAAGAAAAATTCCTCATATTAAGTTATAATTCGGGCTCCCACAGGGAGCCCAAATATGAACCCAGGGACTTGGCTTTAACAAACTTGAATCTCACTCCCCTAAGGATGCTACACACCACATATCAAAACATTCCGACTGCTGGATCTGAACAAGAAGATTTTTTACGAAAATCCCTCATTTCGAACTAAGTTACAATTCAAGCTCCCACAGTGAGCCCAAATATGGACCTGGGGACATGGCTTGAACAAACTTGAATCTCACCCCCTAAGGATGCTGTATACCAAATATTAAATCATTCTGACTGCTAGATATGAAGAAGATTTTTAAAGAAAATTCCTCATTTTGAACTAAGTTATCATTCAGGCTCCCATAGTGAGCCCAAATATGGACCTAGGGACATGGCTTGAACAAATCTGAATCTCACCCCTCTAAGGATGCTGCATACCAAATATAAAAACATTCCGACTGCTGGATCTTGAGAAGAAGATTTTTAAAGAAATTTGCCTGAAATGCACTGCTGGATCTTGAGAAGAAGATTTTTAAAGAAATTTGCCTGAAATGCACTAAGTTCGAATTTGGGCTCCTATACTGAGCCCAAATATGAACCCAGGGGGCCGATTTGTACAAACTTGAATCAGATCCACCCCACAATGTTGCATACCAAATATCAAAAGATTCTGCCTGCTGGATCTGGAGAAGAAGATTTTTTAAGAAATTTGCCTGAAATGCACTAAGTTCAAATTTGGGCTTCTATAGTGAGCCCAAATATGAAACCAGGGGGCCGATTTTAACAAACTTGAATCTGACTCCCCTAGAGATGATGTATACCAAATAGGAAAGAATTATTCTGCCTGGTGGATCTGAAGAAGAAGATTTTTTTTAATTTTGGAAAGAAATTCATGGGTGCTATCAGAGTTATGTCCCTTGTGGTGCCTCCTGTGGGTACGCCAAGTTTCTTTGTACAAGTTTGAATTAACATATGATGGGAAACATGCACACCAAATTTGGTTCAATTTGATCCAGTAGTTTGTGAGGAGTAGTCGTTAATGTAAAGTTCACGACGGATGACGATGGACGATGACGGACGACGACGGACGGCAAGTGATAAGTTAAGCTCCCTTCGGTGAGCTAAAAAGCCTATCAAGCCACGTAACTTCTTCATAATATAATATTCAGCTGTCCTCTTATTCTAAATTGTACATTCGCATGTCTCACTTTATCATGAGACAAGGTCAAGAAGTGTTAAAATTCGCACACCTCAGCACTTGAAATAAATTGCCGTTTTAAGTGGTTGTGGTAATGGACTGGTTAAGTAACATCGTATTTGTTTTGGCTAAGAAAGCACAAATGACGAGCTTTTGTTTATTTGAAGACAATAAAGTTCCCTGCTTTGGTCTTGTATGAAACACTTTTGAGCACACAATTTTGAAGGCATGATGCTATAGTGACGTCAGAGTGTGCAAACAGCCAATCACTTTAAAGTACAAGTGTAAATTTACAGGGAATCCCTTGGTATTTCACAAGGAAAATTTCCAGGTTTTAAATAGCAGGCATGCCATTGGTCAAAATGTATAATGTGATTAACTATGCATACTTACAGGAATACAGTGCATGTGTTTGTTTCAAATTACAGATGTAAACAATATTCAATCACTTGCTTAATAATGGTCACTGTTGAGACAAAACACTTGAACAGTTGAAGAAAACCAATACATAAACGTTTCATGGTCAGCCAGGGCAGACGGGGCGGTAAAAAGGGAAAAGACCCAAATTTAAACCAACATTAATCCACCCTAGTGAAGTAAAATCACTTTTCGTAAAACGTGACATTAATTTAAAGCAAGTTGAAATTTGTATACCGCCTCACCGGGATAAAACCAACTTTTTCGGGTACCGAATATGATTTAATTCGCCAGTATCGGTGACGGTATTGACAATTTTACCGATTATAGTCGGTATACTGTAAAACTGCACAGCACTACACAGAGGCCTATTTTATGTTGAAAAAGTTATAAACTGAGTTAAGGGAACTGCATTCTGGAAAAAAAATAAAAATAAAAAGTTTTTTCGACCTATCGATCCTATTTTTTTTCATCCCGTTAGGGGAAACAAACATATATCTTTTTTAGGCGTTATGATTGTAAATTTGGAAAAGCTTTCACCTTGGGATAGAGGATAAATCTTCTGGACCAACCTTAGACAAGCTGCAAATGGAACGGAATCCTCAGCACATTATTTTACAACATGATTTCCGAGTGAGATCAAATTTTAGATATTGATGGAGAAGATGGAAATGCAAAAGTTAATGGACAACAACTGACTACTACAGACTGCTGAATGCCATGTGATGGCAATAACCCACAGTCAGGGAAGTTGAAAACGAAAGATTCTTTGACACATTGAAAAAAAAAACACCTGTTCTACGGATCTCATCAGTAGCTGCCAACATATCTGCACGCATCTCTGGGAATTCTGCAGCGATTTCTTCACCTTTCTCTATGAAATTTTCTGTTGCCTTCTGTACAGCTGCACTCAACACATGAGCCTTTTTAGAGCGTCCTTTCTTCTTATTTGATGGACCTTTTTGATTCACAAGTGTTGTTACCTGGGAATAAAACAGGTATTGATCATTATCTTATCTTCAGGCATCGCATTCTTAATGAAAGTGTCAATGACACTGTAGCTGAACTTGACAAACTTGAACTTGGTAAGTTATAAATGAAATGGCAAAATTAAAGATCATTGGTACCAATGTTATTTGATGAAATTTCAACATAACAGCATTGTGTGTGCACAACGTCAGAGTAATCTATGCATTTTTAAATGTAAACTGTAAGACTGCCTAAAGGAAGAATATTGATACACAAATGCAGTATGTTCAGAGGTTATTGTAAATGGCACCTTTTTCACAGAAATGAATGCTAATCAATAGCTCTTATCCAAAGGTCTTGCCTAATGAGCACACCAAGTTCAAAAACAATCCTATGATAAATGTGGCCTGTAGGCCATGTCAAAGAAAGTTCATGCACAAATGCAATAAATTCAAAGATTGTTGCTAACAGCAACAGTTTTTGATGGAAATGAAAAGGAAATCAATAGCTCCAATCTTTGTCACCCTGCATAAGCATACAAAGTTTCAAAACAACCTGATAATGATTGTGACCTCTGAGGCATGCCAAAGGATGATGTTTATGCACAAATACACTAAGTTGAAGGTCATTGCTTGAGGCAATGGTTTTTTGGTGGTTTTTTTATGGAAATTCATAAATATACCCTGCAGAGAGTGCAAAAAGGGATAAGTTGATGCACAAATGCAGTAAGTTCAAAGGCTGGTGATAACGACAATAATATTTTATGGAAATGAAAAAAAGCAATAGCTCACATCTAGAGGTCACCCCGAACACGCATACCAAGTTTCAAAGTGATCCAATCATAAATGTGCCCTGAAGGGTGTGTTAAAGGGAAATATTGAGGTCTGACTAAACTAAGTTCAAAGGTCAGTGGCAACATTTTTTGACAGAAATAAAAAAAAATTGACAGCTCCCATATAGATGTCACCCCACACAAGCACACCAAGTTTGCAAGCAATCCAATTATAAATGTGCCCTGCAGGGTATGTCAAAGGGAAATATTGATGCTTAACTGCACTAAGTTTTTACTAAGTTCATCGAAGGTCATTGCCAGTGGCAACATTTTTGGACGGAAATTGAAGAAAATTGATAGCTCCCATCTAGAGGTAACCCCAAACAAGCATACAAAGCTTCAAACCGATCTGATCATAAATATGCCCTGTAGGGCATGCCAAAGGAATATATTGATGCCTGACTAAACTAAATTCAAAGATTGTTACCAGCGGCAGCATTTTTGAAGGACGGAAATGGAAGAAAATCGATAGTTCCCATCTAGAGGTCACCCCAAACAAGCATGCCAGGTTTCAAAGCAATCCAATCATAAATGTGCTCTGTAGGGTGTGCCAAAGGGAAATATTGAGGTCTGACTAAACTAAGTTCTAGGAACGTTGGCTGCGGCAACATTTTTTAACAGAAATGGAAGAAAAACGATAGCTCCCATCTAGAGGTCTTTCCAAACAAGCATGCCAGGTTTCAAAGCAATCCGATCATAAATATGCCCTGTAGGGTGTGCCAAAGGGAAATATTGAGGTCTGACAAAACTAAGTTCTAAGAATGTTGGCCGCGGCAATATTTTTTGACGGAAATTGAAGAAAATCGATAGCTCCCATCAAGAGGTCACCCCAAACAAGCATACCAAGTTTCAAAGCGATCTGATCATAAATGCGACCTGTGAGCAGGGTATTTGATGACTGGATTCGCATCGCAAAATGCTATACAAAAATTCCAAATGCTAACCATTTTTCTTTCATATTGGCCTTATATTCACTATTTATCCTCACTTTTTGAAACCAAGATGGAAACTGCTAATCAAATTTTAAAAAACAAAAAATACCCTGTGTGAGGTGTGCCAAAGGAAATTGTGGACGTATGTAAATACGCCAATGGACGAGAAGTGATGGCAATAGCCAGGGTTTCCGCTAGGGGAAAATTTGTAGGTCCGGTAGTTTAAAGAAAGTGAAACTCAGACGCCAAAGGCATCTGGCAGACATGCCAAGGGCACATGTGTATAGAGGGGGGTCTGGGGGTTCTTCCAGCTGGAAAATTTTGATTTTTAGGTGCTCTCTGGGGGCATTCTGGTCGCTAAAATGCTGAATAATTGAAGTGGAAAATATGTATTTTTTCCTCCTACAATTCTCTAAATTCCCACGGGACACACAATACTACATCTGGTCGGAGGTTTCATAAAAATACAAACCCAAAACAACACAAAATCCACGAATCCTGACAGTGACTGAGCTTTGTTTACAACCGCTCATGGTAATATTCGAAAAGAACCATGATGCGGACATGTGACATCATGCATGTGCAATTACATCATTTATCGCTCGAAATAAAAGCCAGTGATTTCGGACCAAACACGACAATTTGAGTCCGAAATTTTATAGGCTATGTTTAGGATTTGAACTTTGTTTTCCACCTCTCGTCTGGGGGTTATAAAGTATCAGGTTGTCGCCAGTAATAGTAGGCATAGTATACAACATAATTATGCCTATATTACGTGGAAACAAAGGATCCCGAGTGTCGTTACGATACAGCATTGTACTCAAAATTTTAACAACCAGCTTTTCTGACTGATCATAGTATGATCTGCGAGGGGAATGGGTCCGGTCGAGGACCTGCAGCCGGTCTAGCAGAAACCCTGCAATAGCTCAGCTTGACTTTGTCAAGTTGAGCTAAAAATTATTTTGCATGTATTGTTTGCTATCCAGGGCTTGATTTAATCTGAAAATTTTGAATAGCAATTTACTATTCACCCTGGAAAATTGATTAGCAGTTGATCCAAAAGCACTTGAAACTAATAAATCTTGAATAGCAAAATTCAGAAATTGGAGAGCAAAGTGCTATGCTAATCCAGTTAAATCGAGCCCTGCTATCCGCATGTTTGCCTGTTTTGGAGCAAGTTTTTTCCTTTGTTAACCCAGATAATACAGTAGGTCAAAAGTAATGGTTAATCGATCAGTTACATTTTTGATCGATCAAAATGCTGATCATTGGTTAATCAATTAATCGGTTAATCATTTCAGCTCCAGAAATGGGTAATCAGAGGACAGATTGCCAAAATCTACATAGTACCTGATGTAAAGAAAAGCTATTATTCTGCTAAATTAGGTACAAATACAATATATAAATGCTGGTCTTGAAGCAAAATGAAAAGCTTGAATGTAACAATATATATAACAGCTAGGGCTGCACAATATTCGGATTTCAATACCGGTAACGATATTTTAAAAAATATCGCGATATACCGGTATATCGTCAAGTTCAAAACATGTAAGATTCTCACCCAAATTGTCCCAGTATTTTTTTAACATTCAAAGTCAAATAATTACGTTTTAAAAGCATTGAAATAATAAGCCTAGTAACTTGTCTTAATTCATTCTCGTATAAATATTTGGAAATAAACTTCTTGATGGCACAACAAATATCGTTTATTTTGAGTCGATAATTTCAAATAAATATATACTATTTGATCCATCACTTTACAAAACAAAAATGCTTGACCTGCGTTTTGTCGTATACATGTGAATAGATCACCACTAGAGGGCATTTGCCATGTACTGGTTAAGCAGGATGCCGCTGGAGGGCTAGGAGTTTGTACACTTTTCCACAAATGAAAGCAGTCAGTTTTGTCACGCGGTATCACAAACGGCTGAAACGCACATGCTCGATAGGCACGTTTTGATGTACCGGTGAACCACCTCATGCAGTGGGTGAATGCTGGAGATGTATAAATACTATTTCAATATTAAGACACTCTTAACAAAGTGAAAATAAACAATATTATTCCCTTTATATTTTTATTAGTGTTTTGATGACCATCTGTCTAATTTTTAAGATGTGGCATACAAGTCAGATCAAAATGTTCACCTACTTTTCAAAACATGAACATGTGCGAACTGGTGTTGACAGAAAAGAATATTCATTGCCGCAACGCTTGGACTTGTGGGTTCATTAATATGTATGCGATTTGTTCATATCGAAAAGCACATTCCAAGTGTGCCGGTAATAAAATAAACTTTGAAAATATTACTGCAGTGCTTGGAATTGCGAGAACAAGTGCAATGAAGTGGGAGGAACTATTAGTATTAAACCAGAAATTTCCCGGTCCAATAAAAGCCATTATTAATGGAAATACGGTAATCATTCTTCACGGTTTACGATCGAAGCCATAGTGTTTGGGGAAAATCTGTACTTACCTGTGTCATCGGAGAAACAAAAATAAAACAGCTTATGGGAGAATATTTTCCTCGTACCAGGACATGAAGCGTATTGATAAAAAAACAAACAAACTGCTTTCACAGTTTCTGTTTATATACACTTTTTTTCAATCAGCTGTGAGATTAAATAGAATTTTTACAGAAAATGTCTGTCACTAAAAAAAGCGGCTTGAAATGAATATCGCCACAGACGATATACCGGTATTAAAAAAAAATGGACGATATTTAACCGGTTAAGATTTCTATACCGGTATTACTGGTATATCGAAATACTGTGCAGCCCTAATAACAGGTAACCTTAACACAAACTCTTACAACACTGGACTGTGAAATTTTCAAAGTCTAAAAAACATTAAAATTTGTGAAAAAGAAAATTTTAAAATATTCTTCAATTTTGTAGTAACGAGGAGGTGTTAGTTGCGTCTGAAGGTCAAATAAAGAAGACAAACAAACACCAAAGAGGTTTGTTAAAGCAACATAACTTGCATAAAATATGACCTAAACGAAAATTCTTTCAACTTCACAAAAACTAAGTTTTACCAAAAAATTGATAAAAAAATGCCCGCAATACAAGAAGGGCTGTCACGATTAATTGATTGTCGATCGGTCACGCCAAAATCGAGTAGTATTTTTCATTATCGAAGAATCAGTTAATTTTACCCCGTTTTAAACGTTTAATAATTTTTTAAAAATTTTCTGAAAAAACTATTGTTTCTAAAGGTAAAAGGTCAAGAACGTCAACGTTAAACCTCAAGAAGCTGTTGGAAGCATTCGTCTTTTAGGTACAGCTTTGATGTTCTGAACTTTTGAACCGTCAGTGTAATAATCAAGACCAGTCGACAGTTGCGAACATGCAAAGTTCGCAACTGCTGACTGGTCTTGATTATTACACTGACGATTCAAAAGTTCAGAACATCAAAGCTTTGTATGTACCTAAAAGAGGATAGTCCTCGTTGTTTACTTGAGGTATGTCAACAGACTTGAAACACCATTTATAACAACTTCAAAGAGAGGGAGGCCATCTAGGTACAATTAATCAATGATTTGCGATGATTAATCTATTCCTAAATTAAACAAGAGGCCCCAAGGGGCCTTAATCGCACACCGGCCAAAGTGGTTCAAAGAAGTATTTGGGGTCACATTCACTTAGACATGGTTCATCAACACTACAAAGGTATGAAGTCATGAGAGGCAAATTTTATGGAAAAAAACTAAGGAATGGATTTGAACAAACCTGAACATAACAATAACATGCCCCCCCCCCCCCCCCCCACCCACCCCTGCCCATGGAGCCCAAATATTAAGCCAAAGACTCAAATTGAACAAGCTTGAATCTGATCCCCCTTGAGATGTCATATATCAAATAGGAAAGAATTCTGACTGGTGGATATGAAAAAGATTTTTAAAGAAATCACCTCACATTGCACCAAGTTGAACTTTGGGTCAAATAGGGAGCCAAAATATTAACCCAGGGTCCTGATTTGAACAAACTTGAATCTGACCCACCTCGAGATGTTTTATACGAAATATGAAAGGATTCTGATTGGTGGATCTGAAGAAGAAAATTTTAAAAGAAATTCCCTCAGATTGCACTAAGTTAAAATTCAGACTCCCATAGGGAACCCAAATATTATTATTATTTATTTATTTATTGGTGTTTAAGGTCACATACTTATGCACAATGGCTAATCATGACCATGACAGTTTTACAAGTGGAGGAAGCCGGAGTACCCGGAGAGAACCACCGAGCAACGACAAGCAGCTGCCAGCTCCCCAACATCATAACTCCACACTGCAGCGTAGGCAGGGTTAGATTGGTTGAAGACATGCGCACCATCGACGTGCAGTACGCCTCAGTACACGGTGTCATCATGCCCCCATGTGGACAATCAGGGTTAAGTGCCTTGCCCAAGGACACAACGTGGAAGTCTGAATCGATTGCTCAGACGGTCACCCATCCGAGGACTAGCCGGGCTCGACATTGCTTTACTTCGATGATGTGATGAGAACGGGTTACCGAAACGCCACCGAGCCCCGACCCAAATATTAACCGAGAAACTCGATTTGAACAAACTCAAATCTGGTCCCCCTAGAGATGATGTATACCAAATATGAGAGGATTCTGACTGGTGAATCTGAAGAAGATTTTTAAAGAATATTCCACGCATTGCACAAAGTTGAAATTTCTGCTCCCATAGGGAGTCCAAATATTAACCCAGCGACTCAATTTGAACAAACTTGAATCTGACCCCCCCCTATAGATGTTGTATACCAAAAATGAAAGATTCTGAGTGGCCGATCTGAAGAAGAAGATTTTTAAAGAAACTTCCTCAAATTACACCAAGTTAACTTTGGGCTCCAATAGAGAGTCCAAATACTAACTCAGGGACCGATTTGAACAAACTTGAATCTGACCCCCCTAGAGATGTTGTATACCAAATATGAAAGCATTCTGACTGGTGGATCTGAAGAAGAAGATTTTTAAAGAAATTTCCTCATATTTCAGTAAGTTAAAATGTGGGCTCCTACAGGGAGCCCAATTATTAACCCAGGGACTGGATTTTAACAAACATGAATCTGACCCCCCCTACAGATGTTGTATACCAAACATGAAAGGATTCTGACTGGTGGATCTGAAGAAGAAGATTTTTAAAGAAATTTCCTCAAATTTGGGCTCCAATCGAGAGCCCAAATCTTAACCCAGGGACTCGATTTGAACAAACTAGAATCTGCCCCCCCCCCCCCCCCCACCCCACTCCAGAGATATTGTATAACAAATATGAAAAGATTCTGACTGGTGGAGCTGAAGAAGAAGATTTTTTGGAATTTTTGAAAAAATGTATGGGTGCTATCAGAGTTATGCCCCTTCTGGTGCCCCCTGTGGGCACGGCAAGTTTATTTGTACAAACTGGAATTGACATATGATAAGGAACATGCACACAAAATTTGGTTTAATTTGGTCAAGTAGTTTGTGTAGTCGATAATGTAAAGTTCATGACTGACAACGGCGGACAGCAAGTGATAAGTTAAGCTCCCTTCGGTGAGCTAAAAATCGTGCCAGCCCTAATACAAGAGTTAGTCACTGTGGTGGTGTATCCCAAACACTTACGTATTAAATACTAAAGCCATAAAGGGTACTCAACTTTGGGACAGCTACCCTAACACAAACCCTTCAACACAAGACTGTGAAATTTTCAAAGTCCAAAAAACATCACAATTTGCAAAAAGAAAAAAAAAAAAAATTCTTAAATTTTGAAGTAAATGAGGTGTTAGTTGCATCTGAAGGTCAAAAGAAGACAAATAAACAGATGAATCAATAAGTGAGAAACTGTGACAAATGGATGAGGCCTGTCCCAACTTGGGACCAAGAATACCAGACTGAGACACTCTCTCTGATAGTGGGCAACAATAATACCAAGTATCATTAATATCCTTCAAGGCCATCACAAGTTCAGAGTCTGATACAACTTGTTATAGTTAGAGTGAGGTGCAGGGGAATGTAAACTTGAACTAAATCTGTGACCTTGACCTTGTAGACAGGCATTCCAACCTTATTCATGATAAACCCTCTGGTGGTGGGCAACATTAATACCAAGTATCATTAATATCCTTCAAGGCCATCACAAGTTCGGCGGAGTCTGATACGACTTGTTATAGTTAGAGTAGGATGTAGGGGAACGTAAACTTGAACTAAATCTGTGACCTTGACCTTGTAGATAGGCATTCCAACCTTATTCATGATAAACCCCCTGGTGGTGGGCAACATTAATACCAAGTATCATTAATATCCTTCAAGGCCATCACAAGTTTGGAGTCTGATACGACTTGTTATAGTTAGAGTAGGATGTAGGGGAACGTAAACTTGAACTAAATCTGTGAACTTGACCTTGTAGACAGGCATTCCAACCTCATTCATGATAAACCCTCTGGTGGTGGGCAACATTAATACCAAGTATCATTAATATCCTTCAAGGCCATCACAAGTTCGGAGTCTGATATGACTTGTTATAGTCAGAGTATGGTGTAGGGCAATGTAAACTTGAACTAAATCTGTGACCTTGACCTCGTAGACAGGCATTCCAACCTTATTTATGACACACCCTCTGGTGGTGGGCAACATTAATACCAAGTATCAGTAATATCCTTCAAGGCCATCAAAAGTTCAGAGCAGGACACGACTTGTGTATATTTGGATTTGGGGTATGTGAACTTGAACTAAGTCTGTGACCGTCACCTTGACCTTGTAGACACAGAAAGACAGATGGACAGACAGACAAAGTGATTCCTATATACCCCCTGAACTTCAGTCGCAGGGGGTACAATGAGAACATGACACATTCACCCCTTTGCCAGATAGACTAAGTGATGATTTCATAGGGGCCACTAGTCCAGTTCCATCCCAGCAAGATGCTTGGTCAGTTTATGCACCAACACAGTAAATCCGCTCAGCCATTTTTGCTGGGTCTTGCACAGTCCAAGCCAGAAAATAAGCAGATTGACATCTACAAAATGAGATCCCCAGAGGGTGAATTTAGTGATGCTACCCTGCACAGCAGGGTAGTATCACTCACTTTACCCTCTGTGAACCTCAATCTGAATCAGGGTCTCAAAACAAAACAGAAAGAGGTACCCAGAGAATAAATTGGCCCACTGTATGGAATAGCATCATCAAATTCACCCTCTGGGGACCTCATTCTGTTAATGTCAGACTGCTTATTTTCAGGCCTGCATGGTCCAGTTTTCCAGCTTGCCACAAAAACAAGAATTGAACTGAAAAACAAACACCCAGCTACAACCATAAAGTAAATGTTAAAAGGATAATACATACTCATCAAAAGAAATCAAGAGATTGAACAAACACATACAGTATGGCTGTCGTGGAAAGATAAAAATCCCTGCGTGGACAATATTTCAAAGTCAGCATTGAATCTCCGACATAAAACAATGAAATCGCCATAAAATTTTCATTGACTGAAACACCAGATACAACCTGGTGCTTTTTTCATTGAATATTTGCTGAAAAGTACTCATGATCAATTGCAAAAAGATCCTGTAGGCAACACTGCCCACGCATGGAATTTGACCATTCCACAGCAGCTGTACTGTACACGTCATTTAGAAATCTTATCAGGAGCTTGGCTACATGATCACATGTACCCTGGGTAGAGTGAAATGGGTAGAGCTGAAACGGTTAATGGGTTTTCTTGATTGATTAATCACAAGGATTCACCTTGGTTAACAGATTAATCACACGCCCTAATAGAGCGCTGTGCCAAACTTCTTATTTTTTAACAAGTGCTCACTTGCCGATTAACAGTGCTGGCCTGCATTTCTATTAAAATTAATAAAAGGGATGACATTTTTACTTTTCATTGCATCACCAAACAATAGCGATGACCAATTTTTTTCTCCCAAATTAACTGCTAGGATGCGAAATTATTTTACATAGGTAATTTGTAAGAAGGGTATTTTTTCAAGAATAGAACAGGGTTCCTGCAGGCAAGAACTGAAAAATTCAGGGCTATTTAAGGCCATTCTCAACATATTTCAACATTTTTCAAGGCCCAACAATTGGCAAATATAAGGATTTTCAAGTCCTGCCTTCACTAGTCTTAGCTAGGACCCCCTGCCATTACCGCCTCTTCCCACTTTTAGGACTATGTATTCATGAACTCTAGCATATAAAACTATGTTCCAATAAGACTAAAATCCTCCTCCTCTGATTGGACGTAAACTTGCTTAGTATATTCTATGTTTACAGCTCAAGTGGCAAATGTTACCGTCTGACGTCACAATGCAAAATATTTGCAATGACGTCGCCCATTTAGTAACTGCTTCATCAACGGAGTGACTAGCAAGTTGCTTCATTTTTCAGGATGTTTCACGTGTGCAGCAGACGGTGTTCCAGATGAAGTGTTGTTTAAATTACAAACTGATTTACGATTTGAATTAAGATAGAATGGGTTTATCTGGTTTATTATTTATCCAGTGTCGTCGTGGATACACGAGAGGTTTATTTACTAAACCTGTAATCGTTAAAAGTTGCCTTGAACAAGGCAACTTTTAACGATCACAAGTTTAGTAAGTAAGCCTCTCGTGTTTCGCAATGTAGGTTTTGGGCTATGGGTAGTGTCTATTGGAACATATACATTATTGTGATGAATTGACAGTAACATGGTCTGAGGTTTGTGGCTCGGAGTGTATGTTCAACCTCGACGCTTTGCATCTCGGTTGAACATAAGCTCCGAGCTGCAAACCTCAGACCATGTTACCGTCTATTCATCACAATAACTTATAATATAGTTATAATTATGTGCTTTGTCAGTATTTTTTTGTGAATATTCAAGGTTTTTCAAGGACCCCTGCACATTTTCCAAGATTTCAAGGCCTTGAATGACCCTTACCAAATTCAAGGCCGTTCCTTGAATCCAAGGCCCCTGGAGAACTCTGTAACATGCTGCAAGCAAGGCGAGCCATAAATTTAGTTTAATCAATAACTGTTTTCTTGGCACTCTCCAATAAAATGTAACAGAACAGTTTTATAAAAACAGTCTTTTTCTACTACTGAGCAAACAAGAAGCTGATACAGTATAACGCAAATAATGTGTCTTTGAGCACTTTTCAATAAATCCATCATAAAGGCTTCTAGCACTCAAGTTACTAACAGTATCATCATGATGATTCGGCTCTGACACGATGTGACGCTGGTTGTAGAAAGTGTCATTAAACCCCAATAAACAAACACGCTATTATTTGGTATATGAGAGTACACATACAGCTCTGAAAATAAATTTTACCTGGGTTACTAGAGGTTCCAGCGTCTTTTCCACAGATTTTGTTCTGATTTCCAAATTCTTTGGGTCCCATTTTACCTGCAAGTTCCCAAACATTGGGGCAGGACTGCTGCTGGTTGACATAGCTGAGAACAGCTATTTATGGTCCTAGAAAATAAGAAAAAAAGATATCAGTAGACTAACAAAATAAGAGGCCACAAGGGACACTCACCTAATTTTAAAAAAACCCAGTGAAGTCCACTTTATTGTATATTTTTTAATTACACAGGGTTCATACAAAAATTTGCTCACAAAGTTCAAGGGTTTTTCAAGGGCTTCTTTCTTTTTTTTTAGGGCTACATATACTATTCAGCTTGTTGTATGAGCTCTAAAAATCTAAGATTCATGTGACACGGATCTGACTTTGGAAGTCAGGAAGTACTGGTACCTAAAGTGTGATCTGTGTTACAGTAATCTTGGTAAAACGTTCTATACTTTTTTATGTTTTTTTTTAACTGAGCGACACGAGCGCAACAAACAAGTAAAAGGCGAGTACACATATATTTACAATGCCCAGGAAATAGCTTGGTATTCAAGGGTTTTTCAAGAGATTTCTGAAAGTTCAAGGGTTTCTCAAGGGCTATTTTCAAATTCCAGGGTTTTTCAAGAAAAAACTCATTTTCAAGGGTTTTTCAAGAGCCGTATGAACCCTGTTACATAACCTTCAGTAACAAGTTGACCTGTTAACTACATATAGGTTAAAGAGTAAAACTCATGTTAACTGAATACTCCAACATCCACTGAATTCTCCTCATTTTTAAACAATTTTGATCACAGTACATCCAATACATATATAGGCATTTAATCTACAATGTACAAGAGCGCATAACATGCGCGCACAAAATCCATGTCGCACATCTTGTAAGCGAGAATACATTTCGGGATTTCCGCAAGTGGAATGTGCATATGTTCAACTGCCAGGGACGTGGCAACAGGAGGAGTGTGTCACCCCCATCCCCACACCCACTGCCCTACTCCCAATCCTGGCCAAAATTTCCTATAGTTGGAAATTTGGAGGGCAAGTCATGAGTAGTTGAAATTTCATCTATCCAGATTTTAGAGTGGAGCTTCTTTGGTGATGCTGATGTCTCCTTTACTTCCCAAAATTCCAACTCAGTTTCAAATCGGCAAAAATTCCCATTGTTACTATTTACAACTACAGTGTATCCAATATTGAGCAACGTAAGTATGCATGATGTCAATAGGTACGAGATTTCTATAGTATGTTTACTTATCGTCATCCAAAAAAAATCCTCAAAATGCATTTCAAGAAAATCACATCATGTAAAATCGTTATCCAGAGTTAATTCCATCATTCACAGTTACAAAATAATGAAACATCCAAAATTGATCATTCCTGCATTAGATCAGATTTAATGCTAGGACAGTGTGAACTGCTCAGGACAGTGTGAACTGCTCAAAGTTCTCAGCTTGAGCATTTGTTTAGCACATATTCAATTCACAGAATAATACCAAATAATAATAACCTGATAATTCTATCATAAAGGTGTTGGCATTTCAGTTACTAGAATCAATTTTATGCCCCCTTTCAGGGCTTCATTTTCAAAATGTTTCTCGGTAGTGAATTTCCAACTGGGAGAGGGACTGGGAGGGGGGTTTTCCCCTCCCGGTCCATCAGCCTAGTTGGAAATTCACTACCCTACTCCCCCCAAACGGAAACCTCTAGCCACGTCCCTGTCAACTGCTACATCTGATTATATACGAGTCATAATACGACACGACATTTGGAATCTCGAGCATGATGCATGCAACAAAATCAATTCAGTTGTTGACAAATTTTGCTGCATTACGCTGATCTTTCAGATCCAATTTAAAAAAAGATGCAGGGGCATAATGAAGACGATCGATCAACAATGATGGAGTAACCAGAAATGTCCAGTCTGTGGTCGTAATTGATAAAATATTCCAAGATCACCATCAAGGCATGACCTTGACAAGATAAAATATGAGGCTGACAGCATTAGAGTTAAATAAAACTTGATATTTCTTGGAAATAAATTGATGGATAAATAAAATACGTGTCTCTGTGCCCAACTTCTTATTTTTTAACAAGTGCTGCACCCCAAATTGATCAGACTGGGCACCAGCTACCTGAGTGAGGAACCAGAGCATCTGTTTTGTATTATGCCCTGTATGTGACAAAAACTGACTTCAAAAGTTGGGTTTTTTTTGGAGGGGGGGGGGGGGGAGGGGAGGGAGGCAAGACATGTTCAATGTAATGCATGGCCTAAAAATAATTTTGGGATCATACAACCCCTGCCCCTCAGAAGATTTTTTGTGGTAGGACATCAGCATGGCACAAGACCCCCCAAACCCTGTTGATCATTATAGCCAAAACTTAGGGCAGCAGTCCTCTGCTGATTTAGACCAAGAATAATAAATGCCCTCTGGAGATTAGACCTATTATACACCTACTTATAAAGTCTGACAGTTGTCTTTTATAATATATAAGATGGACAATCTTAATTCAAAACTGTTCAATGTCTGTCAATTAGTGATGAACTGGAGGGATCGCGCATTATAACTATTTCAATTTAAACCTCTAACACCCACCCACCCCCGCCCCCAGTTTTCTGTGCTAGTCATGAGGGCCAATTATCATTAATGATTGGAGGTTACACGAAGTGTTTCGAGAAAATAGTTGAAGACAATTTTTAAGAAAATGAACATTTGCATCCAACTTGTATCTCGTGTTCAACTGAGCAGAAATTTGGTAAAACATCTGTTTAAAGAATAAACAGCATATTTGGGTGAATAGATTCCTGCTCATATGAGCTTGCCATGTTAAGGGATGAATGAAAGTGTTTACAAAAGATTAAACCTAGATAGGGTCACTTCTTTTAGGTAAAGCTAAATACAAGAAAAGAATCCAATTGTTACTGCTTGTGACCTTAACCTTCATGGTATGACAATGGTAAAGGGGACGTTCTCATCTAGACATTATTTAGAGTCATCCTACCAAGGTACAATGAAATCCCTTCATAAATATCACCTGTAGACTGTGCTAAAGATTTTCGGGCTTTGGGCCCCCTTAGCCAACACAGCTGCCTAATGGTGTCCAAAAGGGGCTGTTCTCATCTAGACATTACATGAAGTCACCCTACCAAGTTACAATGAAATCCCCTCATAAATATGACCTGTAGACTGTGCTAAAGGTTTTCAGGCTTTGGGCTCGGGCAGCCATCATGGTTGAATGATCGCAACCAAAGGGGACAATCTCATCTGGGCATCATCTGGAGTGATCCTACGAAGTTACACTGAAATCCCTTTATAAATATGACCTGTAGATTGTGCTCAAGGTTTTCGGGCTTTGGGCACCTGTAGCCATCACAGTTGACCAATTACGACCAAAAGGGGATGTCATAATCTACGCATTATATGGAGTCAACCTAACAGGTTACAATAAAATCCTTCCATAAATATGACTTTTGGCCAATGCAAAAGGTTTTTGGGCTCGAGCACCCATCAAGGTTGAATGATCGCAATCAAAATGGGACGTTCTCATCTACACATTATTTGGAGTCATCCTACCAAGTTACAATGAAATCCCTTCAGGTTTTCGGGCTTCAGGCTTGGGCAGCCATCATGGTTGAATGATCGACCAAAAGGGGACATTCTCATCTGGACATCATCTGGAGTGATCCTATGAAGTTACAATGAAATCCCTTCATAAATATGACCTGTAGACTGTGCTCAAGATTTTCGGGCTTCAGGCACCTGTAGCCATCACAGCTGACCAACCACAACCAAAAGGGGATTTCATCATCTAGGCATTATATGGAGTCAACCTTCCATAAATACAACCTACAGACATGCTAAAGATTTTTGGGCTTGGGCAGCCATCAAGGCTGAATGATCGTGACCAAAAGGGGACGTTCTCATCTGGACACTATTTGGAGTCATCCTACCAAGGTACAATGAAATCCCTTCATAATTATGACCTGTAGACTGTTCTAAAGGTTTTCGGGCCCCTGAAGCCGTCACAGTTGCCCAATCGTGTCCAAAAGGGGACGTTCTCATCTAGACATTATATGAAGTCAACCTACCAAGTTACAATGAAATCCCCTCATAAATTATGACCTGAAGACTGTGCTAAAGGTTTTTGGGCTTCCGGCACCTTTAGCCGTCACAGTAGCCCAATCATGTCCAAAAGGGGTCGTTCTCATCTAGACATTATATGAAGTCAACCTACCAAGTTACAATGAAATCCCTTCATAAATATGACCTGTAGACTGTGCTAAACGTTTTCGGGCTTCGGGCTCGGGCAGCCATCATGGTTGAATGATCGCAACCAAAGGGGACAATCTCATCTGGGCATCATGTGGAGTGATCCTGCAAAGTTACAATGAAATCCCTTCATAATCCTACCAAGTTACAATGAAATCCCCTCATAAATTATGACCTGAAGACTGTGCTAAAGGTTTTTGGGCTTCCGGCACCTTTAGCCGTCACAGTAGCCCAATCATGTCCAAAAGGGGACGTTCTCATCTAGACATTATATGAAGTCAACCTACCAAGTTACAATGAAATCCCCTCATAAATTACGACCTGAAGACTGTGCTAAAGGTTTTTGGGCTTCCGGCACCTTTAGCCGTCACAGTAGCCCAATCATGTCCAAAAGGGGACGTTCTCATCTAGACATTATATGAAGTCAACCTACCAAGTTACAATGAAATCCCTTCATAAATATGACCTGTAGACTGTGCTAAACGTTTTCGGGCTTCCGGCTCGGGCAGCCATCATGGTTGAATGATCGCAACCAAAGGGGACAATCTCATCTGGGCATCATGTGGAGTGATCCTGCAAAGTTACAATGAAATCCCTTCATAAATATGACCTGTAGACTGTGCTCAGGGTTTTAAGGCACCTGTAGCCATCACAGTTGACCAATCACGACCAAAAGGGGATGTCATCATCTAGGCATTATATGGAGTCAACCTAATAGGTTACAATGAAATCCTTCCATAAATATTACCTTTTACCTATGCTAAAGGTTTTGGGGCTCGGGCACCCATCAAGGCTGAATGATCGCGATCAAAATGGGACGTTCTCATCTAGACATTATTTGGAGTCATCCTACCAAGTTACAAAGAAATCCCCTCATAAATATGACCTGTAGACTGTGCTAAAGGTTTTCGGGCTTCGAGCACGTTTAGCCATCACAGTTGCCCAATCATGTCCAAAAGGGGACGTTCTCATCTAGACATTATATGAAGTTAACCTACCAAGTTACAATGAAATCCCTTCATAAATATGACATGTAGACTGTGCTAAAGGTTTTTCGGGCTTCGGGCTCGGGCAGCCATCATGGCTGAATGATCGCAACCATAGGGGACAATCTCATCTGGAGGGATCCTAAGAAGTTACAATGAAATCCCTTCATAAATATGACCTGTAGACTGTGCTCAAGGTTTTCAGGCTTCGGGCACTTGTAGCCATCACAACTGACCAATCACGACCAAAAGGGGATGTCATCATCTAGGCATTATATGGAGTCAACCTAACAGGTTACAATGAAATCCTTCCATAAATATGACCTTTTGCCTATGCTAAAGGTTTTTGGGCTCGGGCACCCATCAAGGCTGCATGGTCGCGATCAAAATGGGACGTCTCATCTAGACATTATTTGGAGTCATCCAACCAAGTTACAATGAAATCCCTCCACATTAAACATGACCTGCAGACTGTGCTAAAAGTTTTTTGGGTTTCGGGCTTGGGCAGCCATCACGGTTGATAGATCATGCCCAAAAGGGGACGTTCTCATCTGGGCATTATACAGAGGCATCCTACCAAGTTACAATTAAATCCCTTCATAAATACGACCTGTAGACTGTGCTAATGGTTTTCGGGTTTTGGGCTCGGGCAGCCATACTGGTTGCCCGATCGTGACCAAAAGGGGACGTTCTCATCTAGACATGACCCTAAACATGCATATGAAATTTCGTGACGATCAGACAAGAACTGCAGGGTGTAGCCCGTGGTAAAGGAAAATGTGAACAGACGTCACAGACTCACAGACTTCCGCACGCGTGATGGCAATAGCTTATCTTGACTATGTCAAGTTAAGCTAAAAATGCAGGAGGGCTAAAAATCGCTCCCCTCAAATGTCCTACAGGAACGATTAGATCTCCTCAAACTTACAGAAGCTAAAAGTGGAAAAATGAAGTTTTACTATTTGTAGTACTGCCAAGTGGGCTTTATTTGGTGCTGCTGCTGACAAGGTAGTCTCTGTGAGATGGCTACACTGCCCCTCCCACACCTACAGGCCTTGGCAAGGCCAGGAGGTGTGGGAGGGGCAGAGTAGCCATCTTACAGAGATTACTAACACAGCAGAGATCTGAAATTGTGGGTTTTAGGAATAGGCTGTTATGGTAATCATTACTCCCTAAGGCCAGGAGGGCTAGTTTTTGCCCTCCTTAATATTTTTAAGGCGAGCAGTAGGCGAGCGAATAAATTGCTCTCCTGAAAATGCCAGGTCAGTGTGCAAGTGGACCATGAGAGGCAATATCTGCGACAACATCTACTACCTGAGTGAGGTACTGCATACAGCTATAGCTCCTGTGTGGGTCTCCTGAAATATGAGCTGACAGTTTTTCATACTCTTCTAATAAAAATTGTCGATGGATTTAAAAAAGTAGAGCTGAAACGGTTAAAGGATTTTCTTTATCGATTAATCACATGGATTAACCTTGGTTAACTGATTAATCATTTACCCTAATAGGTAGCTGAATAATTGCCGCACCGTTGATTTACAGCATATTAACTCTTTACCCAACATAACGGAAAAAACGGGTCAGCTATATATACAAAAGTCTCCATTCAAATTTTATTATGTTTTCAATTTTTGTCTCAAAACATAGCTTATGACCTCTCATTGGGACGAGCACGTTGAGCTCGACCCAATGAAGGGTCATAAGCTATGTTTTTGAGACAAAAATTGAATTTTTTTTTGTAATTTAAGAATTTATTTTGCAAGGATCGTCTTCCAACCACATTGGGTAAAGGGTTAAGATTGACCATTTCCAGCTACCGATACATGCATGTGAACAAGTATGTCAGAACGTAACTTGCATGCTTTACTCTGTCTCATATAATTAATGTGAGTCAGTGTGTCAACATGGGCCTGTTTTGGAGCAAGTTTGTTCCTTTGTTAACCTATAAAATACAATAATTCAAAAGGAATGGTTAATCGATCAATTACATTTTTGATCGATCAAGACATTGATCATTGGTTAATCGATTAATCTGGTAACCGTTTCAGGTCTATAAAAAGTCTAACTTCTACAGGCCTGGAAATAAGTCGCGAATGGTTGTTCAGGTTACGGGGAGGTTACAACATATTTAATGAAAGTGTCAATGAATCTGTAGCTTAACTTGACTGTGTGTAGTCTTTAATGAAAAGGATAATGTTTAATGTTTATGAAAGGATTAGGAAATACATGTAAGACAAGAATTGTGATAATTGAAAATGTTAATTTCTGTTCCCTACATGCTATGTTTTCGATAAGAATAATTTCAGATATAGACTGTTCTAAAGAACTGAGGCCTGGGTTTTATGGCTCTCACAGTTTCTGTATGTCAACCAAAGTTACCAAGTTACAGAAAAATCATTCCAAAACATGTCATCCTACTGAGTTAAAATGAAATCCCTTCATAAATATAACTTGTTGACTTTGCTAAAGTAATCTAGGTCACATGACAGTCTGGCAGTCACAGTTGACAGCTCATGACCAAAATAGGAGATTCTCATCTGGATATCATGCCAAGTTATCCTACCAAGTTACAATGAAATCCCTTCATAAAAACAACTGGTAGACAGTGCTTAACTGGTTAAGTGATAGAAGCCACTATCAGGGCTTTCAACAAAATGAGGGTACCAGAGCAAAAGTCAATATTTTCCTTGCTCATGTTTGATATTCAGTCAAACGCAATATATGTTTTGTTTATATACCTTTGTTCTATTACAAATTATTGGAGAGTGCCTGTGGGCACTCTCCAATAATTTGTAATAAAACAAATTTTGAATAACAAATTTAGACCACCCAAAATTATCTAGCCCTCAACCAGTTAAGGAATCTAGGTCACGTGACCAGGCAGCAGTAATGGCTGACCGATTGTGACCAAAATAGCATGTTCTCATCTAGACATTATACCGAGTCATCCTACCAATTTACAATGAAATCCTTTCATAAATGCAAGCTGTAGACTGTGCTAAAGGAATCTAGGTAACATGCCCTTGCGGCCATCACGACTGACTGAACCCAACCAAAATAGGACGTTCTCATATAGACATCATATGGAGTCATTCTACCAAGTTACAGTAAAATCCCTTCATAAATACGACATGTACACTGTGTTAAAGGTTTTCAGATTTCGGATCCACGCAGCAGTCATGGTTGATCGATTGTGACCAAAAGGTGACAATCTCCAGAGCTGGGAGGTTAACTGCTACCACTGGTCAGGATCGGTAGTGATAGACTACCGAAAATCGCAACCACACACCAATAAACACAACCCCAAATTCGGTTTTAAAATTCCATCACGTTTTAAGATACTGCACGTAATATCGAATTACTAGAATGCCCACATAATTCACTTTATAATAAATGCAATAGCTACGAATCTGTTGGCCAATGTTAAATAATTTCTGTATACGTTTGAATGGAATTAAAAACCAAAACTGCTGTACACTATACTTGCACCAATGACATTTTCAAGACAGTAAGCGGTTAGCCAAGATCTGAGGCTTTCAGTATCAATACACGAAACTCAACACAATATTCATTAATATTCATGACCTGTCAACACCAAGGCTGAAGCATTGTGAAATGTTCATCTGTTTATCAAATATGGTTTCGTTTGATGAAATATAACCTGCCACTTGCTCTTCATTTATACTGTCCAATATATTTATTTCTACACATAATTTTGAAAGCTCAAACATCAAAATCGGTTGGAAATTTAGGGTTACAATGACCTAAATGAGTGACTTTTATTTGATAAAATGTTGAGGGTCGACATAATTTTTTAGGGTTGGTCGGGTTATCCTAAACACAGTTGTTTTTTTTTCGACCTGACATTTTACAACATTACAGGCATAGATATGTTATAATTATTTAGTTTTTAGTGGAAGATGTAATTATAGGGCCGATCTGATAGGCCTACGTATATTCTGATAGTTTCTATATGCTCATGGACAACCAAGGTTTTTTTATTTAAGAACCTATAACTGCAACCGCAGTGTAAATCCCACAAGCTCGCAGCTCTAATGTTCTCATCTAGACATGATCTCAAACCTGCATATTAAAGTTTGTGATTATTGGACAAGAACTATATGGTCAGGGACTGATATAAGCTTCATACACCGTAACCTTAAAATAGGTTATGGTGTGCCTAGCATACCGTAACCTGTAGGTTTCCATAGTGTAGATATAAGGTAAATTAATAAGGTAATCGAGTTTATACAAACACATAACTTCCCCCATAACCTAACCAATAGGTTACGGCTTATGTCGGACCCTGTATGGTGTAACATGTGCTAAAGAAAATGTGAACAGACTCACAGACTTCCACACGCGTGATGGCGGCAACTTATCTTGACTTTGTCAAGTTAAGCTAAAAATAGCAACCTACGAACTGTTGATCACTGATGGAACTCAAAGATGATCACCACTTTACTGTTCCATTCCAACATTTGACGAATCTAAATAGAAATTTTACTTTTGCTAATAAAGCCAACAGGGTGGGGCAAATGATATTGGGATAAAAAAAATTACTGTATGTACTCTTAGGTCCCAAATAATAGCACAGACTTGAATAATAGTACAGTGTGGAAAAATAGCCTGAATTTAATAATAGTATAGACTGGAAGAATTCCAGTTAATTCAGCCCCAATATGCCAAGTCGTTTCGGCCCCTATAAATATTTTTAAATATCTTTTTAATTTTAACATTTTTTTTTATTTAATTGTTTTGCAACATTTATACCTCAAATAGATATTGAGGTATATACATATGATATATCGTCGTTGCGCTTTTGAAATGTCGTATACCGGGTTTTTCATATTTTACAGGAGAGACAAAAAACTGATTATTTCCAATATTTCATGACCAAAGCAAGACAAAATCGGTATGTCGGTATTTTTTCGCGTTATTTTCAATTGGAATAGCATTTCAAACGGATTAGAGGTCGTAAGCGAGAAATTCAAATGTATACGACATTTCGAAACCAAAGTTTATACACACCGATGGTATATGACGTTTATATGACATTACATATTGAAAAGCTTAACGAATCTGCTTTTTTACGACATTTCAAATGAGCAACATGTGCACTAAACTTCTAAATAAATGACAATTTTCCATTTGTTTTTGCTTTTTAGCAACTACAAAAGTCACGAAAACATATCTAATGACCCCTTCACTGGAACGAGCGGAACGAGTTCGTTCCATAAGGGGTTATAAGCTATGTTTTTGAGACAAATATTGAAAATCATAATAATATTTTAAAGACGATTTTTGGTGAAAAGTGCTGGTCGCTTTTTGGCCGTTACATTTGGGTGAAGGGCCAAAACAAGGTCACGCATAAAAACCCCCAAAATACCTACAGTTTTGTGTGCGTACAACGATCATCTCATTCGTGACTGCAGGGAAATCTAACTTTTCACTCAGTACATTCAGCTGCTCATGAAAACTTATATTTCTTTGCAGCTATTCATGTGATAATTCTGGTACTTACACAAAAAACACAAGTTTCCTTTTTATACTTCATTAAATAATGCTGAAGGACCTTGTCCATCTAGCATTATATAATGGAGTATGAAATCCCAAACGCAATAACCTATAACGCTACCTAATCTCAATGACTGCTTTTCGGATTTCGTACTCCATTAGATAATACCGGAAGACTTGCCAGCATTATCTAATGGAGTATGGAACCCTACAGAGAACAAGAGGCCCCAGGGGGCCTGAGGGCGCTCACCTGACATGGTAGCCTAAATATCAACCCAGAGAATTGATTTCCACAAGTTGCATCTGCTCCTCCTAAGAAAAGCTGAAACCAAATATCCAAATATTCTGACCAGTGGATCTAAAAAAAGATTTTTAAAGAATATTCCTCATACTGAACTAAGTCATAATTCGGGCTCCCACAGGGAGCCCATATATGAACCCAGGGACTTGGCTTTAACAAACCTGAATCTCACACCCCTAAGGATTCTGCACACCAAATATCAAAACATTCCGACTGCTGGATCTGAAGAAGAAGATTTTTAAAGAAAATTCCTCATTTTGAACCACGTTACAATTCGAGCTCCCACAATCAGCCCAAATATGGACCTAGGGACATGGCTTGAACAAACTTGAATCTTACCCCCCTAAGGATGCTGCATAAAAAATATCAAAAGCATTCATCTGCTGGATCTAAAGATTTTTAAAGAAAATTCCTCATTTTGAACTAAGTTGTCATTCAGGCTCCCATAGTGAGCCCAAATATGAACCACTTGGCTTGAACAAACTTGAATCTCAGCCCCCAAGGTTGCTCCATGCCAAATATCAAAACATTCCAACTGCTGAATCTGAAGAAGAAGATTTTTAAAGAAAAATTCCTCATATTGACTAAGTTATAATTTGGGCTCCCACAGGGAGCCCACATATGGACCCATGGACTTGGCTTTAACACACTTGAATCCCCCCTCCCCCCAAGGATGCTACTCACCACATATCAAACCATTCGGACTGCTGGATCTGAAGAAGAAGATTTTTTAAGAAAATTCCTCATTTCGAACAAAGTTACAATTCAAGCTCCCACAGTGAGCCCAAATATGGACCGAGGGCCATGGCTTGAATAAACTTGAATCTCACCCCCCTAAGGATGCTGCATACCAAATATCACAAGATTCTGCCTGCTGGATCGTGAGAAGAAGATTTTCAAAGAAATTTGCCTGAAATGCACTAAGTTCGAATTTGGGCTTCTATCGTGAGCCCAAATATGAATCCAGGTGGCTGATTTGAACAAACTGGAATCAGATCCACCCCACAATGTTGCATACCAAATATCAAAAGATTCTGCCTGCAGGATCTGGAGAAGAAGATTTTTGAAGAAATTTGCCTGAAATGCACTAAGTTCAAATTTGAGCTTCTATAGTGAGCCCAAATATGAATCTAGGGAGCCGATTTGAACAAAATAGAATCAGATCCACCCCACAATGTTGCATACCCAATATCAAAAGATTCTGCCTGCTGGATCTTGAGAAGAAGATTTTCAAAGAAATTTGCCTGAAATGCACTAAGTTCAAATTTGGGCTCCTATACTGAGCCCAAATATAAACCCAAGGGGCCGATTTGAACAAACTTGAATCAGATCCACCCCACAATGTTGCATACCAAATATCAAAAGATTCTGCCTGCTGGATCTGGAGAAGAAGATTTTCAAAGAAATTTACCTGAAATGCAGTAAGTTCAAATTTGGGCTCCTATACTGAGCCCAAATATAAACCCAGGGGGCCAATTTGAACAAACTTGAATCAGATCCACCCCACAATGTTGCATACCAAATATCAAAAGATTCTGCCTGCTGGATCTGGAGAAGAAGATTTTTTAAGAAATTTGCCTGAAATGCACTAAGTTCGAAATCGGGCTCCTATACTGAGCCCAAATATGAACCCAGGGGGCGGATTTGAACAAACTTGAATCAGATCCACCCTCCAATGTTGCATACCAAATATCAAAAGATTCTGCCTGCTGGATCTGGAAAAGAAGATTTTTTAATGTTTTTCCCATTGCCTACAGTGTTAAAAAGTGCTGACTCAGCACTTTTTCAAAGTCCCGAAACTGTACCCTATGATAAAACCGATGGCAATTTTTTTTTACCAGTTCTTTCTGTTGGTCCTAAGGAAGCTTCACACCAAATAAAAATTCTCGGTGCCGTGCAGTTTTGGAGATATGGGCGTTTTAATTTTTTTCTATTTTTAGCTCCTGTGGTTCCCACGGGGCTACAGACAGGAAAAAAAATTTCTGCATAAATTAGGTACTTATGACCCAATAAGCCCTCACATAAAATTTGGTTCAAATTGGCCTCTCGGTTTAAAAAATAGAAATTTGGGGTGGGGCCAAAATTTTTGCTCCTCCCATAACATCGCCAAGTATAGACCTACAAACTTCTCTTGAACAAACTTGAGTCTACACCTCAAAAGGAAGCTGCATACCAAATATCAAGTCTCTGCTATTGCTGGTTCTTGAGAAGAAGATTTTTTAAGAATTGGAGCATTTTTGCCCCACCCCTCTGCTTAATATGAGCCGAAACCTAATTTGCCCAAAAATCAAAATGCCGCTATATAACCCCTACTCACATGAAATTTCATTAACATGCGGCCAGTGGTTTGGAAGAAAAAGACCCAAACACCACCTTCACGCCGGACGACGGACGCCGGACGACGGACGCCGGACGACGGACGAAAAGTGATCAGAAAAGCTCACCCTGACTTTCAGTCAGGTGAGCTAATAACTCATGCAATCCGCTCTCAATTTTCTCGTAGTTCTTAAAGACTAAGAAAACAACAAAGATGACAATATCTTTTGAGAAAAGTCTATATATATTCAAAATGATGAAATGATGCATGCATGAGGGAAACCCTTCCTCAAAGTGGTCAAATTAACAATAAAAAGGAGATAAAAATTTTGTTACTTTCAGCCACAGTCACTCAATAAACAAAATCTGGAACAGGATAGGGAAGGAGGGGGTGGGTACAGAGTACCATCTTGTTCCAGCAAGTCACAAACTAAGAAAAACAAGCTCTACCACAAGTAACGCATGGACGTTAAATCATCGTATTAAATAAATACTAGAAAATTTTGTTATGGAATGGTTGGGCTATTGGAGTAAAACATGGGTGTTAGACGTTCACGTGTGAGGCAAGCTTTTATAGAACGCATGATAATCAGTGGGTATAACTTGCTTGAGGTCCTGCAGGTCTTGATATTTAGAAAGTTTTATGGGAATGGGACCAATGTGTAGCTTTTGTACATTTAAATCTGCCGCTTCGTCTAGTAACCGCGAAGAATCCCTTGTCTTTTTCCCTGGAACATCGCTATAAGAATCGTGACAGCTCACTTTATATTGAATTCGACCATCCGGAGAGTATTTTATACAACGGATATCAGTAACGCTCTTGTCCCCGGGCCTAATACCAGGGCGAATCGAAGTGTACATTAATTTTTGCATCCCTATATTTGCCAAAGAAAGTATGCGATAAGTATTTAATCTTGTATGGTTGTTTCCTTCTGGCAACACGCATAAGTTCAACATAATTATGTGTGTAGTAAATGGGCCTTCCACGAATTGCGCGTTAAATAGTTGAATGCACACTGTCTACTTCCATTTGCGTATGCCCTTTCCCGAGGTACTTTTGTTCAATAACTATTCCCCTATCAACTGACAGCTTGAGAAGAACATTAGAGAGAATTACGTTACGGTTTTGGTTTGTGTAACCATCGCTGTAAATTGTCACATGTTTAACATTCTCTGGCAATGTAGAAACATAATCAGATAGACACGAAGCATAGGAACCAGCACTTAAATCGCCTTCACTTTCATGCCATAAATAGCATGTTGCGTCTTTCCATACCAAATCAAAGACCTTGTAATTGTGTCAATTTAGTTCAGTTTTGTTGTAAATCGCACTGGCCTTCAATGACGGAGATAGGGGTACACTCTGTTTGTCTACAGCAATGACGCGAGAGATTGTGTTGTCCACATCAGCAGCATGTTGTTTGTCGCACTCTTTCTCCTCTCTGGACCGGGTTTTCAGAGCAATGTGGGATGCATAAACATGTTCACCCATGTTGCCCACAGTCTACGAGCAACAAATATCGCATTGATCCTTCTTTGGTCTAAAAAGAGACAAATTCATACTGTCGAAAGTGTTTGTAAAGGTTTTGCGGTTACCTGCCTCGTTACCTTCCTCTTTCATCTTTTCGCAAAACGCTCTATACAAATCGGACATTGACTGGAATATCGGTTCAAGATATAATTTAGACGACGATTTTCTGCAATAGTGTGACTCCATTTTCGGCAAGGCGTTCAGGAAGTTTCTAATGTTATCAGTTACAATTCTAGACCTTTCAGTCGTCTTTGCGCTTGTGGAGTACGCCGGGATTGCGTTCTCGTATTGCTCTTTCCAGGTGTAGAGCGACCTCTCCCCCAGGCCGAGTGTACCGAGAAAAAACGACTTGCACACCCTCATCATCAAAATACCTTTCTTGAAATGATATTTATGTGCTGCTTCGTCTTCCATCTTAAGTTTGCACATTTTCTGCATCGCACTTAACAACAAGGTTTGTTGAATAGATTTGTTTTTCTTCCCATGACATATTTTGCCAGAATGCTGTAAATAGACGTTTTCGATCATCGCCGCTAAATTCTTGACAGTGTTTCTTAAATTTACAGAGTTCTCCGCACTTCACTTTGTTCATTTTTCGTTCTTGTTTTTTTACTTTTTCATTTTTGACCTTTTTTTTAAAACGTAAGCTTCCCCAGTCATACGTTTCCGTTTCTGCACATTTATTCTTCATTGTTTCAGGGTAGATTTTTTGTTTTTTTATTTTTTCGGAGTCAATTCACCGTTTGCTATGGGGGGTATGTCGATTGTATCATCAACACACAGACTATTGTCTGAACCATTCGAAAAGGAGTCAGAATCGAGAATTCGTGTTTGCAGCAGGTCGGTTGTCATGGAACTGGTCTCCGGTGCTGTACTCAACCAGCTAGTTCGACAGGAACAGAACTCGAAATGTCCACTACTGTGTCATCCTTTCTGAAGCTAATTTGTCTTCGTTTTGGATTGAAACTCGGCGTCCACTCAGGATCAAGATCTGAATTGTAGTGAGAACTATCAGACTTTGGGCTGTCTGGAATGGTTGAATGTTTGACGAGAGTAGACTATTGAACAATTTCTGTTGCAAGACACGCGTGGTCAAGAGGAGCCGCATATTTGCTATCTTTGTTGCGGACAAGTTCACGGTGATTTTCAAGGTTTTTCTCGGGCGTATTAGTGATGGTTTTGCCTTCAATGCGGTACGAATCATAAAACATTTCACTGTCTGACTGATCAAAATATAACATTCGGTGCCTTCTAGGGAGGACACTGTCGGGAGTGATGATGCACCGTCTGTCACCGAGCTACCGATGTCTAAATTGCATTGGTGTACGCGTGTTATGTTTGGCGTTTTAACAATCCGCCCGCTTGAGGAACTAACTTTGTCTCCGGTCACATATTTAGTCGGTGTGTGAAGTTGATCTGTTCCACGAACGTTTTGCGTCAGCGTAATATTTGATGCTAGGGTGCGCTTGAGGAGCCGCTTCCCTCTGGAGAATTGATTAACAGCCATTACGACAGTTAGGGTGAAACTTATACTCTACTACCACGAGGAGCATAATGTCGAGGTTGCTAGGAGTGGATAAGTCTCTCCCCCCATATACCCTCATACTGGTGGGGTCGAGGAGCTTCCCTGGAAACTTTTGAAGAACCTGATGGTCTGAGACCCACTCTAGAGCTTCAGCTGCTTTTCTGACCTTGTAATCGCGGACTTTATTGCCGACTCGTACCTGGCTGAATTTGGTGGGAAACTGTCATGTGGTAATGATCTAAAGTTGCATTGTGAAAATGATTTTTTTACGCGCAGCTTTAATAACCTAACCTTGCCCGAAAAAAAAAATTAAAATGCCTTAAAATGCAATTTTTTTCCAGACTTGGAGGGGGGCGAGGGGGGGGGGGGCGGGGGGGGGGGGGGGGGCTGCACCTCCCCACCCGGCCCGTATGAATGCAAACTCTACTCTCCCTTCCTACCCTCCACCTCCCGTATTTAACCATAAATCACCTGCTCTGCGGTGCATACGGACCTGATTTAACAATAAAATATAAATAAAACAGATAACAGTTTCGTTTCTCATCAACTATGATTAAGTTTGGAAACTTATAATTTGGTGAGTGATTTCGCCCGCATTAAATGAGTGACTTCGACCATGGGAGAGGGCACTTACAAAACTGCCCGGGGACGACTGCATAACCGGCGAAACTACTCACGGGGGAGGGGGGGGGGGGGGTCGCTGGAAAACCACCCATTACCTCTCTTACTCTAGTTTGGTCAATTTGGCCAGTTCTAGATAAGGCTTTTGTACAGGATCAGGAAGCCAAAAGTCATCTGCGCAGTTTGTCGACATTTCAACACAAGTTGATAGTGTTTTGGCGACAGCATGGTGGTTTAGGGGAATCCATGTGTATCTCGGAGTATCGTGGGTTGCTCGATTGGAGGAGATGTAAAGGGGCTCGATCAATTATTGTGCCATATCCACAAATCAGTTATTGGATGTATGTATCGTTGTAATAGCTACTTACCAGCCCTTATATTGTAGTCTTCTGAAAAAAATAGTTTATTGAGAATTCACAACAGAGCCTGGTTGTACTTGCAGCCACAAATCATGAACAACGCTTAATAATTCGCGGTGGAAAACTTGATATTTTAGCATGACGTCAGTTACAAAATGTCGTATCACAGCATGATGTCAGTTTTGAAATGTCGTACAGCAGGTATACGACAAAGTGATACAACGCAAGAACAATTCTGAAATGTCGTATACGCTTCAGAAGAAAAAAAATTGCATATGAAGAAAATTGCAAAATTAAAATAGGACTAAAAAAACAGTTTTAAGGTTTTTTTTCTGGACGTGTTGATTTTTTTAGACATATTAGGACTCGTAGAATCCGAATCTGTAAAAAAGTGATTTGGCGCGAAAACGCGGTATACGACATTTCAAAAGCGCAACGACGATATGGTATTCCTTCATACCAAGATTTTCTTTCATGATGAATGAATGAATGAAAAAGTTTCAACACGCCAAAGGTGCACAGGGACGATGTGGGATTTGAAACCCTTTGCGACCTGAATAATTGTATTTGCTTATGAATCCACGAGAGTAGGAAGCGAGGGTCAGAAACATCATTTGGTTTGAGTGTGCACATTGGCAGTGGGGTACTGAGGTCAGACCCCGGCAACCTCGAACTGGAAGGTGACTAGAGATTACGCATAACTACAAGAATTCTGCTCTGTCTGTGTTTTACTTAGAAATGTGGGTGTAGCTACATGTAGCATTTGTTGTTTTAGCCTGGGCATTTTGAATAGCAAGTACACCCAGTAAGGCAGTACAATAGGCCATATATGTAAGACTAAATCTTAGACCAGTAAAGATACTAAGACCAAGGCAAGGACCAAAGACTGAAAAATTGAAATGAAATCACTTATCAATATCAGTTCATGAGTTGAGTTGTTTTGTCAATAAAACTTAGTCTTTTACGTCAGTTATGGGTCCTACTATTTAACGAACACAAACGAACATAAACGAACATAAACGAACTGAAGAGAAAATAATAGGAAATACAAGTTAAAAATGATTGAAGGTGCATATGCAGGTATATGTGGGTATATATTATTCGTTTGTAAAATTTCATTCACTTCTGATGAGTATTTTGATGATTAATAAGGTTTATAAAATGTACGACGGCGCGAAATTCTTGTGTTCTTTAAGTAGTAGCCTGCTTGAAGCTGTCGACAAGATGCGACAAAGGTGTGAAATCATTTAGCTGTCTATCTGAGGAAGAATGTCGCTGAGGAAAACAGCGAAATTTAGGTTTAAGAGGATGGCAAGCGCCTATTTTAATCGTGTGTAAAATTGTATCCACGTCTGATGAGTATTTTAGTGATAAATAAAGATTATAGCCATT